>CM053792.1:192032495-192562495 GCA_028749045.1 Cupressus sempervirens
GTCTATATAAGATAAGCATCAAATAGTTCACTTGGCAATCAAATGAGTTGTCTATTGTAAGAAACTTTGAGAGATTTCCATTGAGAACTAACTTAGAAACTTCCACAAATCAACAATGAAGACAATTTTATAAGAAATATTTAGAATACCCATAAGCAATGTTATCTAGAATCCCCCAAAAGTAATGTTATAATTTCTTTTATAAAATCATTAAAAGAAATGGTCTAAATTTTTTCTAAATGTTTGTTATTGTTATAATGTTCATAATTTAGTATTATTTTTGCATAAAAATGAAGTTTCTACTTGCTCAAACCTATTATAAATGAGAAAAATGCTTTTTTTTATTTATTGAAAATATCAATTAATGATTAGTTATAATGTGGAAATCAAATAAAATTTAATAAACAAATCTAATTGGCCGGTTGACCAAATCAAATGGAAAAATTTTCAAATGGGGATCATTTTTAATTCATCACCTTTTTCAACTAAAATCTTCATATTCTACATACTAGTGCTTGTATGGATGGCTTAAAAATCACACACAAAGGCTAAATTCCTTGACTAGAAGTGTTAAATAGTGAAAGTTGATTTATTTTTCCAAGCTTAATTTCTTCCTTAGTATTTGATGTTTAAGGGTGGTTGTGTTCGTATACCAATATTGTACCCACTTTTATGTGTAGGTGAAGTAGAAAGGGTTGATTTAAATTTTAATAGCAAGCAACTGGTTTGTTCCATTTTTAAACTTGGATTCTGATCAAAGGCCTTAGATTTTATATTTGGTTGGTAAGAAAGCATATTTTAAAAATATTATACTAAGTGCCCATTTTAGTTGGTTATTCATACGAGTATGATTTGACTTGCAAAATTATAGGTTTATGGGACCAATAATAAAAGGGAGATACCCATCATCAATGATAAATCTTGTTGATAGTCATTTACTAGTTCAATTTTTTTTTGAAATAGATATATTACAACCAAGCATTGGGAGGATAGTGTGTGAAGGTGGCAATGCATGTGATTTTCTATGGAGTGTTATCTTTTTAATAACTTGTTCAATTGAAACCTTAAGTGGCAAAATATATTTTAAAAAATTGTATTTATCTATTTCAAAATCTATTCTATTTTAATTAAGGTTATTAGTAGAGTCAAGATTGGATGAAATTGGATTTTAATATTTGTAAATAACTAAATATATCATAATCTAGTCTTTGTCTTTTATTCACTTACCACAAATAGAGCAATGTATAATGTTCTAATGAAAATCCTATTCCACATGAAAAATAATCTTTTCTTAGTCACTACAAAAAATATTTTTAGAAGATTATTCAGAGAAAATAGTAATGTCCACCTATAGCTTAGATTTTAATTTGCACACAACTAATTGGTTACATGCATTTCAACTATTTTTGTTTTACCTACTAACTTATGCTTGTATGTATAATACCTACTCATTGGTCCTAGTAACATCAAGAAATAAATATTTTTGCCTATGTAAATGTATATTGTTAAAAAAAAGGTACGTGTAAATTTCATGTAAACTCATGTTAAAATCCATAGTCATTATGTGTGTGTGTGTGTGTGTGTGTGTGTGTGTGTGTGTGTGTGTGTGTGTGTGTGTGTGTGTGTGTGTGTGTGTGTGTGTGTGTGTGAATTTGGGTGTGTAAGCTTATAAAAGGTATGGTGGCTTTATGCTAATTGAAAGCACTTTCTAAAAGAAAATACCAATTACTAAGTTCATAAAATCTATAAAGAAAGAGTAAAACTCAAATCAATAACATATTTTAAAAAATAATTTAACACAAATGAATAGAAGGTTAAATATTAATTATAATTATTTGTACTAATTAATTATAGAATTATAAAAAATTAGAATAAAAATAATACAAACTATAATTGAAATAGTACACCTCACAAAAATAAATAAAATATTTGCATCTATCAAAGTAATGCCAATACAATTGAACTTACCCACCTTGCAAAGAAAAAGTACATTTATCAAACTAATGCAAATAAGGTTTAAATCACACACTTTTGAAAAATAAATAAAATATATATGGGTGGGTACAAGAAGTGGAGATTCAGTTTTAGGCAATAAGTGAAAGTGTTTTCCCTTTTTTTCAAATTGTCTATCACTTAATGTCCAAATTTGAGGCACATTAAGATTGAATCTCTATCTTTGTACATAGAAAATATAGTACTCAAAGTCTAGTTTTGAAATATGCAACATTTTGGAATACCCGCATGGTAGAAATTAAGACATGTTCAAAAACCACTTTTTCAAAATGTTTGCTTTAGGATCAAACTACACACGTATACGACCACCCTTTGTTGGAGAAGAAAAATAAATTTTTGTGATTCCTTTTTGGGAAAGGTACCAAACATAACAAAGGTTGATGAGAATATTCTTTCTTATTATTTATTGGATTATTTTTACCCAAAGTTATAATTGACCATAAAGTGGATTTTGAAACCCTCTATAGAGTGTATGAACACCATAATTTAATGAAAAATTCATTATTTTTGATTTTTTTTTTGAATTGAATTACATTCTATGTATATTCATGACATACAATTCATTTTTCAAAAAAAACATAAAATCAAAAAATTTATTAAGATTTTAGTTAACCATACTATTTCAAGTTTACTTACCAATTTGGCTTGATAAATATTGCCAAAATAATAAAATAAGTCATATTACTATAAAATTTACATTTATAGAAACTAGACAAAGAGTACTATAATGGGGTTATTGTTTCATCAAAAAAGCCACTTGGAAAGTTCTCCAAAATATTATGGCAGGGCAGAAATGTTGTGTTCCTATGCCTTAGCCCAATTTCTACTAGAACAAGCACAAACTTGGTCCTACCAAGTCCATCCCAAGCCAAAAATACAACCCATAGCATGTGAAATTTGAATTTTAAGAAATGGGTAAACATTTCAAAATGGGTACTCATTCGTAAAAGTGGGTAAAAATGAGCTATTAGGTGCCAAATTTATTTTTATTTTTATTTTGAAATGAGTACATGTTTTGAAATGGGTACTCATTTTGAAAATAACAAGTACCTAGCTTGAAAAGGGTGCCCATTTTGGCAAAACGAACATGTACCAAATTTTTGAATTTAGGATCATACACTTGAGCCTAAGGTGAGTACCAATTTTCTAATAAATGGGTACCCATTTTTAGAGATTGTTTTTTCCTCAAGGACATTCATAATTTTGGTAATCAACTTCTTGCATTTACTGATATATTCATTCAACAATAGATTTCAAGTGGCTACTTAATTCCAAAAAGCCTATTGAAGAAAGACTTAAATAGGTTAAAATTACACAAAAGCATTCATCAAATAATAGAGAAAATTGTAGATGGAAACTCACAGTGTGAGGGTGAAAATCATAGTTGGAGCAATATGCCCACTAGCCCTTATAATGCATGTAAGGGTTTCGTGTTTAAGACCTACAATTATTTCTTCTAGAAGAAATAATTGTTAGGATTTTATATGACCTATTAGGGTTACTCAAGCTTGTGAGAGCTACTTGGGTAAATGATTTAGATATCTGCTTCTAAGAGACACCTTACTAGAGTACTTTACAAAATATTTATAATGGAGTTTTCCCTTGTTAGGGACTACAAATAGATGTAGTGGTAAGAAAAAATTCTAAAGGTATGTGACCTAATGATAGCTTTGTCATTCCTTCTAGATCTCATTATATCTTTCAAGATTCTTTAATCTTCCTTCTTTCTTTGTGAGTAGGCTTATTCTTAGTTCTTATTATAGTTTAGAATATCTTGAGATTGTATCACCTTCCTCTACAATACTTTTCCTCCTATCGCACTTCAAATAACATCTTTTTTCTCTACTGGTAATAACCCTATCTCTAACTATGTATTCACAATACTCATTTTTCTTTAACAACTTCAAAAATAGAATATGAGTTCCTTTTTGTAGTCAATAGTACTTTATTAGGGTGCAATTACCCATGCTGATAATCCCACTCTATATTGAATTTAAAATTTGAATTCCATGTCTAGCCTATATACAAAAGAATTGTGATCCCTACTTCTAGGGTCTATATTAGCAAGCTAGCTAGCCAAAACCTATATGTAGCCTTTGGCATTGCCTTCTTATGTTATTTAACTCTTGCTTCTATTATGTCCTTTCTAATTGTTAACTCACTCATCACATCCATGGTGACTCATTTCATAGATGGTCTATGATTGACTTCTACTTACCATTTCTCTATTGGTGGTGGTATAGAATGATTGCATGTATCAATTCACTCTTCTACCATATTTCATGCTTCAATATATCATTTTCTCTCTTTAACCAATTGTTAATTGATGAAATGAAAAATAATTATCATTATTTAAGACCTATGGTGTCAACATGTATTAGATTAAATTTTCATAATGTGATTACACATGCCCCTTATACTTGTGGAGAGTTTTTTGTACTGCCACTTGACACTTATGTTATTTATGTCACAATGACATGTCTATATGGGTTTGGAAAGAGTTACCTAACCTAGGTTAGGTCTAATAGGTTATGTAAATAATACCACTTCATTATGGATACTCAAGTGAGGTATCATCAACATAAATCTATAGGTAAATTTAAAATAGACTTTTGAGGGGTTAAAAGTGACCCTAGGGTGTCATTAGAGTCAAATTTAACCATCCTGATGTGTATACTATGTGTTAGGGGTTTAATTGTGTCTATTATGATATAAAAATAGCATAAATATGGCTCTCTAAAACTAATACTTTTTCAAAAGTGGCCAAAATGGAGAATTTCATATCCTTTTTACTTACTCCACAGTCTTGGCTTACCTTTCATTAATTAGGGAGGAGAAAATTGGAAGGTAAGGACTTGTAGTCATTTTCATATTATGACTAGTGGTTTGGTATAAATTTGGATATTTTTTAATGGATTTTTTTAGACGTAGTAGTTGTTCACCTTATCCCTAATTTTGGAGACACTTAGGGATTCTTGGATATTTAAATATCTAGAGAAGGTAAAGGGGAAAATCTCTTCTACAACCCTTGTTATAATTTGCACAATATTCAAGGATGATTTTCTTTCCATGAAGGAGATTGGATGCATTTCATGTTTTACATTTGAGATTGTTGATGTTTTATGTGCAATTGATATGAGTTTTTGCAATGCATTTCATATTATGTAGTTTGTTTGTTGAAGTTTTATATAAAATTGATATATGGATTTTCTACTCCCTTTCTCATTGTTTTACTAGACATGTTAATTTTGTTGTGCAAGGAATCATTCAGCCTTGTGAGGGAATTAGTGGCCTTATGGTTGAAGGGGTTAGTTTGGTCTTGCATTGAAGTTTATATAGCCTCATCTCTTCAAGAAAAGAGGATTTTCACAACATATGGGCTCCATGTGGCCATAGTTATGATTCTTGCATTTTGGGGTTATAAGGGGAGAAAGTAGTGAAAAAAATTACTCTTTAAGCCTTGTGAAGGCATGAAATCTTTTGGTTGTTAATTTTTTTGTGTATGACATATCCTCTTTGGATAGGTCCACCTTTACCCTCTTTTATGGGTTCCCTGGTTACCCATTTGTAAAGGTCAAAAGGATGGAAGTTCAATTTTTTATTTTTTGTGTTCTTGCATTTGTGAGTCATGTTTGATTGTAAACCTTTTGACCTTTCTTCACCTAGATTGGGGTTGGCCTCATAGAGTGCTAGGTTGGGAGGTGAGCTCTCCATAATTACCCTTGTTTTATTTGTAGATTTATACATTGGAGTGCAAGTCAAAAACAAAAGGAAAAGCTGACCTGTTTAAATAAATTCTCAAGTAGTTTGTTAGCTAAATTATGCATAGTTAAATGAGTGATTCCTTGATGTGTCATTCTTCCTATGAAATATAAAATTGTGTATTCTTTATAATATCTACTATTTTTTATTGCAATAAGAAAAGTGTAATATGAAAAATTTATATTTAACATTCACAAAAAAAATGTATTGCAGATTTGTGCATATTTTAGATCATGGAAATATCTAGTGATAAATTTTTGCGAGTTGCATTGTAGATTGAAACAAACAAATTGGTCTTTTTTCAAGCCTTAAAAGTCTGGGTATTAAAACTCTTTAAGTTAAAAATCAAAAATCATGTCTTCAACACTATAACCAATCCAACAGGGGATCTACAAGATCCAAAAAAATTCCACGAAAAGAAACCTTCACTTTGGTAGCAAGGAAAGAGGGTCCAAAATCACTTCCAAGCAACCCTGCTAGAGTTAATCATGGAAGAAAACACCATATAGGTGAAACCAAAAGATATTATATTGAATTCAATACAAATATGATGAGAAAATCTTATGATAATATGCTAGGCATAATGCCTACCTAGTTGCAACCATATATATCCAAATTATAGTCATCAAGAATAAAATCCCAGGCTTCTAGAGCCAAATATGTATCATCTTCCTTCTATCTAAGTTCATTCTATTTTCATAATCCTAGATCTCTAATTATATAGCTAGTAAGATGACAAGTCATCATATAAAGAAATTTATTATAAAATGTAGCTCCTGGGCCCTAAAAGAAAAACCAATGACATCAAAACCCAGAAAATTAATGTCTGTAGTGATAAAGATAAGTCCACACATGATCGAGCAAGAGACCCCAAAGGCTGTAGAAAGCCTTGAAACCTCATTTAACCTCACAAAAGCCAATACTTTATGTTATTTGAGCTACTAGGAAAGAAGATCCCTCAAACAAGGATAGAGCATTACTCTTACATATGATGAAATCAAATTCCACAAACATAAGATAAGGAACCATGATAGGTCCACATTAAGAAGCTAACTATGAAAAAAGAAAGAACACAAACAAAAAAGGTCATTCCATGATCAAAAAACATGATCAAGTAACATGAACTAATTTTTTGGTTGATACAATATTTCCAAAGACCCCAAGATGCTCTTGCATCAATGAGTTATACTACTACTCTCCACCACCCATTACTTTTGAAGTGTTTTTTCTTATACTGTAAACTCTCTCCATGAAAGGCTAAATCATTTTATGAGACCATAGCCAAATTGATCTAATCATTAACGTACATGCTCAAACACCTTCTGCTTCTACCCTTAGAGGAAACTAGTAACCTTCATCTTTTTTAGATTATTATTTTTCATCTATTCATAGATAAAAGAATTAATTTTTCATACTAGAGGTTTTGAACTTTGCATAAGTTCATGAATGGTAGTACCATTTATAATATATAACAAATTAATTTTTAAAGCTAATTGGTATTGTGTTTTTTTCACATGTGGTGGGTTAATTTTAACCTAGTTATTTTTTTAATTGCTACTATGCAAGAAAGTAGATTGGGCAATGTTAAAGTACTGTAAAACTTAAGGATAAATAAACTAAAACTTAATAACTTTTTATTGTAACTAAGGAAAATCTTAATTATATATTAAACTCAAAGTTAAATAATTTAGTAATAATTACTTAGTTTAAAACATTATAACACAATATATATCACACTAAAATCTAAAAGGCATAATATAAAATATGATATGATACTTGAACAAAGTCTAACAAGTTCTCATTCTTAATAAAAAATAAGTATTTTACTTGGTGCTTCTAATAATGCCACTCTTGGTCAACCACGGTGGTTTCATAGACTCCCCTTTGTTTGTCATTAACTTGTCAGGCTCTATAATTCCTAACTCTAATCCTTTGCCTTCTAATATGTCAGCAGGTGAGAAACTCATATACCCATATTTTCAAGTGGCTCATTTGTTGAGAAAGTATTGGGGAAATCCACGCCCCCCACCAAGATTAAACTTTCATGTATGATCTTAGGCCATATTAGCTCTATTCTAGATGAGATTATTGACTAAATAATTAATGATATAGGGCTCATGCCTATGGGTAGATTACCCCTATTTAGACCTTTTTTTCAATAACTAAGGAGCTGGGTGGTATCTACCTAGCATATAAAAGGTAGCATTAGAATTAATGCATGGTGAATGACAATTTTGTATTCTCCTTTTTCTATCATAAGAATTTATCCAATTTTTTTACTAATGGGCCTTGGACAGTAGGACCAAACTTGAGAAGTATCCTTAACATTCATAAGTGGAAACCTAAGCTAGATTTGGTAGTTGACTTGGGTTCTCAAGCTCATCCATGGGTTAGGTTGCTTGGGTTGCCTTTGGACTTCTAGAATAATGAGGTGTTTAAGGGTATTCCTTACACTTTTGGCTCTCTACTATCCATTGATATGGTCACCCAAAAAAAATCCTACCTCTTGTTTATTAGAATTTGTGTTAGTGTGATAATGAATAAAGTTCTCTTGATGTAGGTTACTCTAGATTCCAAATTGGGGTCCTATGTTCAACCTGTGTACTATGAAAAAGGAGATTTTTTTTGCATTAGATGCAAAAGAATTGGGTATGTGGAGGTGTCTTGTGCTCTCCCTTTGGTTAAAAAGTGGCTCCTCTAAAGTTTCCAGAGAACATGGATGAGAATCAAGATCTGATCTCATTGAAACAAGTGGAGACCCCATGTTATGGTCCTTTGATGAAGGAAGGGATTAAAAATTTCTAGGTCTTGACTTCCTTTGGTTAGGTTAGTGTCCTTTCCTCACTAAAACTATGAGGTGATTTAGGTATCAAGTCCAATATTATAGAGAATTGAAGGAATCCTAAGATGTATGCAGGTCCTCCAAATGGGGACAGTGTATCTTTGTTGACCCCTTTCCAAAAAAAATTCTTAATAAGTCAACTAGTGCTTCCCATGCTTCCTCTTCTAGATGTGTAGGGGTAAGTAGCCCCTCATCCCTACATCAGGTACTTGGAGAAATATCATGTATCATTATGGTTATCCCTAGGAAAACTTCTTCTCTTGGTCAAACCACTTAGAAACCTTGTTGGAAATTTTTTTAGCACTCCTCTTGGGATTTTTGACAAGGGCTTAGCTACCTCATATGTACTATAAGTTGAGTGGTTGTATTAGGCATTAATAGATCAGTCATTTGATGTAATGGTAACCCCACTTTAATAGATCAATCATTTCATGTAATGGTAACCCCACTCTAATAGACCTGGTCTCTTAAAATTGTGTTCTAGTAGGTTTTCTTCCCTTCATCCACATTTGCAATTAGTGAGGGATTCTAATTATGAAGTGTTCAAGAGGTAGAATAGATAGTGGTAGGCAATAAAAATAAGAAGAATAATGAAATATACTTTGGGAGGGACCAAAAAGTAGGAAAACCCATAGGGGATTTAGGAGGGCAAAGGGGGGCCCTTAGAAGATTTTGGAAGGTACCAGTGAATCACTAGGGTAGTAGTCTAGTTTTTGTGGTTAAGGTTTGTGTTGCTAACTAAAACTAGAGTGGTTTCCCCTCCTTATATTGTGGTTAGAATCATTTATTTTAATTTTTGAGGTATTAATAGTCTCCTAAAAAAAAAAGTGCTAAAATGTGTTTAACTAGAATATAAAGTTGATATTGTACTCATTCAAGACACAAAGATGAGCAGAGAAAATCTGGAAAAGGAAATGACCCATATTTGGCCGAGTTCCTCAGGTTTAATAGGAGTCCCATGGAGCTTCTAGAGGGATGGTCATTTTGTGGAATGTAAATAATATAATAGGTACTCTTTTCAATTCTAATGAGAACTCTACCAGTTTAGCTTGTCATGATATTATTACTAGACATTAGTAGAATGTGGTGAATATCTATGCTCTGAACTCTAGAGGGAAAAGGAAACAACAATCATACTAATTAGAGAATTAAATGAGCAATGGAAAAGATGTTAGATGGATGTTAGGTGGAGATTTCAATACCCCTCCCCATCCTTTGGAGAAACTGAGTGGCACTTATGATTTCTTGGATTTTATGGTGGACCTAGGTGAATTCCTTGTATCTACTAAATTGATGGACTTGGACCTTAAAGAGGCATAGATTACTTGGCCTAATAGAGGACAAGGGATAATTTGTTTAATATTGATGACTTCCACTTGAAAGGTAAACCCCATTCTGAGTCTGACCATAGTTTTACCCTTCTTCAATGAAAAGCAGGAAAGAGATGTTTAGGCACTTTCAAATTCAAAATCATGTGGAAATCCAATGGAAAGTTAAGGGACTTCATCTATGATTAATTTAAACATTAAGTTGGGAGATATTAGATACAAGGTTAAATAATGGAACAAAATGTTGTTTGGTAACATTTTTTATAGGAAGAAGCAATTGGAAGGTAAACCTGTTGCTTCCCAAATGATCATGGAAGCTAATTTGAATGATAAGGATTCTAAAGTTATCAAGAGGACCTATAAAGACCAATGGATCTCTATCTATGCTCAAGAAGAAACTTTTTGTTAGAAAAAATATGGGGTTAAATGGCTCGAAGAAGGTAACAAAAATAATAGATTTTTCCATTAAGCAATGTTTCAACATAAAAATAGAAATAGAATCAGATCAATTAAATGTGCCAATGAGGTGGTGATTACTCAGATAAATTACATTTAACACTAAAGTGATACACTACAGTCAACTTAGAGGAGCTATTAATGGTGAGTGCATGATCCATTTAATGTGTTAGGTTGTATTCCTATGCTTGTTCCTCCTAAGGAAAATTTTTCTTTCTCCAAAAATGTTAAAATGGAAGAATAAAAATGTGTTGTCTTCTCCTTGCAAGGATTGAAGTCTTCAGGTCCCAATGGGTTCGCACCAATGTTCTCTCATGTGTATCAAGATATTGTGAGTGAAGGCATGTTTAAAGCTATGTGATACTTCTTTAGAATTGGAATAATGGAAAATAATACTAATCAAGCCTACATTTTTCTTATTTCTTAAAAAAAAATTTAGCCTTTGTATGGAAGACTTCTATCCTAAAAGCCTCTGTAATACTATTTGCAAAATTATAGAAAACTTTTTAGTGAACAAAATGAAACCGATCTTGGATAAATTCTTTTGAAAAATAAAAAAAGGTTTTGTTGGAGAGAGGAACATTATGGATGTGGTCATCGATACTCATGAAATATTACATTCCTTGAATACCAATGATAAACTAGAAATGACCATTAAGCTTGACATTTACAAAGCCTATGACATGGTGAAGTTGTCTTTCCTAGATAAAGGGTTACCTAAATTGGGCTTCTTTGGAAAGTTCCACAAGATGATTATGAATTGTTTCACTACCATGAGTTATATCGTTTTAGTTAATGGGGCCTATTCATGGGTTTTTACCATGGAAATTGGACTCATGCAAGGAGACCCTCTTTCTCCTTATCTGTTTATAATTATGGTTGAATTCCTATCTAAGAACCTAAAAAAGTTAATCTCTCTAATTCTATTCATCATTTCAAAGATGCCTTTGATATCCCTCTATCTACTCACCAAATTTTTTTTGATGATACTATGCTTTCAATGAAGCTATTTTATCTTAGGTGAAGGCCTAGAAATCCCTTTTAGCTAACTATGCCAAGTTATATGGACAATATATCAACTTCAAAAAAAGAAAAAAAAATCTTTTTCAACATAAATATGGCATTCAACATCACATTTCCATTGAGCTAGACTGCCAGTTTCAATGTATTCTCGACATGTATCTTGGCCTCCCTTTCTCTCCTCAAAAACCTAGTCACCTGTAGTGGAACAATGTGATTGAAAAGCTCCAAAAGAAACTAGCAAAATGGAAAGGAAAATGTTTAAGTTTTGGGGATAATATTCTACTCCTTAAAGCTTGTCTCTAAAGTATCTATGTATACTTTATTTCCTTCTCCTTAATGATAGTGAAGGTGATAGATTTCTTGGAGAAAATAAAAAACATATTTCTTTTCTTTAGAGTCTAGAGGAAAATAGAAATATGGCTCTTGTCAATTGGAATTGTGTGTGTAAACCCCAAGAGAATGGAGGCTTCAAATTCAAGAGTTTTAAAAGCATGAATAAAGTACTCATCTATAAATTTGGATGGTTAACATTAGAAGTAGTTAAGGAGTGGATAAAATGGTTAAGAGCTAAATACTAATCTTATGGTCCTTCATGTTTATATCTAAGTAGGAATAACTCTCATGACATCTCTTTTATTTGGAAGAACATCTTGAAAACTAAAGGAATGATTAGAAGAGGTAGTAGAATGAAATTTGGAAATGGTAGAAAAATCTTGTTGTGGGAAGAGATATGGAAGGATTAGGTTCCCATAAATGTGGAAGTCAATAAGCAAGGCTTGATTGAAATGTTAAAGATGACTATGAGAGAGAAAGTCAAAAAATATCTAGATTCAGAAAATGGTAATGCAAGATTGAAGGAATTAATTAAATTGTGGCAAGTACAAATATGTACTAGAAGAACTAACCATATAAGAATGGATGGGATCACTAATCAATGGTATATTCTTCCTAACCCTATTTTATTTAATCAATCCCAAGAATACTTAAGGATTTGGAGATATCACAACAATGACATCTTGTTTGTTAGTTTGGCCTATAGATCACTATAAGAATACATGATGGGAGATAAATTTTTAAAGAAGATTTGGATTTCTAATCTACCCCTCAAAAGTAACTTCTTTTGGTGGGTAGTTTTCCATGGAAAAATCTTTACACTTGATAATCTCTTGAAATGTGTATTAAAGTTAGCTAATAGATATGTTCTTTGTGAGGAAAGTGCTAAAATTATCAACTATTTAATTGTACATTTCTTTTACTCTACAGAGTTTTGGAATTTGGTGCTTGAGGAATGTTACCTCTATCTAGGCTTCCCCAAAAAAAATTACTGAACTAATGACACAATGGATTGTCTCTCCTTTCTCCCACCCAATTACAATCAACACTTCGGAAATAATTTTTTTATTATTGGCTAGTGTTCTTGGAAAGAAAGAAACAAGAGGATCTTCAAAGACAAGAATACATAGGCTCCCTCTAATTTCCACGTGTCTAAAGAGAAAGCATAAATTGTGCTAGTTCCCCCCAAGATCCTCAATTTTCCATGATTTCTAGATGTAAGGATAAAACAAAAAGTGGAATATAGACCAGATTTTGATTGATATTAACTAGGAGAAGATCGCGAATAGAAAAATCTCTTATGAGAATTTGTTAGAGAAGGGATGGGTAATATGCAATGCGGATGGATGTTTTGAAGGTAATATGGGTTTCACTAAAGTAGGGGGCATTATTAGATATTGGAAAGGTAATGTTATCATCATCTATGCTATGTTGTTGGGAATATAGTCTAATAGCCATGTTAATGCTATACTACTATGGTTTAGAATAAAAACATTGCAAAACTTAGAAGTTGATAATATTGAGTTGGAAGTAGACTCAAAACTTATAATTGATACCATTCTAAACAAATCCAACTTCCCTTGGAGCATTTGTCAGATTACCATAGATTGTAGAAGACATATCTTATTTTTAAATAAATTTATTACTAACCACACCATGAGAGAAGGAAGAAAAGTTGCTGACTATTTGGCCACTTCAAGATTAGACTATGAGGATTGTGAAATGGTGAATAAGATGGAGTGCATAGAGGAGTTTAAAAAAAATATTTCAAATTATAATAAAAAAATATCAAGGTATATGGTAAGAGAACCAAAGGGAGAACCAAAGGAAGAGAGAAGTAGAATGATAGGTGGATTGTAAAGAGGTTGAGTCAATAGGGAGCTATTACCAAGTTTAATACAAGGAAAATTCTAAGCAGGCCTTTATTAAGTGCCAATCTTAATAATTTTCTAAATTATACTTTATACCCTATGAATTTGAAAAATACACTCCTTATTTATTTAATATTGAGGCTTTTTATGTGTATCACCCCCCAAATATGGACCTTTTAATTTCCAAGTTTGTTAATAATTCTAATGTTAGTTATTTATGGAAGCAAGATGGGAAGTACATCTCTAAACCAAGGTTATATGTCGTGTAGGTCATCATTATTAATTAAATTTTCCATATTGATGATATGAATAGATCCAAGTATATGAATATGTATGACAAAGAGATTGAGAGAAAGATTTATGGTATGGTTACCAATTTCATGACTACTAAACTTAAATTTTTTTGTTACCCTTATTTGGCGATGGAAATTTCCTTTTTGCCTATTAAGTTACCCTATAGTATCCATATTCTTTAGCTATTGGAAAAAATTTCCATGTTATGTGAAGTTGCAAAGAAAAGTATTATCAAGTTGGAAGAGGAACTTGAGGATACCAACAAGATTTTTAAGAAGGAGAACACCATGGGAAGCCCACTAAAATGTATTGAACCAAGAAATTGCAAAGTGTTGGAGAAAAGTAAAGAAAATTGGGGGTATTTTATTAAGGAAGGGTTGCACTCTTATACCCATGCAATGAAAGGCCACAACATGATCCTCTCTACTAAGTTTTCTAATTCATGGAATAAAGGTCAGGTGGCTATCAGGAGCATCAAATTTTTGGTGACACCATTAATAGAAGAAACTAGATGTCTAGATTGTGTTGGTGTTCATGTGGAAAGAAATAGAACGATGGACTATAAATTAAGATATAAGTTCTTTGAAGGATCGAAGGAACCAGTTAAAGTGAGCTCTAGTAATAGGTACAATAGAGTGTCTCTCCCTATTCATTTTGGTGCTATTTTTTATTGATTAATAAAATAATAGTCTTGAAGGTCATTAAACTACCTATCATAGCTATGATTTTTAATTACATAACATCTTAAGGTTGATATCCCTTTCTTCTTGTTCTCTTCTATGGTCAACAACATTTTCTTGGGGGGAAATCCTTCTATCCTCCAAGGTCTCATCTTTTTCATGTACCACCATCTTTGTTCTCATCAACAAGGTTTTGGTAGATGTCTCCCACATAGTGAAACCTTTAGGACCCCTAAAGTTCCCAAATCCTCCATGTTTATTGGAGAGATTTCTATTAAAAAAACCTAAATTCATTCTCCTCAAATCTCAGATATCCCTCACTCCTCTAAGTCTTTAAAGATAAACCACATCTCTATGGAACAATCTTTGTTGATTGAGGTCTCCAAGAAATAGAAAAATGCCTTTGTCAAGTCTAGCCCTACAAGTACCCTGAGAAAGAGGAAAGTTGCACAAGATATTATCAAAATTTCAAAGAATGATACAAAGGTGAATTTGGAAAATGAGGAGGAGAGAGCTTTGGATTGTAAAAGGAAAAAAATGATTTTTAGCTTGGGTGAGAGTAGATTTGTGAGGCTAAAAATAGAAAAGAGAAGACTTACAAGGTCAAGGAGGAACCTCACAATTCCTAAATGAAGGACAAGGCTAAAGACATAGATGTGGAAGAAATACAGGAGAAATCCAGCAATTATTTCTCTAATGAAGCTAATTTTGGTGCAAAGGTGGAAGACATAGATGATGAGACCTAGCTTCCTAAGGAAAAGAGAATGCTAGTGGACTTAGGTATTCCTAGAGGTGATGAGGGTATTTAAGTTGATGGAAAGATGGAAGATGGGGACATGAAAAATTTCCTATCCAATGTTCATAGGAGGATGGAAGAATTTGAGGATTACTCTAATAAGTCAAAATTAATAAGAAGATTGATGACCTAAATAAAAAGATCAAATATGTGGTCACTAGCCCTGAATTGATAGTGACTATGTCTTCCATTTGCAAAATTCAAAAAGTGATAATGAGAAAGGTTATTTTTTGGTTCATCGATGGGAGAAGAAAACTCAAAAGGGTGAGCTGAGCTAAGGAGGAAAACTATGAGGAGATAAAGAGTACCAGACAAATCAAGAACTAGATAGAAGAAATTAGGTGCCTAAATGAAGACCATGAAAACATCAAATAGGCTTAATATTTCCCTTTGTTTTGGTATTTTTGTTCATAGCATGTTCTATGTTCTCTTATGTTTAAAGAGTTTGAACCTCTTGACTACACAAAAGTTTTTTTTGAAACTGTTGAGTTTGGTAATGTACACTATTGTTGGGGTAAGAAGACTTGGAATATGGTTAGTGAGTTTGGTAGATTAAAGTTAGGGTTAAATGTGGTTTATTCTAGCTACTCGATGAACATGATAATTTTGATTAATTTTGTGGTTTTTCTTGGGTGGGACTTTAACTATTGGGATTAGAGTGTGCTCCTTTGTTGCTTGGATGTAATGACCTAGAGAAGAGATGGTTTTAGTACTTTCTTGTTATCTGGGTTCATGACCCTATTCTTACCTTTTTTAATCAAAAGAATAATTATTTAATATTTTGTACAATTTAAATTTATTAACTATTGATAATTTTATTTTCAAAATGTAATATATATTTTTAAAACTTAATTTCTAATTCATTTTACTTTCTAAGTGTACTTTTTCAATGAACTAATCATATCAAATATTTTTCCAATTACTACTTCTGAAATCTATTGTATTCAACTAACTAATCATATCAAATACTTTTCCTATTATTACTTCTGAAATCTATTGTATTAGACTTTTTTTAACCTAATATTAAATATTACTAGCAAAAATTAAAAAAATTATAATCATTTTCACTTTGGCTTCTTATAATAGACAGCAATAATTTTTCTTAATCATACTAGATAATTAAGATTTATCCAAAAGAATGGCTAGTTTATTGTTACATGTGAAAAATCATTAAATTTATTGTTCAACACAAAAACTGTTTAGGATTGTGTTCCCATGTGAACTGTACCTAGAAATAATGGAAGCCACTTAGATATAATAAATGAGCCACATTTGAAGATTCACTTGTTTAATAATGGAATGCAAACTAAAATATTCTATGTTCCTCGGGGATGTGTACCTAGCAAAAAAATAGGAGTTTTGGAAATGGGGATGTCTCAGAGATGGGGGAAGGGTATGGGATGTTCCCCAAAAAGGAAAATTACAAAGGGACTTCCCTGAAACTTGTGGGCAAATGGGAAAAAATAGGGATGGCTAGCCATCCTTGCTATGAAAAGGGTCACCTAGATGTCCCCCAACTGCGTCGAGTACAACTAGCCATCTCCAAATTTCTTTATTTTTTGAAAATGAGTGCAAAAAATGAAAAATTGAATATTAAAAAATAATTTAAAGGCTCCTTGCTACATTGCCGAGGTGGGCCCCACCCCTCCAAATATGGTAGAGGCAGAATAGGAGTAGCAATCTACTTCATTTTTCTATGTTATGTTTTTTTTGTGAACATGATTATGATACATTGATACTTATTATTTTATGACAGCCCTCTAGCATTTGGGTGTACAGCTAGGCATATACAAATTTAGATTTTTAGATTTATCATGTTTATCATTATGATATTGTTCACTGATATTGATATGCATTTTGACAATTGAGTACTGAAATCGGATATTATTTCTTAGATGGCATTCAAATGTTGTATGTTATGGTTCTATAATATTTAAATGACATGCTTTGTGCTTAATTTCATATGAATGACGTGTATTTAAGAATTTCAATATATATTTTAAAATTTTCCTATAGATATAGCCATCCCTATTCCCCTCCCACCATCCCAATACGATACCAAAAACTTAGGGGAACATAGGAAATATTTTTTTAGAGTTTTCCTGCCCATATTTATCTCTTAATCCACGTTGTGACCATTTCCTCCAAGGCTCACAATGCGTACATGACCAATGACTACTTAACCCACGTTTAAAATCACACAAGAAATTTGTTAGATTAATTTCAAGGAAGTGCGTGTTGGACTAATGCTTCATGGTCAATTTCTCGCATTAGCTGTTCTATTTTTTTTATATAAATAGAAGTTATACAATGGCATAACTGTGTTTCTTTGTATTTTAGTTTTGTACAATGAATTGTGGAAAGGGATGGATAGCCTTTGCAATGGTGTGCATGTGTTGGATCCTTCTTGTTTCGGCTCGAGATGAAATAAAAGTAATCCGTTGGAGAGGGTTTCCCACTAGATTTATATTCGGTACAGCCTCTACTTCATATCGCTATGAGGTAGTTGCCAATGAAGGACGAAGAGGCCCAAGCATGTTGGATACTTTCTCTCATATATCAGGTTAATCTTATACGTTTATTTATTTATATTTTCCATTTCTATGTACTGTATTTGTCTGAAATCTTATTGAAAATGAAATTGTGTGCAGGGAATATCGCTAATGATAGCAATGGCGATATTGATGTGGATCAATACCATCGATATAAGGTGTGCTTCTTTATATTGTCTATTGTCTATTATCTCTCAACATTTGGGTCAAATCATATTTATTCTTGGATCAATGAAAGGTCATGAATGTTCGTGTGATTTACAGGAGGATGTGAAACCGATGAAGGAAATGGGCAATAGGTTCTCTATCTCTTTGTCAAAGATTATTAAAATGTGAGCCTCCGTTTCTTCTAGGCAAATATAGCTAGCATATACTTTATCTATTTCTTGGTCTCATAAATCGGTTTTTTATTTCTTGGGTTACAGGTGGAACGATCAAGGGAAGTATAAACAAAGTTGGAGTGGCATACTACAATAACCTTATAAACAAACTTCTGAAACATGGTAAATAATGTTTATAGTTTAGTATCATCGATGCTGAAATTACCTTGATACTCTTAAAGAGGCTATAACCTATCTTTTATTGCAGATATCAAGCGTTTTGTAATAGTGTTCCATTGGGACGTTCCGCAAGCTCTTGAGGATATATGGAGGTTTTCTCAGTCAAAATATTGTGTATGTAACTCTTTCATATCATTACATCCTTTGTGCATATGCCCAAATGGGATACACATTGATAACCCATTTTCTTATTACCATATGCAGGAAAGATTTTGAAGCTTACAGTGAATTGTGCTTTGAGGAGTTTGGTGACCTAGTGAAGCACTGGATTTAACGAAGCTTTCACCTTCTCTACCTTTGGATATGAGAGTGGAATATTTACACCTGGCTGCGATTCCTCTTCTAACGGAAGTTCAAGCACAAGAAATTCTGCAACAGATCCATATGTAGTGGCCCATAATATTCCCCTTTCTCATGCAGCTTCCGTGTGTATATAGGAGAAAGTATCAGGTGATCCACCATTTTCAATAAGATTTTTTCTTATTTTACATATCTATTGCTTAAACATTAAGTTCTAATAAGGCTTTATTTATAGACTAAAAGTGTTAAATTATGAAAATTACTTTATTATTCCAAAATTAATTTTTCATAAGAATGATTGTATTTATATGCCAATGTACCCATTTCTTTTGTGTAGACAAAGCGAAAGGATTGATTGGAATTAAAATAGCGAGCCACGAGTTTGTTCCATATTCAAACTTGCAATCTGACTAGAAGGTAGCCCAAAAGGCTTTAGATTTTATGTTTGGTTGGTAAGAAAGCATCTTCTATAGAACATTCTACTAAATACCCATTTTAGTTGGTCTTTCATATGATTTTGAGTGGACTTGCAAAATTGTAGATATATGGACCCAATAAAAAAAGGGAGCTTATACCCTTCAACAATGAGAAATCTTGTTAGTAGTCTTTATCAAAATTCAATGGCTATGAATCTACTATGTTAAAAGGTTCATTTGATTTTTTGAGCCTAAATTATCACTCTTCACAATACGATGTTGATGTTTCAACACCTAATCCCCTTAACACAAGCTATACATTGGACTCTCATACAAATCACATAGGTACACTTCATTCATTTACTTTTCCAAAGGCAATATTTGTATGAAAATTGGAGTTGATCTCTCACATGGATTGGTATCTAAATGGCATCAAATGAGAGGAATGGAGTGCTCATTAGACTAGTGGCTGTTAGAAATTTAATGTATTTGGTCATTTGCCCCTCACACCAAACACTCACCTACTCGCCTGACAACGTTAACTTAGTAGGTGAGTTCAAATTTGAAATGAAAGGGAAAATATTTTTTCCAAGAAGACAAAATGAATGAATTTGATTCATTCAATTAGTTGAAGAGAGCAGTGCAAAAGAGTTGGATCAATTGCAAAGCATATCATAGAGTAGAGAACGTAGTCAATTAGTAGATCAAGTTAGAGTTTAGAAGATAGAAGGAAGTTTTATTTTTCATGTTTGCAGTTGCACATGTTGGATACTTCTATTATTTTGTAAGTTTATTTTTTATTTGTCCTTTGAAGTAGTGATTTCTCTAGCCATTGTTGTATGCATCCATTGTGCTGTAAATTTGAAGTTTTTAAGTTTTACTAGTTTGAAGTTTAGGGTTTTCTAGTAGAAGCCAAATGCTCCCATATTTTTTAATAGTTTTATCTTAATTGATAGAAAGTAGGCAAGCAAGCAAGCATACAAATCTTTTTTGTTCCCTTCTTCTATTCATTATTGCATGATATTTTGCATTTGAGAAGTTCATAGTTCAAAGCTTCATCCTTTGGATCTTTGCATTTTAATGGTGGAAAAGTTTAGACAAGAGGTCCATTAAAAGGTCACCCAGTTTGTACAGGATGTGTAGTTTTTATCCCCCTCTCTACCCTTATCGAGTTCATTCAGCATCCTCTATTGTTGAGCATCACCTTGCAATAGTGATCGGGCTCACTTAGCATCTTCATTACTGAGCTTACTCAACACCATCTTCTTGTCACTCAACATCTTCTTGCACTGAGTAAAATTATTAAAGTTTTTGATCAATATTTTTTCACATGGTATCAAAGCTTTGAAGTCCCACATCCATAGTGAGTTAGGGTATTTATTTTCTAGGATATTTAACATGGTAGTAGACGTAGGGAAGATGTAGTAGTAGCTACTATCTTTTAATAGACATAATTATGATACTTGGGCAAAGAAGATGAAAACCATAATGGTTGAAAATGATTTATAGGAGTTTGTGATACATGGATATAATGATGTTATAGTCCTAGCAGTGTATGCTACCCTCACAAACCCACCAAAGACTTAGTTGAAAGAGTCAAGGAGAAAGTATGTAAAGTCATTCAGTCTAATTGAGGTAGCAATGGCAGAGACAATCTTTCCCAAGATTGTAGTAGCAAATTATGCAAAGGAATCATGGAATATTCTTGAGACAAACTTCAAGGGGACTGACGAGGTCAAAGTAGTTAAGATATAGATGATGAGAAGGGTGTTTGAGAACCTTCAAATGAGGGACAATAGATCTATTGCTAAGTTTAGCTCATGAATCTTCACTTTGTTAAACCAACTCAAATCAAATGTAGAAGATTATGAAGAGCAAAGGATTATGTAAAAGATATTGAGGAGTTTACCTTAGAAATATGACAATCTTGTGATGACCATAGAGGAAGCAAAGGACCTCACCACATTGACCAGGGATGAGTTGATGGGAACTCTTGAAACCCATGAGAACTAGATCAACAAATCAACAACTTCCCAAGAGCAGTCTTTCAAGGGTCAAGATAATTCAAGAGGCAAGGGGAGAGGAAGAAATGCCTCTGGTAGAGGATCAAGAAGTAGAGGTCATGGAAGGAATGGTTAGAGGAAAGCTAATACAAAAAGCTTAGGATGAACAAGCAAGTGAGAGAGCAAGCACCTCTAAAAATAGCTCTAAAGGAGGTAAGAAGAATTACAAATCTAACAAGAGAAATGTTGAATGCTACTACTACCACAAGTATGGGCATTATGCAAGTGAATACTAGAAGAACTAGGTTGATTAGTCAAAGTAGAATGCTAATGTGGCTGATGTGAACATGGAAGATGCAAACAATCCCATAGCCTTCATCATGTGTAAGATTGGTGAAAGAAGCCCTAAGGTATGGCACCTAGATAGTAGTTGTAGCAACCACATGCATGGTAATGAAAGTTTACTTTCTTTCATTGATAAGACTTTTAGGTTTGAAATTAAGATGGGTAATAATAGAACCATTCCCATAGTGGGCCAAGGATCTATTCTGGCTTGCACCAAGAAATCTGAGAAGGAGATATAGAATGTATGTTTTTCCCCTAGTATGAAGAAAAATTTGATGAATGTTGGAGAACTCATTTAAAATAGATACAAGCTACTGATGGAAAATGACAAGTGTGTCATTCATGAGAAAGACGGGATTAACAAATCACATACAATAGTCCAACTGACAAAGAACAGGATGTTCCCACTGGGGATAGAGACATGTTTCTCTTCTCAAGTAAGTGTTTTAGTTCCCAAGCATGCATGTACAACAGTACATCAGCAATCAACTTTTAGAAGCATGATTGAAGACCCCTCCAAGCTTTGACATCTTAGGTATCACTAGAATAAATTTTTTGTCCAAGAAAAGAATAGTAGATGGTTTGCCAAGCATAGTATATTTTTATGACAAGTGTGAGGCTTGCATTTTGGGTAAGCAACATAGGCTTCCTTTTAATTCTAGAAATTTTAGAAGGGCTGGAGCACTATTAGAATTGATGCATTTTGATTTGGCAGGCCTTATGCAAACTACTTCTATTGGGGGGAGCACTTATTATATGATATTTATATATTATTTCAATCATAGGACTTGGGTGTAGTTTTTGAAGAACAAATATAAAGCATTTGATAAATTTTCTGATTTTAAAGCCCTAGCTGAAAAAGAATGTAGACACTATGTTAAGGTCATTAGATAAGATAGACGAGGGGAATATACCTCTTATATGTTTGTAAATTTTTTCAAGTAGAATGGTATCAAGAAGGAGCTAATAGCCAGCTATACTCCGCAGTAAAATCAAATGGCTGAAAGGAAGAATAGGATTATTGTTGAAATGGCTAGAAGGATGATGGAAGAAAAGGGACTCTCAACTAAATATTATGAAGAAGTTGTAGTAACAATAGGACATCTGATTCATAGGCATCCTACAAAATTAGTTTGTGACAAGATTCCTCTTGAGGCTTGGTCAAGGATCAGATGGATAGTTGAACACTTTAGAATACATGTTCCATATGGGATCGAGTGCAATTTCACGGGTATCCAAGAAGCAATCTATTATTTATCAATATGTGGTAGAGGATGAATACATAGCAATGAATGTGGTAGTATGTCAAGCTATTCAAATAAGGAGGATCTTGATAGATTTGAATGAAAGCCAAGAGGATGGAACCATAATTTATTGTGACAACATATCCTCAATTGCATTGTCTAAGAATCCAATCTTCCATGGAAGTAGCAAGTATATAGAGATCAAATATCACTTCATCAAATTGTGAGTGGAAAATGGAGATATCAAAATGAAATTTTACAAGTCTAAGCAATAGCTAGAAGACATATCTACTAAGCCTTTAGGCATTGAAAATTTTTTGCACCTAAGAGATAGTCTTGGTGTAGTTTATTTAGATTAGGAGTGATACTTGTTTGTTTGGCTTAGGAAAAGGGGAGTGCCTAAAATTTAATGCATTTGGTCTTTTACCCCTAGAGCCAAATTCACCACTACCTACCTCACAACATTTAACTCGATAGGTGAGTTCAAATTTGAAATGAGAGCAAAAATTTTTTGCTAAGAAGACAAAAGGAATGAATCTAATTCATTCAATCAGTCGAAGAGAGTAGAGCAGAAGATTTTGATTACTTGTAGAGTATAGCATAGAGCACAGAAGGAAATCAATTAGTAGACCATGTTAGAGTTCAAAAAAAGGAAGTTACTTTTAGTTTTCATTTTTGTAGTTGCACATGTTGGATACTTTTGTTATTTTGTAATTTTTTATTTTATTTTTCCTATGAAGTAATTATTGCTCCAGGTATTGTTGTATGCAGCCATTAGTGTTGTAAGTTTGAAGTTTTTAAGTTTTATTAGTTTGAAAATTTAGGGTTTTCTAGTAGAAGTTGAATGCTCCTGAATTTTTTAATAGTCTTATCTTAATTGAATAGAAAGTAGGCATATAAATATTTGTTGTTCCCTTCTTTTATTCATCATTACATGATATTTCTCATTTGAGAAGTTCATAGTTGAAAGCTTCATCATTTGTCTCTCTATATTTTAATGGTGGGAAAGGTTATATAAGAGGTCTCTTAAAAGGTCACTTGGTTTCTACAAGAAATGTTGTCTTTATCGAGTCCACCAAGTCTCTCTCTCTCTGCCCTCACTTAGGTCACTCAGTTTCCTTTTTCTTCCCAAGCTCACTTGACATCCTCTATTGTCAATCATCACATTGAAATGGTGACTAAGCTCACTCGGCATCTTTAGTAGCAAGCTTACTCGACATACACTATGCTGAGTTTTTGTTATTACCAATCTACTCAGCTTCTTCCTGTGTCGAGCTTACTTGGCACCATCTTCCTATCACTTGGTGTCTTCCCGCATTGAGAAAAATTATTAAATTTTATGATTAATTTATTTTTTCATAGTGGTAAGGTTTACAAAATATTTAAAATCAAATTCTTAAAATATTATGATATATTACGTGGCTAGTGTTTAAAATTTGATTTGAGGATAACAGATGGCATCGATTTGGCTTCACATATATCTGCATGGAATAGAAGAGCTATTGAAATATATCAAACACAAATGTGAAAATATAGTTTTTTTTATAATAGAGAATGGTAAGACATTTTGTATTGAATTGAGCTCACAAAAGCTATTTTTCCTAATGCTGATTATTTTCATCTAAAAGCCTCATTAAATTTTTGATTATTTCTAATAAACTTGAATGTTTTTTAATTTACTTTATGGTAGGAGATTTTGTAATAAATTTAGTTCACAAAATCTATTTTATTGGTGCTTAGTATTTTCACTTTCCAGCTTCATTAAAATTTTGGTTTTTTTTGGATAATTTTGAATATATTTATATAGGTGTTGGTGAAAAAAATGATGATACATTGTCATTGGTACAATCTCTTAATGCTACTTGGAAATTTGATTTCCATTCAAAACATTTATCATTTGTTCAAAGAGAAATAAGTTAAGTCTTTACAAATTTGTATTTTTTTTTTTTTTTAATATTATTTTCTAAGACATTAAATGTCGAATAATAGGTTTGGATCCAATGTACAAGATTATTTTGTATAGTCTTTGTTGGAAAACTTTGAGTGGGCAAGTGGCTATACATTTCAATTTGGTATTCATTACCTAGATTATAAGAATAACTTAACTCGATATTAGTTTATAGGTTAAAAAAACTCTTGAAATAGATATATTACAACCAAGCATTGCAAGGATAGTATATGAAGGTGGCAACGTATTTGATTTGCTATGGAATTGTATCTTTTCAATAACTTGTTTAATCAAAAATTTAATTGGAAAAATATATTTGGGATATTTGGCATAAGATTTGCTATGGAAAAAATGTATTTGTTATTTTTAATGGTTATTTGGCATAAGAATTGATGCATTTCTTAATTTCTAAGGATAATTTTTAGTTGGTAAAAAATGTTCAAAATTAGGGGTCCAGTTCCCACCACAAAACTCTATTGCAATAAAAATTTCTCCCTTTGATCTTAGAATATGTTATAGGTGACATATATAACAAGATAATTCAAAATTCAGAATTATCTTTGGACCTATATATTCTCTTTTGTAACAATTCAAATTTCAACTCACCTAAAATAAATGTTTTTCATCTCCCACTACATTTTAAAATATATATATATATATTCTAACCAAAAGAAACATTATACATTTTAGAAAAGGCCTCTCTCCTAGTGAACATCACATGATTTAGTATTTTTTCTTTCTCAAAATCAATGTCTTCTCAAGTGTTAAAATACTTGTAGTGTTTTTTAATTACAATATACTATATCTAATTAAAACACTATAAACTCCATATGAGAATATTCATGACTTTGATCTCTATGAAATGGTGTTTATATACGTCATTAAAACAATATCATTAAAATGAGTAAGAGTTATTCAAATGTTAGTTTTCTGATATAGTTTTATTTTGTTAGTAATTAGACACAAATTAGTATAAAATAATCATTTAATAGACATTTCCAATTGAAAGAGTGTGAGAAAATATACAACTTAGCTAGAATCAATTTATCTACATCATATCTTTGAACAAAATGCAATTTTTACATAGAAATACTGAAATTCAATTGCTCAGATAAGTCAACCTGAAGGGTGGCACAAGCTTGTACTTTTACCCATTTGAAAAAATCTATTATCTATTTTAAAGTCTTTTCTTTTAAAGTAAGGTTATTAGTAGATTTGATATTGGATAGAAATATATTTTAATATTTTTAATTAAATAAATATGTTATAATATAATCTTGTGTCTTTTATTCACTTCCCACAAATAGAGCATTGTAGGAATTCGTGATGAAAATTTTGTTTAACAATAGAAAAAGCAACCAAAATGATAATATATTTCATATTTCTTAAAGACTCATTTCTAGGTCTATGGTATGTGTGTTATACTTTTGACTAGATTGCTTCAATTCTTTTTGGGTGAACGATTGTAGTATCAAAAAAATCTATTCATGGATGGTTGTCCTTGTCACTTTGTATGCATGTTGACTAGCTTTGAGTAAATTGGATAATTACAAAACTCTATAGGTGTTAGAATGTTTAAAATAAATGAGAGGAGGGGGGAGGATGAATCAATTATCCAATATCAAGATGTATGAATTCAACAATTAAACATTTTAACTACTTTAGATCTGACCATCCACTATACTAGATTATCAATAAGATAAACTAGTAGTCTACTTTCCTAATAATAAAAAAACTTGTAGAATGTGAAAAATTAATAGTAAATCATCACGAATAACATCAACACAAGTCACCAGTAAGATTTAACATGGAATCCCAATTTGAAAAAAAAACTACCAGTATCATGTTACCAATCTTTCACTCTTTTGAAGTGAGCTCTATTAGGAGGTAGCCCTATTAAAGGTTATAAAACACATCATTAAATGTGCCTTTGTTAAAGGGTTTAACCACCCTATTAAAAGTGGCCTTCTTAGAGGAATTTACCATATTTCATTAGAATGCCACCTTAATTGAAGAACTTATGTATGACTACTAGGCCAACATTGATCATGGGATTTGAATACTAATATAATGGTTAGAAAGTAAATAGAAATCTAAAAAATACATCTTACTTTAGAAATACATATCACACTTCAGCTCACATGTTGATCCACTGAGTGGCCTCCATTATCAAATCTATCTTTGATATGCTTGGTAACCCTTCAAGCAATCACTCTTTACCACTTCACGACTCTTTTGACCCTCTTTCTTAAGTTCACCAATCAATAGCATTAACAACTACTCCAACCACATTACGTCAGCCATTGTACCTCATTAAATAGGTAATTCTAATCTTTTTCCATTCAAAAATAACTTTAGATCATAGAGTTATGTTAGATTCATTAAATCCCACCAATATTTTGTCTCCTCTTTTCTCTTCTATTTTTTTTCCAAAATTCCTTAGAATCCTTGTATAGAAATGTGAAAATTTATAGTTTCCTTTGATTTAAATGATCCAACTGATCATTCCTTATCTTTCACATGCTTTACACATTCCAAGAAATCAACAATGTTGGCTGGAAATCATAATTTTCACATAAATTGTTAAATGTTGTCTCTCGACCAACACTATGTTCTTATGCTTAGTCATCACTAGGTTACTCACTCACTAGTCAACACTACTTCTACTTGGCACCTACATCATACAACATATAGTTCAAGTTTCTTAAGCATCTTCTCTTTTTCTCGATCAAGACTATGCATTTAGTGATTCTTTGACCACTTCTTGAAGGCTTCAATGTAACTATCTTCTTTACTTGTAGCATGAGTAAATAATCTATTTATCTTGTCAAGGTCCAACTAATTCAAATGCCCACTAAAACTCCTCATAACTCAACCCTTCCTCTAGGTGCTTTTGGTATGTCTTTTCTCTAGTTCTCTTCATTAGTCATCTAGATATGACACTCAAATCAAATAGAAACCTATCTTACCAACACTAATACATTAGGGGTGGATTTGTAAGGGCAGGCAGATGTAATGTGTATTTGGCATTTTTTTTTCAATTATAACTTGACAACATCACAATTGCGATATTAATTTTTTATAACGTCACAATTGCGATGTTGTCGAGTTATAAGAAAAAAAAAAAGGCATGTTGGTCACAATGTTTAAGCTTATATGCATAATTTTTAAGAGTAGCCAAAGAAAAATTGTGAACCAAATCTCCCAGGGCTGGGGTATTATCTATATTTCCAAACAGACACAGGCAATTGCACTCAACTGAATCTTGGAGGCTCCTGGGCTTACATAAAGGGAATCCAAATAATCAAATTCACTCTGGAGTAAAGCTAAATTTGGAAAAGATGTCATTGTAGCTCATTTGGATACAGGTAAGAGACTTATCATAAGAGCATTGAAAGCAGGATATTTATCAAGTTACCAATTATTTTATCAAATAAATAATTAATTAGAGCTTAAATGATTTGGTCTCTATCAGGTGTCTAGCTGGAATCTGCAAGCTTCCACGATGAAGGTCTTGGCCCTATCCCATCCTGATGGAAGGGTTTTTGTCAAAGTGGCGTGAACTTCACCGTAGCTGACTACAATAGGTATTTGCATCAACACCGACATTTCAAAAATTCACCATTAATGTGCTTGAAATTTCTACTTATCTAC
Organism: Cupressus sempervirens; assembly: GCA_028749045.1. Classification (NCBI taxonomy): domain Eukaryota; kingdom Viridiplantae; phylum Streptophyta; class Pinopsida; order Cupressales; family Cupressaceae; genus Cupressus; species Cupressus sempervirens. The sequence goes on from CM053792.1 coordinate 192,060,916, forward strand.
ATTTAAAAAATGCCCTTGCACATAAATGTTTTTGCATTGTTGCTTCTCTTTTTGTGGCACATGTGTTTTGATAAATATTATTGTGGACCAAGAAATTAATTGGTGCCAGATACTTCTACGTGCAATATGAGGCTAGAGATGGGCATTTCAAAAATGGAGATCTTGCTACACCATGAGATGTAGAAGGGCACAGATCTCACACTCTGTCCATGTCATCTCAGAATTTTGTGAAACATGCGAGTTTGTATGGATATGTTGAAGGGGTTGCAAAGGGAGGAGCTCCTCATGCGAGAGTTGTAGCCTACAAAGTTTGTTGGAGCGAGGGTTGCACTGTTGTAGATATTCTTGTAGCATTTGAGGCATGCATTTATGAAGGAGTAGATGTATTCTCTGTTTCTCTTGGCTCAGATACACCTCAATCCTTGGTCATTTGGGTAATTTGTATTTTTGAAATCCACCGACTCTATGGTCTATGGAGAAACTGTAAGGAAACTCAGGTACGAAAACAACTTCCTACACTAATCTCATAAGGAAAGTATGATGTAAATCCTATTAAAATCTTCTACACTTACAGATTCAATATCATGTAAATAACAATATTGCAGGAAACCATGCATATAGAAAATAGACAGAGAAAGCAACACATAACACAAGGATTCGTCCGTGGGGAAAAACCTTTTGGTAAAACAACCCCACCCCTTCAGAACCTACACAATGTATTATCTTCAACACGAGGTTACAATACACTTGCAATGAAAGTTCAACATCAACAATAGAAGACTCCAGTAGCTACTCGCAGTACCAGCAATACACCTTTTTCGCATCGCATCTATTCGCAACCCTAAAAATTCTTATAACATGCGCTTCACTTTATTAGGGTTTTACCATTCTTCGAGAAAATAAACATGCTACTCCCAAAAGGTAAACCATATTAGGGTTTTGCCATTCTTTGAGAAAATAGGAACCCCACTATTGGGGTAGAGTGTACAGTACTCAAATATCTTAGTTGCCACATGTCTTCACTTGTCATTGAATCTTCCTAACATAGCTCTTATGTGTCATAGGAATCTGTCATAACCGTTTTAGTCATAATCTCCTTACACACAATTCAAGATGTCGACACATCAACATTATTTGCAAGAAATACATTTTACAAAATAAATAATAAGGATAGGAATTATACAAGGTTGAGACACCTTATTCCTAACAGAAACTAGGGCATTTGGTAATGGACTCCGATTATGTTCCTATTTGAGTATATAAATGAGATGAATTGGAAGGCTTTTGTATTGCTAATTAAATTTTTTTTTCTTGCATGACTCTTAGGATGACCAATCATAGTTGACTTCTCTCCAGTTATAGACTTTCGTGAAGCTAGGGAGAATGGTTTTAGCTTGTTTCATTTCGAAAATGTTTTGTTTTACTATAGTTTCCTGATATTTTCCCTACGCACACTACCCATTATTTCTCATTGGCATTGTTGATAGAACATCACAATATGTGTAGAATCTTGAGGTACCTCGCTGGCCATAGTTTTGCTAAGTTTTTCTTTTTAGAGGAATCTGCACACATCTAGATCAACTTCTTGTGTTTTAACCAATTCTAGGATATTTATGTTATTATTTGTTAAGGTATTGGTTGTATGGTGATATCTATGGTTGTTTTCATTTTTGATAATGTTGTAATGTTTAGTATTAGATTCCTTATTTGAATTTTGAAATGGCTTTTTTCTTCTTTTCTCAGTAATGAGATTGTTTTATTTAAAGTGAGAAAAAAATTATATTGCAGAAGATAAACCCTAGGTAATCATAGTTTAGGTTAGTGGCCATTCACCATTACGGAAAACCAAAAACCACCATTTGGGGACCATTACGTCAAGTATAATAGTTATACACAAGAAATTTAACATTCTCGATGTCATCCCAGTAGCTCAAAATAGACATTCCCAGCCTAGCTACAGAAAAAAAATGAAAAAAATATGCCAAATACACATTACATCTACCTGCTATTGCAAATTCACCCCTAATGTATTAGTGAAAGTACATAGGTGGTGGTTAAACATTAGCTTGAAACTTGTACACTTGAATTCTGAAGTTTCTACCTTTGTGGCATGAGAGAAATCGTTAAAGTGTATATTATCTTCTCATCCCATATTGTAATTCTAGATTCATAATACTTTTAGAAAAATAGAGGTTGGGTGATTGAAAATGTGTTAATTATTGGTGCCCGGGTGAACCCACAATAATGGGTTCCACTTTACTGGGACAAACAAAAATGACAAAAAAATGCAAAATGAGAAATTGGGTTTACCATATGTTTGCATGAACATACTTATTGTGTTCGCATGAACATATTTCGTATGTTCACGTGAACATATGTGATATATATGTTCATGCAAACATGATTTTCATGTTCATGTGAATGTACATTCTTGCGAACATGGTAAACGTGTTCGTGCAAATGCCATGTTCGCACGAACATGCAAAATCACAAAAATTTTAACCTTTTTTCCTTTTTTCTTTTGTTTTTTTTGCTCTTTTGACTACCATAATTGTAGGAGAATGATCTCCTACTATAAAATAAAAAATTTAAAAATGTGCTACTCGGAGCAAGCTTTCCAACGACTATAATTTTATTACATAATTTAATCATTAAGACTTTCAAATATGAGTTTAACTTATTAAAGGTTCATTACCGATTGAACATCAACCGACTTTGACACCTCAGGAAAATTAGTAAATTAGGTCAAAAAAATTTGAAAAATATGGAGGCACTAGCTTATTGAGATACCTTTCTATTCAAAAAAAATAAAAATGGTTTATAATAAATTGACTTCAAATTATCTGTGTCAAATGGAACGTATGTCTGAATTACGGTTCATGTCACTTCAAAAATTCATAAACTATACAATATTCAACAAAAATAAATCAAACCACATACATAAATTGGATATTGATGTTACAAATGCAACGCCAAAGAATTACTTCATTATCATTTCTAGAAAAAAAGTTATGTGTGTCAAACGGACTGTCACTTTTTAAAATATTGAATTTTATTATGTACCACTTTTTGGAGGAGATAAAAAAAATTGACATAAATAATTTTTTTTTTTAGATTAAAAAATATGGTTATAAAGTAGGAACAAAGTACTCAAAATCACTAGTTTATGTCATCTTGAAATTATTTATAGTTTTGGAGATATAGTCACTTGAACATGATGTTTGTTGCAAAAATATTGGTTTTAGTGTCAAAATTGGTCGAAAAGTGGAACCCATTATTGTGGGATCACCCACCCATGTCATACTTAATTGATTGAAATGGGTCTTGCAATTATGTGGTTCAACAACAAAAAAGGACACCAATGAAGTCTAATACTCTGGTGGATGTTGATGATCACCTCTTGATTCATTGCCAAATCCTATCTTGAGATAGTAAGTAGAGAAAGGTGGTAATGGAAGCTATTGTGAGTGGTTATGTTGTGATGGTTAGTTTTTAGTAGGGTGTGGAGCATGGTTTGATTCATTTTGGTAGGGCTTTTGATAGTGTGAGTGGGGGTCCACTAACTAACCTATTTTCTAGTGTGGACATGTACATCTCTTTCATTCCATCTTGGGAAATTCCTCATTGACGACCATGTCATCATCAACTTCACCAAGGAGGAGATAAAGCATTAGTTCATGTAATGATATTTGGGGCTCTTATCTCTTTCTTTATCTTTTCTATGCCATGGTTTTCCTATTTTGATCACCCGGTGATCTTTTTTCCTTATGACAAGTAAAGGGTAGAATCTTCAATGATAGGTGGTTGTCACTATGGGGATCTTACTTATCAGATGATGGGACTATCTTGGTATCCCAATTTTGTACTTCTTTTCTAATTTTTAATATAAATATATACCATTACCAACCAAAAAATAAAATAAAAAGGGAGCATGAGTTTGAATAATAAATTTATATTTCCCAAACTTTTACATTATTTTAATCAAGCTATCTATAAAAATTATATTGATTTTACTAATATAGGATAGAAAATATTTAAAAATAATTATTTTCTACATAAATAATAATCATGGACTGAATCTACTCTTCACAAATAAAAGCCTAATCTACACTAAAGTAATTATTGATACTTACAAAAATAAGGATTTCCACACTTTGAAAGTTAATCTATAGATGCAAATTAATACATGATGGATATGTAGTCATTAGAACCAAGTCTCCATGGTAATTAGTCGATTATGTTTGAATCTCAAATGTAGGATAACTCAAGTGGATGAGTTGGAACATTAAGGAATATTTTTTATTAGGGAAAAACTAGTCTTTGAAGGGGATCCAAAACCCTTTACAATAAAATGTTTAAGGGGACATGGTACCCCACTAAAATAAATAGCTACAATAGAAAAATTATTACAAGACAACAACCCAAAAGAAGAAAACAATTGGCAACTAAAATAAAGTTAAACAAAGATCCACTTCCCCAAAAGTTAGCACAAGGTTAAATCCACACATAACATAATGATTCTATCTATCAAGGAGAGCCATGGGGTTTATAAAGGCTCCCTAAACCTCATCATTGGGTTTTGACTTGGCTCCCATAGCCACTACTATGGGTTTTAACATGCCTCTCAAAAACATCATCACCCACAACCTTAGAAGATCAATCATAAAAGATCCAACTAAACCTTTGGGGTTTTGGAATGCTCCCAAATTTTGAATTGGATTGCACAATTATTTTTATAGGATTCCCAAGTCTTTTAAAAATCACATACCTCATAGAAATGATCATTAGAAAGTGATCTGAAACTCTAGGGTTTAAGAAGACTTCCCAAACCTCCATGGGATTTATTTTGGATCCCACAACCATAATGGGATTTTTAGAGGATCTCCAAAAGAACACAATTTTTTTTAAAGGATCCCCAACCCTTCAAAATGGGATTAAACTTGGCTCCCATAACCAAAATGTCACCAGAAAAAAAGAGACCCCACCAATCATCCATAGTTGTAATTTTTATTTGGTATTTCTTTTAAATAAATTCCCTATGTGAGAAAAATCATGACTAATTTATCATATCTCTATTTTATGCAATCTGAGACAACTTTTCATGATTTTGTTTGATCAAATACACATGGATTCTTGTCCATGGGTTCCTGCAAAGAAGAGGGAATACAATACACCTTTTTCCCCACCATCTATTTGAATTTTGGGTCTTGGTCCACATTTTATATTACAAATTACCCTAGTAAGGGTTTGGACAGCTTACAAAAAAATTTGAATATCTTTTCATCCACATAATGGAATTGAGTGCTTCACAAACCAAAATAAAGTAGATTTGACCCTCTATCATCTACAGAAAATGGATCATTAGATGGGTACCAATATTGCCAAAAAAGGACACAAAAATCAGACTTCTTTTTTACTGATCAAAGTAAGGATTATGTAGGAAACCTTGTTTGCATTGATTGGCAAACTTCATGTATCAATTTGGGTCCCTTTGTTTACTCATTTCAATATTATTTAAACTTTCGCTTAAAGATATTGTTTTCCATTACATCATTGGTCTAAATTATCGATGTAATTTATTATACTTATTATGCCCTACTAGGAACTTAATTAATTTTGGCCTTTAATCTAAGCTTGAGGTGTTCTTGCATGATACTCTCAAAGAGAAGAAGTCTAAAGTCCTCTTAGAGAAAAATTGATCCAAATCAATACATTTCTTCCTAATTTCTTCCTCTAGCATCCATGTGGCTTCCAAGTTTTATAGTGTGATCCATTATCAATTATTTTTTCCCATTACACTTTGTACCTTGTCATTTTGGATTCTCTGTTATACACAATAGGTTTAATCTATGTTTCCTTTGTCAACGGTAATTCAGACACCTAGTCTTCGTCATTTAGAGTTGAATATGCTTTTTTAATACCTTCATCCATAAAATCTTTGAACATGGTCAAATCTTGGATATTGAATATAGGAGAAATACCTATATAAGGTGGTTACAACGACTTCTCAAAAATTTCTCCATACTTTTTGAGGATCCTATAGTGACTAGTATTTCCCATTATAATCTTACCCTAACTATCTTTGGAAATTCTCTCCCTATTCAAGTGCATCATTGTTGTATATCTTTTCTCCTAACATTTTGGTCAGTTGTAAACACTTCCATAAATTAGCTCTCACCTTTTCATGAACCTCTCTCATTGCTTCTACTATATCTTCAGCATGAGAACTCGCCTTATCCATACTCTTGATATCCCTCAATTTAAAATATCCTCTATATTTTTTGATATACTATCTTAAAAGGACTAATACCATTTCTCCTATTTGTCCATTCATTATAGGCATATTGTTCCTATGGTATTGATGCATCCCATTCTTTCCCATGATCCTTTGTTGGACGCCTTGACATGTTTTTGTTAAATAACTAAGGAGGGAGGGGGGCTCAATTTTCCTTGGCTATTGAATAGGGCCTTAAAAAACTCTCAGCATCTTAAAAACTTAAACTTTTCCTATATAAACTTGGTAACTATATTAAAACTTCATAATAATATCTAATTCATCCTTCGCTAGTAAATTGTTAGCTTTCACCAAGTATCATAGTAATAAACTTTTAACTATATACTTCATGTACTGAGTTACATCAACAAGAAGTATACAAAAAATAAGAATAAAATAACATGTAACACAATAATCCACACATTTAAACACAATAATTTTTAACATGAAAACCCTATTAAGAGAAAAATCACCTGTGAATGATCACATCAAATTTGTAGTATCAGATCCTCACTTCCTTTCCTTTACTGATTATTTTCTTCTTGTTATATATTCATTCATTTCTATTCCTTGTCAGCAATGGATATGTATATTTTAGCTCTTCCTTAGCTCATGTTAAGATGTTCTCTTATACCATGATCTTCCTTCCTTCCATACCTACATATTTCATGTTTAGATCTTTTCTCGCTTAGAAAAAAATGCCAAAAAAAAACTAAAAACTTTAATATAATGGTAGTTGTACCTTGTACCTTACATGTGCTAATACATTTTTGTTTTAATAAATCTTTTCTTTCTTTCTTTCATCTTCTTCACATATTTAGGACTACATAAAGAGTGAACCCCTTCTTCAACTCCAAATAGATATTCCCAGGGTATATTGGTTGTAGTGTTTCTTTATTAATTTTTGGCTCTAGTTTTAATAGTCCTAGCTATCTTTTTGTGTACTATTTTCTCTATTTGGTGTGTATGGTTAGCTCTGTGCCATGAATCTCCAACCATGAAACCCTAGTCTGCCATAGAAAGCCTGCACTACATCCCTAGTTTTGCCAATAAAAAACACTGTAGCTTTCCAATAAACCTGATGAACAGCTTCACAATTTCTGAAGCCAGATGATAATGTAGATTCTTGTTCTTGTGTCTAATGTCATATGTTGCAAAGTAATTAATATCTCTTGTACAAATTACACTAATGTTGGTATATATTATGCTCTCTTCTATATTATAACATTCTAACCTTTTATTTATGGATATGGTGCTCGATTTGGTCACACTGTAATCTGTATCTGGTGTCTCATTTGTAATAGCTAGTTTAGTAACTACACAGATAAGCTTAATGTGATTTTTATAAAAATATTGTTATGAAATGGTGTTTCATGTGCTGGCCAAGGCTAGTTTGAAGGCCACACACTTCAATACCCTACTAGCATTTATAGATACGGAGTTTTATAATATCATGAAAAACAATCAATATAAAAAAGGACATTCTCTTTGTAACATTTTTGGCTTTCATTTTAATTTCATCTTTCTTTCTATTGTGATAGGAAAGCTGGATAGAAGTGCTATATTGAAGGCCATATGTACAGGATTTAAAGAAACTACTGAACCTCTAATTTGTTTGATTAGAGGTAGATTCCTAATTCTTTGCCTTAGAACACCATCATCTTCAAAATCCTATATGAAATCTATATGACCATTTCATTTCTTCAATATAACCTATAGATGTCCCTATCTAACCATATATCTTTTAATTGCACATAATAACTAATTTATGTACTTTTTCATGACTACATTTTTGACTCATATAATTGTGATCTCTCTAGCACTATGATGTCATTTAATATGTCTTGCTAAAGCTTGTAAATTTTTTTCCTTTTTCCATGTCATGTAATATGTCTTGCCTTGTAGCTTATATGTTTTGAAATTTTTGTTAGGCCTTGTAGCTTATATAATTTGATTGCTGGAGAGCTTCTACAGCTAAGCAAGAAGGCCGTTGCTCAAGTTATATAGCCACGTGCTCAGGTATGAAAATTGTATATTTTTTAATCTAATGTATATTTTAAGTAGACTTTTAGCTTATATGTTTTGAAATTTCTTTTAGTGGCTTAATGGTGTAAGGTCTCTTGAAATAAGACCTTCAAGAAATTGGTCAAAGTTTTACAAATTATCTTATCCACAAATTTTCCTAGAGCAATTAACTAAATGTTATAAAAGGTGGTTGGGTTAAATGTCTTAGGAATAAAGTAAAAGAAAGTATTTTTAAAATATTAAAGTATTTAGCTAGGTCTAAGAAGATTTGTGTACTTTTGATAGTTTTTCTTAGTTTGTGAAAGTTGTAGACCAAAGTTTTCATAGCCCAATTTTTGCTTTTTGCGAAGAACGTTCATGTCAAATAATATAAGTGAAGAACAAAATAGGGAGACAATCGATATATTGTGGTCTAACTTGAAAAGAAAAGGTGATGGAAAATGTTATTGTCCTTGCAAAATTTGTAAGGGCTTAAACTATAGAAGACTACTAATCGAAACAGTTAAGAGACATTGTAGGGAGAATGGTCACATTGAAGGGGGGCATGACTATCATCCATTGGTAAGTTGTTGATTATATCATTTTAACAATTTATATACATATGAAATCACTTGATGATTAGTTGATGATCATGGTTTATTTATGGGAATCAATTTTATATAGGTTGATCTCCCCAAGGAAGTACATGATATGAACCACAACAATCCGAAGAATATAGTTTTCAAAGTAGAGAAACATGGAGGTGCGAATATCCAAGGTGAAGATAATGATCCCATGGAAGATGACTATCATGTGCTAGAAAACACAATTGAAGATGATGGTATAAATACATTGATCCATGACACATTTAGTCCAAGTGTATCTGATCATGATGATGATGATAGCCTCAATTTACCTCTACTTGAGAAGGCATACGAGCCCCTATAAAAAGACTCACAAACAACTCTTCTCTCTATTGTATTGTTGTTGTTGAACTTGAAGGTTATGATTGGTTTATCCAACATAACAATGTCACATATGTTAAGGTATGTCATAGATGTCTTTATAGTTAACAAAGTGTGAATAATGTACCACTAATATTGTTTATATTAACAACTTTTATTTTTTGCTGTATATTGATAGGTGAGTTTCTATTACCATCATTAAATATTCTGCCTCACTCATCGAGAATTATCTTCTGTTATGAAAGATATTGGAATGGAGTATCAAGCAATACATGCTTGTCCCCATCATCATATTATATATTATAAAGAACATGAATTTGCAACATAATGCCTTGTATGTCATACAAGTAGATATCAAATAGATTGACTAACAAAAAAGGTGCCTCAAAAGGTTCTTCATTACATCCCCATTATTCCACAGATGCGACAACTATTCAGCTGTAGTAGCTTGGCTCAATTTATGGATTATCATGCACACAATAGAAGTATTCAGCTGTAGTAGCTTGGCTCAATTTATGGATTATCATGCACACAATAGAAGTCGAGATGATATTATTTGAATCCCTACGGATGGTTCAACATTTATGCACATAGAGGAAAAGTGGCAACACTTCAAAGAAGAACCTCGTAATCTTAGGCTTTCATTAGCAACGGACGGTGTCAATCCATTTGGAGAGATGAGATTTGTTTACTTGGTGTGGCCTATTTTTGTTATTAACAATAACATTCCTCCATGGATGTAAATAAAGAGGGAGCACATTATGTTGGCAATGATTGTTCTAGGTATCTTATCATTTGATAGTTATTAATTTACATGTACTTACAAATCTTGCAGTAAAATGGTTACAATAATTATGTAATGTTACTATTCATTCAAGTAGGTAAATATCAAGTTAGAGATATGAATGTATATATTGAGCCTCTTATCAATGAGTTGGTGGAGTTATGGAATGATGTCACTATGTATGACATGTCTAGACCAATAGGACAAAGAAAATTTCAATTCCATTCAATACTTGCATGGAAAATACATGATGCCCTAGGGCTAACTCATTTTTGTTGTATGTTATAGTGAATTCAAGTTGTACACAATAATTCTAATTATAAAAATAAACATATTTAATAATCCAATTATATCATTGTCTTGTAGGTCTTCAAACAAAGGGAAAATTTGCATGTCCAGTTTGTGGTCCAAAGATGAAATCTTGTCATTCAAAAAGTTTAGGAAAGTAGGTGTTTGATGAGTGTAGACACTTCCCCCACAGGAATCATAAGTATCAAAGTATGGAAAAACAACTTTTCAATGGGAAAGAAGAGACCACATGAAAGCCACAAAGAATGACACCTCACCTATGGAAGTTGGAATATAATAGAATTAATTGTCCAGGTAATGTTATTCCACCTAATGGTTTATGTTTGTAATTTATATATTTCTATTGTTATTTTTGTTTACTAATTGTGTAATTGATGATTGTGAAGGTCATCAAGGTAGTACTAATAACCTTCGAAAGGGACTAAAAAGCTATCCTAGACAATTTAGCAAGTTGCCCTACTACAAGCACTTACAAATTGTGCATTTGTTTGAAACTATGCATATTGGAAAGAATATCACAAAGACATTGTGGAAAATATTGGATGGAAGGCGTGACAAAAAAAAAATTGTTAAAATTTGTAATGACATTCATGAATCCAATCATGCATTGAAGAATTTCATTCACTCAAATAGCAACAGAGATCAAATTAATATAAGTTCCCTTCCTTGGTTATTAATGGAGCAACAAAGTGATACCATAAAAGAACTCATACGAAAAATTTCATTTCCCATAGGATTAGCTGCGAACATAAACAATCTCATATAAAAAAATAAAAAGTGAATTTGGGCCAAGGCTCAAAACGCATGATTGGCATACTTTCATCAAGGTAAGTTATGTTCTTTTGTATTTACAATATATTCATAAACTATGTGTATTGTTCATTATGTTATGTTAGAAAATAATGAAATGATTGGTTTATAAGTACTGTAGTACATGCTTCCTCTTTCTCTCCAAGAGCCCTTTAACAATAACAACAAACAAGTGATATACGATCTTGGAAAATACATGAGGTAAGGAGTAATATCTATTCAATTTTTTGTATATATTTATTATATTTGTGATTTATTTTTCTTGCTATGTAATCTATTGTATATTATTTTGTAAAGTCTCATAACTATATTTTTTTGTGACTTGAATCTCTTAATGTAGGTAGTTGTCATCTAAAGAAATCCATAAAGAAGATATAAACTATTGGAAGAGAAGAATTCCTCATTTACTGTGTGAAATGCAAAAGTGTCTACCTCCAACTTTTTTCAATGCACAGGAACACTACCTCATACAGCCAGTTGAGGAGATTGAATTGTGTGGACTTGTACACACTAGGTCAATGTGGATGGTTGAGAGGCACTTGAAATCTTTGAAGGATTTGGTTTGACAAAGAGCACATCCTGAGGGTTCTATGCTAGAGGGATATATGGTATACCAAACTATGGTGTACATTACTGAATATCTTCCTAAGTTTGCATCAAATATCCATGTAGATTGCATTTGGGATCTTGAGCCTTTTAAAAAATTAGAAGGGGAGTGCTTGATGGGGAAAGGTACATTGAGGAAAGTGAGAGGTAATAAATTATAAGATGTTATTGTGATAAATTATTTCTTAATTTTCAAAATAAATCAGTTGTAAGTTGTCTATATTTTTTTTGTACAGGTGCTCGAGAGTGGAATGCACTGCATTTGTATATTGCAAACAATCTTGATTGGATAATGGTATGGATTGAACGATGTCAACATTCTTGTTGGAGATTAACATGGGAAGGTGTATCTTCATTGGTTATAGAAGCTCATCATAATGGAGATTCCAATGTTATGCAAAGGGAAATAGATTTAGCACATGGTTTAAGAGATTTCCAGGTACATACAAATTTATTAATCACCCGTATGTTTATCAACTCATGATACAATAATTTTGACATGTTTCACATATTATTGTAGGTTAAACACCACAAGGCCATGTTCTGTAATGGTCAAAAATTTCTCGTCAAAGTGTTGGATGACACGAAGAAAACTTGTGATTCAGGAATAACTGCAGTCTTTCAAGTGACTAATATTTCATCTAGAAATGACTTACATCCTCTAGAGTTTGAAAATCGATACTATGGCATTTTGGATGATATACTTGAGTGTGACTTTAGTTCCTTCAAATTAGTACTCTTTGTTGTCAAATGGTATAGGCTACGACTTAATCTAAATGATCTTGATAGAACTATTATTGATCATAGTAATGGATTTACAATGGTTAATACAAGGTCATTTGAGCCAGCTAGGGATGAGCTCTATGTTCTTCCAAGCCAATGTGAGTAGGTATTTTACTCAGAGGTTCCACATAAACTGGGTTGGTCATTTGTTGTTAGACATGAACCGAGAGGAAGGCCAATAAAGTATAATGCGATGGAAGAAGAAGATGCCAAAGAAGTAGAAGATGATGTAGATGCTACTACTAATGATAATGATGAAGATGATGTTGATGTTGATGATGATGATGTTGATGATGATGACAACGACGATGACGATGATGGTGAGGATGATGGTGAGGATGATGATGATGAAATTTAGAGGTATGCCATCAATCCTTAATCTATTTAATATATATTTCTTGATAGAAATATATTTGTCTTATATGGTTACATAGTTTATTCATTATCTATTTAAAAGCTACAAGTTTCAACTAGAAATAAAATACTGCTAATCTAAATTAACTATTAATCTAAATTAATTAAATAAAACTATTTAAAAAACATATTGATGCATGAATGTATTGAGCCTTATTTTCTTTCAAGTCAAAAGCATTTTTAAGTGTTTAGTTTAGAAAAGGGAATTCATTAAATATCTATAAAAGGGAGTTGTACCTAGAATAAAATTCATAGGGAAAACATAATATAAGTGCTTAGCCCTTCACTATGCCTACTTCCCTAGTAAGCTTATAATGTGAGCCTGATTTAAGTGTTATATTGTGTACCTTTCAATTTTTTAAATTTTTATGTGATGCTTATGATGGATGTGATTATGATTATGATGTGATTATGCTCATGATAATTGAATTACATTTGCAAGAAACTAAACCTCTTTCAAGAGCATCCTGCATAGTCTCATGGATCGATAGGTATAAGTCAATACTCCTTATAGATAGTCTATTTAATACACTTATCAATAGTAAGATTGATGTCTTCTAAGATCCCTTCCATTTGTAGGTACCAGCGAATAGGTGTTTGTCAGAATTTTCTTCCTTGAGTGAGGGAAATATAGGAATAGAAGAGGAAAGTGAGACATGTAGTTTATCTAGAACAGGGAGATTAACTAGAGGTCAAAGGACTAGAAGGAAATTCAATAAACACATGAAATTTTTTCTTGCTCAAGAGGGGTCATGTTCTTATGATGATGAGATGGAAGGTGACATCGAGGTGCCTTTGAGGTACCAACATCTACCAAAACATTGGGTACCCAAGGAAATTCCTCCAATAAACACTGATTTTTGTGTTAACAAGAGGATATATCGCATAGCACCATGATCGTTACATAGTTTGGGCCTATTTTCTATGGACGACATAAACATGTCTTACAACAAAGTTTCTGAATTGATGGAGTATGTTGGACCATGGTACGATTACAAAAGTTGGATGCATATTGTTCAATATAAAAAAAGTATGCGTAGGTATGCCCTCTCAAAAAATTATATACAACAGTAAGACAATAATCAAAATAAAATTGTGGCTATATACATTGATGGAAGGCCAAAAGTAACAGGGAATATTGCGAGTTTTATAAATAGTACATGACCTGGGTCAAGTATAAAGCAACCCAATTGCATATTTGAGGTGCGCAAGGGAAATTGTGTATTCATCTCAATACGTGCACGGGAAGAGCTTCTTATTGATTACAATTTGAACTGCATAGATACAAATGAGGCTACTATCATGCAGGTGGTACATACTATTAAACCAACTTCTAATCAATGACTCCAACATACCATTTAGTCAATAAATTTTTGGATAACAATTTTATACTTGATCTTTGACAAAGGGGCACAATATGGAGTAACCGCTTGGAGGGGATGCTAGTGATGTTCCCAGCTCATCTACACATGAGTAGGTAAAATGCATTGCAATTGTGCAAACTAGATAGAAGCAAAATGTTATTTTAAAAAAAAAAATTCTTCATTGTTTTGGAGTTATTTTGATAATACTAATACTATTGTTGTCACAGAGGGCCAGTGGTCAGAGGGAGGGAAAGGAACCTACGGTCCCTCAGCAGCCCGCTCTTGAGGAGGACCCTTTTTATATTGATTTAGCAAAGACCGATGACCCAATCAGTTCGATTAAAAAGTTGCTAAAGAAAATTGGCAAAGAAATTATACGTTTGGAAACCATTAAGCCTACTACTTAGGAAATAAAAAATAGGGCATTTGAATTGTTGCACACCTCTGAAACCTTAAAAGTAAGTATTAATGAAATTTTTAATTATAAGAAGAGTTCAATAATGGTTTTTATGTTATTCTCTTTTATGGAATTAATTAAAATATGGATGTGTTGTCTTTACAAAGTTTTTTGCATGATTTCAAGCCCCATTCCCATGATGAGGGTGTTGCAGGTGGTTCAGGTAGATCGCATGTTCCATTCCCCACTTGTGTTTTCCATTGAATATATATAGGAATTATCATAATCATTGATAATACATGAAATTAAGATTGAATTAATGCACGTGTTCTATATTTATGCATGCTCTAAAAAATTTATTCTTGATCTTTAGATCCTATGATGATTGTGCCTCCAGCCAAGACAACCACAAATCTCTTTCCGACTGCTGAGTCGACAACACGCAGCTTATAGGCATCAACTGTTGCACCATCTACCAGTACACAAATCCCTCTTTTTTCTCTCTTTTTTTATGTGTTTAGGTGTTATCTATTTACGATGTAGATTGTAATGACCCCCCTTTGGTAGTCACTCAACATTTAAACTTTTTCACAATTTTTTAACAACTATTTATTTGATATGCCTTTGGTTTTTATAATTCACGTGAATGATTAACCAATTTCACATGTCTACTATCTTTGAACTCAAATTTTTTTTTTTTTTTTTGTATTTTTCACATCTTCTTGCATGAATCATCACCTTCTTTTGACTGTTACAATTGCCGACTCTTGTTTAGTTTCTATTTCAATGAGTACACCAAGCCTGCACAAATTATACTTATTCACTATAGCCTGAATAGATTTACACTAACCACTAATGCTATTATGGCTTAATACATATCTTGTGGGTATGCATGGCCTTTCCTATAGATAGCAGTGAATGTGAATGTGCTTTGTATATGCCAATTCTTCCACCCATGAGTTCCAACAAATGTCTTCTTCTACTTAACCTATGCTTGTTCCACCATATCAATGAGGAATGGAGCTATCAACTTGCATAAAAGGGTATGGATAAACATTCTTGCACAACATTCTTGACACTGACACATAGATGTATAGCCTCATGTCCTTGTGATGCCTCAGGAAGCTCACGTGTTTCATTAGATTGTAGCAACTATAAATTTTCCTATCTGTTCCTTCCTTTAGCTATCTTAACATTGATCACTATCTCCATTGGAAGCCACATGATGAATTGTTATACTTTGCTTCTTCATGTCTATTCATTTGACTATCTTTTGCTAATCTCTTGTATTTTGTTATGTTTTGAGGATCAATTCCTTTCTACTTAAGCCTATATCCCTCATGTAATGACTTGGCATACCTTTTGTGACTATAGAGTGGTCAATTATTTCATAATTAAAATGGTGTGCATACTAAGCTGCAACATCTTTGCTACAATTAATTGATAAATACATGCATTATGGCTCCTATTTGATAGAGTATTTCCTGGTCCTATCATGTTGAAAGTGGAGTATATTCTCGAGTTGCAACATTGTATAGATGCAACAGATCAACCAGCTTGGAGGCTAAAGCCATTATTTGAGTTGTATAGCTATAAATATCTCTGTCCATGTTCTTACCATGTTTATGTTTACAAAATTTTCAAAAAATTTTGCCCTCAAATTCCCCATGATCTTAATATAATTAGTTATCCATTACACTCTCCAGTTGAACTCTGTTTAGCACGTGGATGACCAAGCCATGTTTTTTTTTGTGATATTTCATAAGAACATCTGGCATATATATCTGCATGGCAAAAATGTATCATGATTAGCCTTTAAACCATCTTCACATTAAAACATTTTTTCCATATGGCTCAGTTGAAGGCTGAAGTGATACTTCAGCATGATAATTAGATTCCACAAGATGGCTCTCAATTTGTTGTATATGAGGCTCTTGCTGTTCTTGTTCAAGAAAAGAATGTGATTGTTGGACTTTGAAGCTGAAGGCTTTCTCTTCCTAGATAAACCTCACTCAGACAGCATGCACTTGATGTTTTTTAAAAAATCTCTTTTAACATTTTAGAAAATAGTTTGTATGCATTCTCCCCAACTTCAGCTTCTTTTGGCATTATGCCAAACAACTCATGCCTGAGTTGATGCTGCAATTCAACTTCTGATATTCAAATCCACTAAAAATCAATGTTCTCTATGCAAAATTTATGAGAATCCTCATCAAAACTAATGGATGATTTTTTGCAAGGCTACTTTATGACATTCTTGGAGCAGACCACAACTAGAACAACATAATAGCTAGAGGTTAAAGATAATTCCTGTAGTTGTATGTGTTATCAAAGTTCAATAGTTTTTTTTTTACAACTTTTTAACATCAATTATTATTTGTTCTTTTATACTTCGTGACAAAGACTTATGAAACTTATGAAACTTTTTGCAATAGGAGCTGCAACATCATTTCCTGGATGTTCCTAGTACGAGAACGGTGAAGGATGTGATATTGATCGTCAGCGACGATGAAGGCATTCCATTAAAAGTAGCCAAAGTTCAAGGTACTTTAAATTTATTATTCTATAGTGATATAATAGTAATTTAGTTTTTTATCACTCTTCATTGACTAATGATCCCATGATTTTTTTGTAGGGAATGATGTTTTTTGGAAAAAATTTGGTGATGAGTGTTTGTGAATATTCGGTCCCACTGTGCATACCTGGTACAACATCATATCCTAACTAAAACCCCAAACCACTATTTTGATTTCATATCATTGCTAGAATAGTTTTCATTTTCATCCATTTCTTGAACTGTGTTAAAGGTAGCTTCACTTCATTTATGAGTCTAACATATTTTTTAAAACTTAAAAGGTGGAGTAACCAAGAAAAAAAGTTGAAGGATGATCTTATAGAGAGCATGAACCAACTCTTTGTACCTCGTGCATTTGAGAGAAACAAGCTCCTTGAAAAAGCTGGTTCATGTTTGAAGCATATTAGGGACTAGTATAGAAAACATTTATAGGATAACCCCAGGTAGGAGTGTCTGCCCTATGTTCCCGAGGCTGAGTGGTAGGCTTTGATTTTGGATGGAAAGTATAAAGCTGACAAGAAAAATGCAATTACACTAGTAGAGAGTACACCAAGGTATGTGATACTATTCAGAATGTAATTATGTACTAATTAACCTCTATATTTATACTATCTAACATATTTGAAACTTTTCATAGATTGCCTGACACATCAAAGGTAACAAATGGTTTTTAAAAACTTTAAGCATGAGGTGTAAGTATTATTAAATGAAAAATTGTATCAAATTCTTTATATATTGTGATGGGAAATGCTAGGATAGACTAGCTTGTCTATGCTCTTGATCCTCAACTTTTGCAACTTTTGTAGTTCCTTTTGATATTTTAACTACCCTCCATTGATTGATGAAACAATGCAAGTAAAATTCACCATACCACATAAAAATGCAGGGCTCAGAGTTCAAGAGATGCCTCATAGAAGAGGATAAGAGAATTGGCTTCCAACAAGGCTATAGAGCCATGGCTGAATGGCTACGAGTTGAAATCAGTGTGGAAGGTTCTAATAATGATGCATCTGAGCTACATGTAAATAAGCTAAATAAAATTTATTTCAAATTGAATACTTTACCAATTAGTCTATTTGATGTTAAGTTCCAACATAAAGTGAGTATATCTATTTTAAGCAAGCAATGATCACAATGTGTAGGATGTTGGAATGTAGGTTGACAATCCTTCTACATAATCTATGAATGTTGAAGGTTCACATGATGTGCATCCCAGTGGTGGAGGTGTTCATTTTCTATTAAATTTTTTATATGTAATTGCAATTGGTGTTATGATTAACGTAACTTTTTGTATAGCATCTGTAGAGGATCGAGGGATCGATGTTCATGAGCATGTTGATGTTGAGTCTAGACAAAATGATGTGGTCAGATCAGGTAAAGAGTGCCATAGTTATGTTATTTAAAATAATTAAATACTTGTAAAAATTATAATAAATTATTTTTAATTTAACTCTTTTATTTTTTACTGTAGACAACCCCACTTTGCAACAGCATAGGAATTTGAGATCATCAAGAATAGAGAAAAGAACAACTGATGAGGGGGGAATTGATGATGACACTAATGCTCCTCTTAGAGCTTACATAGAAAAAAGAAATAGAAAGAAAAAAAAGAAATGATTGTCATCTACATACCTTAATTGATAATGACTAAATTTTATGTCTTAATGAATTTAATTATGTGCTAATGAATGTTCATGAATTATGTGTTAGTGCAAAATATTGATGAATGTTGCATGTTTACAAATCTAATGTGTTAATGAATGTTATCATGTGGTATTGATTGAATGTTACATTTTATTAATGGTTGAAAGAATGAATGACTGTTAGATGTTAATAGGGAATGCAAAGTGATGTTAGGGCGAAGGGGGTGGGGCCAAATGAGCTTCCACCTTCACGTGGTTGGCCCTATTTAGTAGAGAATATTAAACTATTATCGAAACAAAGTGAAGCTCAATAAGATACTAAATATTTCTCTATTTTGTCCTATGTTTAGACTATTGTCCTATGCATCTAAGGCTTCATAGGACCACTAGAAGCTACAACTAGAATATGACCACTATAAGAGACAACCATATAACCAATAGGCTAAAACGGTAGGGAAATCCTGCACAACAATCTAAGAGATGCTCCTCCTAGAAATAATGTAATGTTCAAAAGAGGCTCTCTTCCATAAAGAAGAAGACTTTTGAGTCTTGACTATTTGTAAACTACTTATATTAAATCATTTTATAAATCTAAAGGGAATACCTTCATAGTCCACATTTTGAATCCAAAATCCTTTAAGATGCTCCAACTAGATTTTTCAAGCAATCTCTTAAAGATGTCCACCTCTAATAGGATCCTAACATAAGTAGAATGCATCATATCTAATGATTCATCATCAACCATCAAGAAATCACCAATAGCATCTTCCATAGCTTCTAAGAGGGAAAATACCCAAAGATGAAATGGAAGGTGGGGAAGCCTCACATAATTGGGAAACTTGGTAAAGGATTAGCTGGTGATGCTTTGTGAACTAAGTAAAAGAAGCAACACAAAAGGTCCTTTTTGTATCAAACTTAGCAATAAAAAATCCCTTGGCCATAGGAAAAATGTGAATGTTACTAGATAAAATGGATTTTCACATTGAGGAAATCTACTTGTGCAAGACAAAAAGACTCGGCCATAAACAATGTAAATGATAAACATAATCTGAAAAAATAGTGGAAACATCATCTATGTCTTTCACCACATCCTCCTCAAAAGAGATCCAAATAGGTTTAGAAACAGGAAAAGAACTCAATTATGAAAAATTTGTTCATGCGAACCATGAAATATGGATGAACTAATTGAACCAAAACCTTCACAATGAATCTTAAAAAACAATTATCTTCTTTCAAAAACTTGATAATGAATCCTATGAAACAAGCATCTACTTAGGAAAATGTGCTCAACTTATCTATATGAAAGTCCCTATGATATATAGTAAAGGAAGATGAGTTTTTGTTTAATATTGCTTCTTTCAAATTATCCAAACAATCTTACAAGGAAATAGATAATAATTTATCTTCTTAATATTACCTAAGATTTTGTAAATAGAATTTTAAACTAAATTTAATCTTGAAGGAAACTCTATAATTAAGACTAATTTTAATCAGAACTATATTTAAATGAGTGATCGAAATCTCAATATTTCATCTTTATGAATAATATTGTCTAAAATTAATAGATATTAAGATTTTACATGAACTATAGCTAATTTGATCTAAAAACTATAGAATGAATCCTACTATACAACCTCAGGAATATTAGAACATTGCATAATTGTTTATGCTGTCAAATTTTCCAGCAACTTGTTTATGTAGTTAAATTTGATCTTTAAAATCTAATAAAATATGACTTTTTCATATTATGATATATTTTATATTCTAATATAAATCTCTTTATTGCACGATCAAGGAGAAAGTGGGTAATATTTTTCAAATTAATTGTGCACGTTAATTTTAGTTAGCAAGCAAAACATTATGAGGAAGTTAATAGGGCTCCATTACTAAAGGATCATGGGGAGAGAGATCTTTCAAATCTAATAAAATATCTTCCATTATGTTCTGATAGATTCTATATTCTAATGTGAAACCCTATATAGAAGTTTATTTAATAAAATATAAATTCATACGATGAAAAATTCACCAATCATTCATTTGCATGACTAATTATTAGTGGTTGATTGTTTATTCATTTATTTGATTATTTATTTAGTCACTTATCTTTTTCTATACTTCTGATTTTACCTAATGACCAAATTAGTCATTAATTTAGTTACTTATTCTTATAAAAAATTAAAACATTGCTAGAATTTAATCACTTTTAGTCATGTGACTAAATTTTTTGGTCTTGTGACTAAATTATTTAGTCACATAGTCATTTATTTTCTGAAATTATACTAGTGGATGTCAATATTATGTCCTTTCTCTGCTTAGTTAGAACTAGATATTCACTATAGCTCAATTAATAAAGTAGACTTAAGACACTAATGTGTATTAACCTTTAGTAATTCAGTTGTAGAAACATAAAGCATTAAGAAAATAACATGAACACACGAGACACAATGATTTAAGATGAAAACCCAATTTGGAAAAACCACCAATGCAACTATTTACAATATTTTATTCTTCTAAAGTGAGCATTGGTAGGAGCCAACCCTGTTAAAGGTTACAAAACACATGGAAGACTGTGGACCTATGAAAGGATTTGAATAACCCTATTAGGAGTGGTCTTGTTAGAGATCTTTAGACACTTCAACTAGAAATGCAACCTTGTTAGAGGATTTACAAAATGACTATTAAGCCAACTTTGTTAAGATATTTCTTCACTACTATACTTGTAAGAGAGTAACAATGATTGACTTGATTCATGAAGCAACTAACATTGTAGATTTAGATCATTATTCTATATTATCATTTTGATCCTTCCTAGTCATAATGTCCTTTGTAGATCCTTAGATATTTTTTCCTTAATCAAATATCCTTCTCATTTCTCTTCTTTCACATTGTTTTAATTGCTTCATTCAATCCACACCTTGACCTTTCATATATATGAAGCTCAATGTCAAGTCAGCTTAAATATCCTTTCATACAAATATTTAACATCCACTTAGTCATCTTGTATTAACCAATTAATTAACAATAGTAATCTATTGCCAACTAACAGAAGACTAGACTCTTTACTCAATTAATACAAAAGTTCCTTTGATAACAAACCAAACTTGGTTAATAGTATCTTCTCTTCTTTAATCAACCTAACTTGATTTATACTAACTTCCTTCATTAACTAACCAAGCTCATTTTACACTAACTTCTTCTTGATTGATAATAAAATCATCTTAAGTTCCCAAATGAACTTAGCTTATACTATGCTCTATTAAATCTTGACATCTATGTAACATCAATGACAATATACAATTGAATAAAAAATTTCAACAATCTCCCTCTTTTGCATTGATTGTAACACAACATGTCACTATGAAAAGAAAACTTTGAACATCAAAATTATTTATAAGATTTTATAATATCCTTAGTTAAATTCTAATTCTTCATCCAAGAGAACTCCCTCTTAAATTCTCCCTCTATCATTTATCTTCAAACTCTATCTTATCTCTCTCTCTCTCTCTCTCTCTCTCTCTCTCTCTCTCTCTCTCTCTCTCTCTCTCTCTCTCTCTCTCTCTCTCTCTCTCTCTCTCTCTCTCGTTCTTATACAAATTTATCCCTCATATTCTTTTTTTTTTAGATGGAATCAATCTACGTCTCTTTTAAATCAAATGTCAAAAACTTTATCCATTGAATTTTAATGTACTTGATGTACAAATTCATAGGCAATGTGTTATGAAATTATTGCATCAACTTGATAGTTTGGCAATTAAGTTGTGTTGATGCATCACTAATATGTTCTTTAGTGATCATCAGATAGGGGAATGACCCCTAGCTTACCTCTTAGATACAAAAGTTCATTCTTAGGTAATGGCTTGTTGAATATATCTACAACCTACTCCTTGGTGTTCACATATTCTAATCTTACCTCTTTATCTTGAAATAATTCCCTTAGAAAATGATACTTGATTGCAATGTATTTTTGTCTTAGTGTGCACCAATGCATTCTTGGATATGTTGATTTCACTAGTGTTATTAATAGATAACTACTAGTTCCTTGATTTCTTCCTTCATTCTTGATAGCAAATGCTTGATCCAAATTACATTGGAACAATTCACTATTGCTTGTCCATATGCAATTGGTGTTCTAATTCCTTCAAGTCTAGCCATAGGAGAAAATGTTTCTCCATAATCTATACCTTCTTCTTGAGCATATACTTTATACACTAACCTTTCCCTTTTCCTTTATACTTCACCTTTTTCATTAAATTTTTTTCTAAGAATCCACTTTGTACCAATTAAATTTTCATCCTTGGATCCAAGAACAAGAGTCAAGTATTGTTCCCTTCTATTTTCTCAATTTCTTCATTCATTGCCTCTATCCAACTTTCATTATTCAAAGAATCTTTTATAGTTCTAGGATCAAATTTACTTAGCAACCATGTGGCTTTTATATTTTTCCTTGTCAGTTTACCTCATGTCTAATATTCAATATTTGATTAGATGCATGATTCCTCCTAACATATTTAGCAAATACAAGTTCCTTCCTTTTAGGTTTTGGACTTGCTTCATTTGGTTCACCATGTCTAATGACTCTGTGAACTTTTGATCTTTTCTCAAATTCTACTAACTAAGACTGATTTCCCACTATTTGTGACTCAAGTTCCTCTATTTGTGACTCACTTTAAACTATATATCACTCAATTTGCACTAGCTACAACTTTGTTTGCACTATCGATATAGGTGACTCAGGTGGTATACTCTTATGTTTCCCAACCACATTTTCTTATAACATGGGTAAAGTCTCAAGCTCACAGTAAAATAAAGATTTGTAGTCTTTAGGTTCCTTCTATTTTCTTCACCCTTCTTTTCAAACTCATCAATTTTCATAGGTACACTTTCTATAACCTTATGAGTAGCAAGATTCAAACATTTATATATTTTTCTCTTGTTGGAGTAGTCTAGGAATATGCCTTCGTCATTTTTTGCATCAAAGTTTCATTTCCCTACCTCTTTCAAGATATAACATTTCTTCCAAATAGTTTTAAATAATAAACATTAGGTTTATAGCCATACCATAATTCACAAGGTGCTTGATTTGTACCTTTCTTCAATAGAACTCAGTTTAGGATATGAAGTGTTGTCCCGATTGCTTCTTTCCAATATTTGGTCACAACATTTTCGTCTATCCATTATCTTGCACAATCCATGATGGATCTATTCCTTCTTTTTGCTATGTCATTTTGCTAAGCTATACTAGGTTCATATAGTTTTCTTTTGATTTCTCTTTCATTGAAAAACTAATTGAATTCATTAGAGATGAACTCCCCTCTATATGATGTCAAGCATTTTAGAAATTCCTCTCTATTTATTTTTCAACTCTACCTAGATACCACATGAATTTTTTAAAAGCTTCACATTTGTCTTTGAGGAATATCACTATCATCATCCTAGAATAATCATCAACAAAAAAAAGTAAATATTTTTCTGCACTATAGCTATCTATATCTATTAGTCACAAAATGATTTAAGAGATCCCTAGTTGGCCTAAAATCCTACAAGTTGGTGTGGTTTGGATTTGGATTTTGGGAACTTAGTCAATAATAAGTTGGTATGGTTTTGGTTTTAATTGAGTGACTCAGTTAATTAAGACATTTGACAAAGCTTGGGGTGCTTGATAGATATTGGAAGCTCAGTTTACTCTAGGAGCTTGGTCATTGAACGAAGCTTAGAAGATACTAGGAGCTTGACATACATAGTGGTGCTTGCAATGCACTATGTTAGGATTAACCTTAGACAAAAATAATAGTTACATGTAAATATAACCAATATTAGAAAATAATAGATTGCATATAAGAGAACATAAGACACCACTCGATCCCTAGGCTACATCAACCAAGAGTAAGTCTAATAATATTATTATCTAGTGATTACAACCTGATTAGAATCTATAATCCCTTACAACTCAATACCACAAAAAGAAGAAATTTTTGCATCATACATTATGAAAATCCCTAACCCTAAGCCTTTTTATACAAGCTTTTTGCTACTTAAAAAATTAGGGCTATAATAATAAAAAAATAGTAGCCAACACCTATTATAATATAAGGTCTTTTTTGACTTCAGAGGTACTTCCCTCAAAACCCTCCATGGGGGCATTGTCTCTTAAACCCACCCTATACAATGATAGGGAATGTACCTAGGGCACTACCCCAAGACCCCACAGGAGCACTGCCCCTTGACCCTATCCTAGGGCACTACACCCAAACCCCTGTAGAAATAATCTAGAGGGAAATCATGCTAAATAAACCTCTAAGTCTGATTAGGCTCCACATCACAAAAATCACCCACTTGGAGATTGATCATAGCATTGTTAAACTTGTAGCTCCTACTAGAATACAAAACCACCTTGGACTCTATTGTACTTTTATTTTGTTTAATCTAGAAGACCAACTAAAGATAAAGAGTAATTCAACTTCTCACTTGTCACAACCTTTGTAAGCGTATCTATTGGATTATCATTTGTATGTATCTTCTCCAACTTTAACTGTCCATCATCTAAAACTAATCAAATAAAATGGTACCACAGTTGTATGTGTTTTTTCATTGAATGTAGAGCTAAATTCTTTGCAAGATGAATGGCACTTTCTCTATTTGTGAATAAATAATTATCCCTGTATGGGTGTTCCAATTATTCCATGAGGAATTGAAACCATATCATCTCCTTGGCTCCACTGGTGCCCCACCAATAGTAAATACTTAACCTATAGTACTCTGCCTGGTATCAATATCCCCTACCAAATATGAGTCAATATAGCTTTGTAAATTAGTAGTAGATCCCCCAAAATATAAATTTTTACTAGACATTCCTCTCAAATATCTGAGAATCCTTTTAACTACATTACAAAGCTCAAGCCCTAGATGACTCATATAACTACTAACAACTCCCACTACACATGTAATATATGCCCTTGCACATACCATAACATACATCTAGCTTTCTATAGATGAAGCATAAGGTGCCCTAGAAATCTTATCCTCCTCTTCTTGTGTCTTGGGACACATATCCTTAGTCAACTTCAAATGACCAGGTAAAGGTGTGCTGAAAACTTTAGCATTCTCCATAAAGAAATGTTGCAACATCTTCTTAATATAATTAACCTAAGATAAAGTCAATTTCATGTTCTTCCTCTCTCTAAAAATCTTTATACCAAGGATTTTTTTTACTACCCCAAAATCCTTCATTAAAAATGCATGTGCTAACTAGCATTTTAGCCCCATAATGTGGTCCATTTTAAACCCAGCTACAACCATATCATCAAGATATAAACATAAAATAATGTAGAAATTATCATCCAACCTCTTAAAATAAACACAATGATTTGAATGACACTTACTGCATCCATGCTCGTGTATAAACCTATCAAAATTCATATACCATTGTTGAGTGCTTACTTCAATACATATAAATTTTTCTTCAATCTACATACTAAGTTCTCCTTACCTTTGACCTCAAATCCCTATGGCTATACCATATATATCTCTTCATCCAAATCACCATGAAGGAAGGTTGTTTTAACATCAAGCTACTCCAAGTGCAAATCTTTAGTAGCCATAATACCTAAAATAGTGAGAATAGAAGTCATTTTAACAATAGAAGAAATTATCTTATCAAAATGAATGCCCTTTTTTGTGAAAATCCTTTTATAACTAACCTAGCTTTATATATTTTCTTAGCTCATCCTCTTCTTTTAACCTATAAACCCATTTATTCTATAAAGCCCTTTTACCTGTAGGCAACTTGCATAAATCCCATTTCTTATTTTTCAGGAAACAGCCCATTTCTTCTTTCATTGTAGACTCTCATTGAATCATTGTGTCCACTTGCACAACTTCATCATCATATTCAAGTTCACTAGAATCACTAAATAAAATAGAATACAACAAAGGAGAAAATATTTTAGGAGGTCTACTTAGCCTTGTTGACTATCTAACATTCACTGGGGCATGTGGTATTTGTTGTTGCAGTTGTTGAAGATCATGCAGAATTGTTAGAACATCAATTTTTGGAGTATCATCTAACACTACATAACATCTTCTTTCTTCTCATGTTGCTACAATAGATCTTTGTACAACATTTTCTCATTGAATATGACGTCCCTACATCTCATAATTTTATGATTTTCAAAATCCCAAATCCTATAACCAAATTCATTAATGTGATACCCAACAAATACACATTTCTTTGACTTAACTTCTAGCTTGGTTCTATTTTTAGAATCTATATGATCAAATGCTTTACAATCAAAGATTTTGAGAAAACAATAACTCACCTTCTTACTAGTCCGTGCTTCCTCTAGAATACCACAACCTAAAGGAGTAGAGGGACCTCTATTAATCAAATATATAGCAATATTGATAGCCTACACCTAGATATTTAATGAAAACCCTGCATGCAACCTCATGCTTCTTACACACTCCATTATAGTCTTATTCATGTGTTCAGCCACTCCATTTTCCTATGGAGTCCTTGAAGTAGTTTTTTATATACAAATACCATTAGCATAGAAATAATTTTCAAATTCATGACTGAAATACTCACCACCACCATCAAATCTAAGATATTTTAATTTATTTCTAGCCTCATTTTCAACCAAGCATTTCCCTTTGTTAAAAGTTTGAAATACATCAAATTTCTATCTAAAGAGATAAACCCATAATTTTCTATTTGCATCGTCTATAAATGTAACCTAATAATGAGAGCCACCAAGGGAAGATACCTAAGCTGGTACCCATACATTTGCATGCACAAGCTCTAATGTCTCACTTTTCTTTTCCTTCCTAGTCTTCACAAAACTCACTTTCTTTTGTTTTGTATAAACACAACTTTCATAGAAATTCATATTAACACATTTTAGACCTAGTAAAACTTGCTTTCAGTGAAGTAATTTCATACCTTTCTCACTCATGTTCCCAAGTCTATTGTACCACAATGTTTTATTAGAATCTACAACTATTTTTTCTTCCTACTCAACTATAACCATTGTTCCTAAACATTCATTTTTCTCTAAAAAAATCAAAGTACAAGGAACAATATGACTTGTACAAAGATATAAGGTGCCTACTTTCAAATCTTTTGCTACTGCAAGGGAATCTTTTGAAAATTTCCAATTTTTATCATTAAAAGTAACTATACAACCCTTATCACTGAGTTGGCTTGCCAAAATTAAATTCCTATTGAGCCTTGGAACATCTCTTACCTCATGTAGTAGCCAATGATTCTCATTCTACAACTTAATTTTAACTTTTCACTTTACAACAATCTAATCAGGTTCATTATCCCCCAAATAAACAAGGCCAATATCCCCTTGAAAATAATCAATGAAATAACATCTATGAGGTGTAGCATGAAATGGAGCGCCAAAATCTAAAACCCATGAATTATCAATACTTTCTAGAGACAAAAGCAAAGCATCCTCTTTGAATTTGTTACATACCACATTTGTCTCCTAGTTCCCTTCTAGTTTATCTCCTTCATTGTTCTTTGAAGTGTGACGATCTTTCTTCTTATGCCCTATTTTACCATAGTACCAGCAATATCTTGGTCCTCTAGATTGAGACCTCTTCCCCTTTGGCTTTCCTCTTAATTTTTTTACAATTTCTAGAATTACTTCCTCTCTCAGTCATTCTACTTTTGCTTTGTGCATTCAAAGAACTTCTCAATGTAGATCCACCCAAGGTTTTCCTATGAGTTTTCTCACTCAAAATAACACCAATCAAATCATTGCATTTTAGGGTATTATATCTAGAAACATAATTACTCACATCCAATATGAGGCTATTCCAGCTTTGAGACAAAGAACACAAAATCATGAGAGCCCTAATTTCTTTATCAAAATTAATACCCATAACTGATTAGTAATAATATTAAACTCATTTAAATAATATGCAACAAATCCACATTCTATCATCTTCATATTAAATAAATGCCTCATGAAAAATACCATATTTGAAGTAGAGGGATTTTCATACAATTTCTCTAGGGTTTCCATCAACTCTTCTATCATCTTTGCTTTTGTAATGTTAAATGTCACTAATGGTGATAGGCATAATTGAATGCTTTCAAGTGCCTTTTTGTCTAAAATTTTTCCATTCCTCATTTTTCATAGTTCCCTAGTTCTTCCTTCCAATAGCTCCCATTAATCCTTCTAATATAGATATCCCTCTATTTTCATCTTCCATAACTAAAAGTTCTACCCATTAATCTTGTTAGCACTTAGCTTACCCTTATTTTCCATCACTCCCACTCAACCATGAGACCTTCCTATAAAAGATCTCAAAAAGAAAAAAATTTAAAAAATGATAATGGTCTAGCCAAGAAATAAATAATGATGATAGTTTGGCTAAAACAAATGACGACCATCTAGCTCTAATACTACTTATTAGGATTAACCTTACATGCAAATATAGTAAATATTAGAAAATAATTGATCACACATAAGAGAACACAAGACACCAATATTTAATGGGGTTCACCCAATCCCTGGGCTATGTCCACCAACAACAAGTCTAATAATATTATCATCTAGCAATTACAACCAGATTACAATCCATAATCCCTTGTAGCTCAATACTATTACAAGAAACAAATTTAACTTCACAAATTATGAAAATCCCTAAGCCTAAGCCTTTTTATACAAGCTTTTTACTACTTAAAAAATTAGGGCTATAATAATGGAAAAATAGTAGCCAACATGTTTTACAATATAAGGTCATTTTTGACTTCAGGGGCACTACTCTTAAAAACTCATGCAAGGGCATTGCCCCTTAACTCCACCCTATACTATGATAGGGAGTAGACTTGGGGTGTTTCCCCAGGACTCCACAGGGATGCTTCCCCCAAACCATCATAGAAATAAACTGGAGGGAAACCACACTGAATAAACCTCTATGTGTAATTAGGCTCCACATCACAATATGCTATGATCTTGGAATAAACTATGGTTCTTAGCATGCATTGGGAACTCAACAATGCTTGGGATTTTTTTATGCTTGGCTTGCTCTTGGTTCCTATTGGTGCAAACTTGTATGGGAGACCACTTTGAGTATTTACCTTTTGTTGTAGCTGACTTATGGCTTAACATAGATTCAATGTAAGGGATTTAATTTAATTTGTATTTAACTAGGCTGACTTTAGGTTTAGTTGGGTATAAGTAGTGGGTTTTATGGAGTCTTTAGGTATTAGCATCCATCTAGGAGAAGAGGATGAAGGGTAGATGAAAAATTTGAAGAGAGAGTAGCTATGGGTTGAGAACCAAAGGATTCCTTGGTGGACTTGAGAGTACAAGTGTCGATTCTTCTTGGTTTTCCTATCTAGTTGTGGTTCTAGACTAATAGGGATTTAGGTTGTAAGTTGAATCTTATAGAACTGACATTATAATTTTTTTTTTAATTTGGTCATAACTCAAAAGGTCTTATAGCTAGGCATGTTGCATGTGATCAAATTTTTATGAATAAAGAGTTGTGATTTGGCATCAGATCTTGCATTATTGTTGCTTGTTATTGTATTTTTGCTATGTGATTATTTTTTTGGGGCCTAGAAATCTCCTTTGGATATTCTCCCTCTTTGCACTATATTAGGTAGTGTTAGAGTGAATGATTCCCTAAGTGTGTGGACAAGACAATGAATTTGAGGTAGTTTGCACCAAGATCTTGGGTTAGATAAGGTTAATCTTGTGGAGTTGATTGATATTTTGGATTAATGAATATATTGCTTTTGGTTAACAATTTTTCTGGAAGATGCCTCCAATAAGATTGGACCCTAGGGCAATTGGTGATCTTAGTGATCTTGTGAAAGATAGTATCTCAGAGATTATTAGAGTAGAGTTCAGATCTGGGATTGCATTGATGAAGAGTGACATGATTACGAAAATTTTGAGTGCTTTAGGTAGTGTACCTATCCGTTTGTGTACTAATAAGGGCTATGAGGAAGAGTTTAACAATTTGAAGTTGTTGAATCTAAAGGTGAGGACAAAATTGATCATTTGGAGAGACCTATTAGAACTAGAGATGGTCAGTTTGCTAGACTTGGATCTTAGTTGAATTTGAAGCATAAAATGGAGGTTTTTAATTTACTAGGTACTTTGACTATTAAAGACTTGATTTATTTCATTATTGAATTGGAAGACTACTTTGAGCTTGAGGATATTAAGGATCTACATAGAGTGAGGTTGCCACAAAATAAATTGAAAGGACATGTTGCTCTTTGGTGGAAAGAACTACGAAGAAAAAATGGAAGAAGGTGTAATGAAGATCAATAGATGGAGGTTGGTGGTAACTAAATTGAAGGCTAATTTAATTCTTGTTAATTCTAAACTTGAGTTGTTTAAGAGGTTTCAAAATCTAAAGAAGAAAGATATGACTATGAAGGATTATATCGAGGAGTTCTAGAACTTGACTATTTTCTCTAGGTATAGAGAATTGTCAAGAAATTAATGGTTTAAGATTTAATATTTAGGATGAGGTTGGTGTGTTGAATATTTCTTCAATTGAGGATGCTTATCAATATGATCTAAAGAAAAAAAGATAATTTGAAGAGAAAAAGTCAAGGTAATGCTAGAGGGAAGGAAAAGAAGCATAGCTTGGAAAAGGCTAAACTGAGTGGAGAAGGATAAGTGGAGGTGGGTTTAGTGGTAATTATTTCATATTTTTTGATGAAGGGCATAGATATTTTTAATGTCCTCATGGTAAGAAAATCACTATTGTGAATGAGGTTGTAGTCCAAGATAGTCAACATAAGAAAGGAGAGACTTTGTTGGCTCAGTGAGTACTAGTTGGTTAGAGGATATTGGATTCTTGTTAGAGGACTAGTTTTTTTAGGACTTGTTGTAGGTGTAGTGGTAAATTCTACAAGGTAGTTATGGATGGTGGTAGAACTAATAACCATGTTGTTGAAGAGATGGTTTAGAAACTTAGTTTGAAGAAAGTGAGACACCCTTATCCTTAAAGGATCAGCTAGTTGCAAGGTAAGCATACTTTGGAAGTGAGGGAGAAATTCCTTATTGATTTCAAGATTGGGAAATATAAGGTTCAAGTTTTGTGTGATATAGTGGACATGAATTTTTTTTGTGTTTCTTGGTAGACCTTTGTAGTATGATTGAAGGGTTGTGCAAGACTATGTCAAGAATGTGTTTATTGTTGAGAAAAGTGTTAGGAAGTAGTCCCTAATTCCTTTGAAGAATGAAGAGCTTGGTAGGAGCAACCTAATTATTGGTATCCAAGTTGAGTTGGAAAATTCTAAAAGGATTTGAGATCAACATGGAAAGTAGACCTATAGCACACTGAGGATGCATATGAATAAGTAGAAAAAGAAGAAGGGAAAGAGTGTACATGTGGATTACTTGGAGGATAATTATGTGAAGAATTGGTTTGGGATTTATTTGTTGAATAAGAGAAGATGTTATTCAACTATTAAGAACATCTTTTTGAACCTAGGGTGTCTAATGTAGGAGTATCCCTAGTTCACCTACAACCTTATAGGTTGGTGTGGTTTGGCTTTTGATTTGGGAACTTGGTTGATACTAAGTTGGTTTAGTTGTGGTGTTAAATAAGTAACTGAGTTAATGAAGACATTTAGAAAATTTTCGAGTGCTCAACAGATACTAGGAGCTTGGCATTTTGTAGGAGCTCATTAGTAGTGTTGCCCAAGTCAACTATGTAATTGAAGAGAGCTTGGAAGATACAAAGATCTTGACATACGCTATGATTCTTGGCAATGCTTGTGATTTTCTGATGCTCACCTTGGTCCTTATGATGCTCAGCTTAGTATTGGTTCCTATTGGTGGTGAGTTGTCTATGAGTTGACTTGGGGTATTTAATTTGTGTTGTAGCCAACTTGTGGCTCAACATATATTTAATGGGAGGGATTTAATTTAATTTGTATTGAACAAGGCTGACTTGTGGCTTGGTTGGGTATGAGTAGGGAATTTTGTGGAGCCTTTAGGAATTATCTTCTAGCTTCGAAAATAGGATGAAGCGTAGATGGAAAATTTGAAGAGCTAGTAGTTGTAGCTTGAGAACTAGAGGATTAATTGGTGAACCTGAGGGTACAAGTGTGGATTCTTAAGATGATAATCTTATTCGGTTATGGCTTTGGACTAGTTGGGATAGGGATTGTAAGTTTAATATTGTGGGATCTTGTAGAACTAATATAGTAATTTTTGTTTTCATTTAGCCCTAGTCTAGAAGGCCTTATAGTTGGGAATGTTGCATCAAATCAATTATTTTATGAATAAAGAGTTGTGATTTGGTATTAGATCTTGCATTATTGTTTCTTGTTGTTGTGTTTCTATTATGTGGTTATTTGTTGGGGGTTCAGACATCTCCTTTTTGGATTCTCCTATCTTGCATTGCATCACAAAGATATGTATGAACTAGTTCCAAGAATTCTTCTATGCAGTAATTTTTACTTTTGAAACTGCTTTTTCCCATTTTTCCAATTTGGAATTGTTTGCATGTGGCCATATCAAGTCTCTTTAGATTTGGAATGCCTCTTATGATTTTTCTCTTCCTTATTGTAACTAGGTTATCAAAGTTTAAATGACACATTGTTTTATGCCATAGCCATATTTCCTCTACTTGTGCCAAAAAATATGAACTTTTAGTAAGATGTACATAGAATATATTACCCTTAGTATGATTGCTAGTCCTAACTAGGTTTCCTTTTCCATCCAAAAGATTTTATTTCCCATTCATGAATTCTACCTTGTATCCAATATTTTTCACTTGAACTACACTCAAAATATTGTGCCTTCGTCCTTCAACCTAGAAGGCATTGCCACATTTGATTCCATTAGTTAATGCAATACATCCTTTTGCTTTCACATAACATGGTTCATTATTTTCAAACCTAACACTTTGATGATCATAATATTTCAAGTGTTCAAACTTAATATTATCACCAATCATGTGATGAGAAAAACCACTATCTATTATCCATCTATCATTTTTGCTAACATGAGAAACAAGTGCCAATTTTTTATTTTCCTCGCTGTCTGATTCATCCTTAGTAGCAATATATACCATTTCATCTTCATCATCACTATCAAAATCTTTATCAATGTAACAAGATTTCTTACCTTTGTCTTTTTAGTCTTTGTAGCTCTTGATATCTTTATGTCCTTTATACTTATTGAATTTTATGTTATCTTTAGTTTGTTTTTTTTGACACCTTGTAGCATTGTGACCAACCTCTTTGGAAGAGAAACAAATCAATTGTATTTTACCTTTATATTTTCCTTTTCCTTTTTGTAATATTTTGCAAGTAGGACTTTAAGGTCATCTTTGGAATCATCATTTTCTTCACTATCAATATCTTTTCCTTTTAAGTTTCCTTCCTTTCTACCAAGAGTTAGTTTGGCTTTGAATGCAGATTCTATGTTGTTAGTATTAGGAATATAGTTGTCAAAGTTATCCAACTCAAATGTTGTCAATTTTCCCACTAGTTCATTCAAAGTTATATCATTTTTAGGATTACATCTCATTTCTTGAATAGCTAAAACTCTAACTATATAAATAGGAAGAAGAGCTCTTAATACCTTGTTGACTAGTGTTGTATCATCTATTTTCCCTCCTTCAATGTTGATTGCACTTACACTTGCTTTGATTCTTTCACTATATTTTGCAATTATTTCATCTTCATTTGATCAAATTGGCCTCTTAGACTTTCAAATTTGGCTCTTCTCACATTTTCATCTCCTCAATATATTTTTTCCTAGTTTTTCCATGTGTCATAGGTAGTAGGGAAATCTTTGACTTCATCAAATTCTAAATAGTTGAGAGAGGAAGATATATCAATCATCATTGTATTGTGACTATTCATATCAACTATTTGATCCATATTCTAACGCATAGTGGGTGCCACATGCTAGTTCAATATAAAGTGCAAGCATATATCTACAATGCCTCCTAGATGTAACTTCATCAATTCTCACCATGCTAAAAAGTACTCTTGATTAAGCATAGAAATCTCTTTTTTGTAAGACATCTTGATCTTTAGCTTAGGTCTTTGAGACCTTTCTTCCAAGCACCAAAAAAATTGATACCAATAGTTGGAAATGCAATGAGTAAGTGAGAGGGGAGGGGTGAATCAGTTATAGCAAAAATAATTCCAAGTCCCTTAGATTCTAGTACCAGATCTTTGCTCTGCTTGGTTAAAACTAGATATTCATTGTAACTTGATTAACAAAGTATACTTAAGATAGTAATGTATATTAAATTTTAGTGACTTAGCTGCAAAAACATTAAGCACTAAGAAAATTCTTTTAACACATTAGATCTCAAGATTTAATGCAGAAGCCCAATTTGGGAAAACCACCAATGCAACTAGTTACAACTTTTCATTCTTCTAAATTGAGCCCTATTAGGTTCCAACCCTAATAGAGGTTACAAAACAAATAGCTAAGTGTGACCCTATTAAAGTATTGAATCACCATGTTAGGAGTGGTATTGTTAGAGGTGTTTAGACATACAAATTAGAAATGTGACCTTGTTAAAGGATTTACAGAATGATTGCTAAGCCAACTCTGTTAAGAGAATTCTTTACTACTATAATTGTTATAGAGTAAAAATGATTGACCTAATTGATGAGGCAGATGACTTTTTAGATTCAAATCATTTCTCTAGTTTATCCTCTTGACCCTTTTTAATCAAAATATTCTTTGCATCTCCTCATATATTCTATCCTTAATCACACGCCCTTCTCATTTTTCTTGTTTCACATTGTTCCAATTGCTTCTTTCAATCCAGCACTTGACCTTTCATAAATATTAGACTTAATGTCAAGTTAGCTTGAATATCCTTTCATACAAATATTTAACATCCACACAATCAACTTGTATTTTAAAAATAGTAATCTACTAAATGTCAGCTAACATTGGGTTATTCATTTGATTACACATAACTTCCTTTAGTTAACCAACCAAACTAGTTTAACACTAACTACTCTTCATTGATAGACCTAGTTCAATTTACACTAACTTCCTTCATTGACTAACTAGGCTTGGTTGACACTGACTTCTCCTTGGTTGATACTGAAATCTTCTTAAGTTCTTGAATGAGCTCATCTTATAATCTACTAAATTAAAGCTTGACATTTGTGTAAAATAAATTACAATATATAATTGAATAATTATTTTGAACACCTATACATGTATTACCTCAACTCCCAAGACTTCAAAATTTTCCTTAATCACTACAAGTGGGACACAAGAAATTACACTCTTGCTATGCTGAGAAGGTGAAGTTTTCAATGATGAAGCGGGTATGAAATTTGTTTGCATTATTTATCATCATTTAGAGATACTTTTTAGGAATACTATTCAACTAGATTGGAGGAGAAAAACTAAAGTTAATAAATATAAAATTTATAAAGATGTGATAATGGGGACCCTGGTTGTAATGACCAATACATTATGGAGATTGCCTAGAAATATATCCACTCAAAAAGAGAAAATTTAAGGTCTAAGATGACAAAAGACCTTAGTTATTCATGTCTAGCTTGGGTTATAGACCTAGAAACATGGGACAAACTAATTAAATATTTGATATTCAAGAGGAAGAACCTTAATAATATGAAGTGTGCACCATTTTTAGTAGGAAGATCTAAAAGACCCCTTTGAGAGACAACAACTACAATCCAAGCCAGAGTGTCAAGTTTTGGATCCCATAAATTAAGATATGTTACATACAATAGAATTTTTTGTGGCTTGGCAAGTAAATATTTTCATCTTTAATATTTTATATTCTATAATAAAAGTTATATTAAACTTGTAAATTGGTGGTATCTAATGAGTTGATATAAAACTGATTATGTATGTTTATGCAGGTTCACCAATCTCAAAAGGAAGCTTCATAGTAGGACTTAAATTTTTCTTTACTTAATGGTTCCCAATGCCTTAGGAAACACATGCTAGATTGAGGAGATATGTTAGATATTCATCATGAAAATGAGGCAATTTTGTTATAATATTTTTAAACCTACATAATAGATCAATCAAAGGAATCATGCTCAATCAATAAGTTAAATTGTGTTGTGTGTAGGGATCCCAAAAATCAAACTCACAAGGTAGTGAGAATGGATATGAGAGAGGAGAACATGATGAATTAGTTTTTATACACAATAATTCAAATATCATTCTAGAACCTTAGTAGGAAACTATTATTGAATCTCAACATTTTGGAAATTGTAATTATGATGATGGTTCTCAATTTGATGAAAAGACTACACACAATTAGAATGGTACCTCGTCAAAAGATGATACAATCAAAGAATATGGATGCCATGTAATCTAGATTTGTAAACTAGGTATGTAGTAAATAATTTTTTTAAAATTATTGTTTCTTATTTCACTACTACTGATCTATTTACCAATCAATTACTTCTTAATTTCATTGTTTCAAACTATGGAAGATTTGGGCTGCATTACTTTCTTAGATGATGGGGAGGATTTAGTTGATCTTCTAAGATAGGAGCTAGGAATAACTCTTAGCATTTCCATAGGATACGTGGGTTAAGTTTATTCAAAATTTAGCCATTCTAAGTTTTAGCTAGAGGGTTGGTAATTTGTTAATGAAGTAATAGACAAGATAAGATAGGGAGGTAGAATTTTCAAATGGTAAATTTCTACAAGTGACATTGTACAAGAACAACCAAGTATCATAGGAATATGACCTTTTTTTATGCTACTTTTAATAAATAATCTATTTTCTCATATCTTTATATGTTCGATGGATCAAATTTAGGAGACTAACTTGATATGGTGAAATTGAATCTTTCTTTTCTAATATATTATGTACTCATTGTTTGTATTTTTCCTATCTATCATGTTTGATTGGATGATCATTAAATTTACTAAAATTTTATGTGCAACAATTATATTTATGGATAGATTAATGATTTCATCATTATGTCAAACTCTGTGAAAATAATTAGACAACCTTGACAAACTAGTAAAAATAAGCTATGGTGCGAATTATGGTGATGCTTTGGTATAAAACATATTATATAGTCTTATTTTTTATTTTATTACTTTTTAGAAGAATATTCAGTAATGCATTTCACTTTAAATGAGAATAACAATAATTTATGTATGAAGTGTTCCAATTTGTGTCAGGGTACAATGATATGGTGTGAAAGTTGTTTTCTGTGTTGGTAAATCACATCTATCTACTATTTATGCTCAATTTTTCTAACATTGATTAATTAATGGCTACACAATATCTCTTGGGAAGCACCTCATGGCTATTTGATCAATGTCTATTGTTTCATGTACACAATGGATCCTTCATACATTTCCTTCCTCTTATTAGTTTCTAGAGCATTTCAAAGTTAGTCAGTTGTGTGGTTTAATTTTTTAGATCATTACAGATGATTTATTGTGGATCTTACAATTATTTGTTCTCTAAATAGAAAATTAAATTTATATAAGTTTGGATTTAGTTTTATAAAATATAAATAGAAGGAAATATATCTTCAAGTTTAGTTATGGGTTATTTAAAAGATACAACAACTAGATTAATATTCAACTTGCTTCACAAAAATTCAAGTTTTTGATTTCTTTGAGATTATTCTTGTGAAATTTGTAATTCACTAATTTTAAAGGGTCTGTAGGATCTTTCAATAGAATGAAGGAGGTAAGAAGATGGGTGCAAAAGGTGTGGTCAACTAAACTCATATCTTGATCTATCAGGATCTCCATCTTTTTCATTACTACTTGAATCTCAATATGATGCAACAAATGCACTGAATGATTTTTCTAAGATTTTTGTATTTTTGTAACTAATAATGATAAATGATCTTTAATTTCCTTTCCACTTGTACCTTTTCTAGTTTTTGTCAAGGAAAAATGAAATGAAAGGATTGTTAACCACCACCACTTTGTTATGAATATGCTCTTTTCATGGTCTTAATCTACAATATTATGTTAATATTTATTAGCTTTGTAGGGTTGGATATTTATCTTCAACCTTTTATATATAAGACCTTTTGCAAGATGACTTGGGCTTTTTGCATAGTAAGTGTCACCATCCCTTTTCCAATAAATAAAAAAACTTGTGTTGTTTCATTATTTTTAAATATTTTTCATTACAAAATGGTAAATAAGTGGAATAATATAGCACAACTTTTAAATACTTATGTGATGTAGGAAGTTAGCATTTTATACTAGTTTTAAAGTTATATTAATCTTTTAATTCCTTATTCTAGGTGTTAGATGCTCGACAAAAATACATTTTATGCTGGTTCTAAAGGTATATTAATGTTTTGATTCCTTATTTGAGTGATATGCTTGAGAAATATACTGTGAGCTTCTTTTTTTTGTCAAACTAGGCATCAAGTTAGGGCTTGTATAAATTAAACCTCTCTAAATATTGTCTTGTCATTCAATTCCTTGTTGAATTCAAATTTAGGCATATTATCAAGTAGTTGAAAGTTTGTTGAGCACAATGAGAAATAAGTATATTTAAGTCCAATAATACTATTGAATTTAAGTTGGAATGTATTCTATGAAGAACTATTAAATTTCCAACATCCAAATCAACATAATTGCTAAAGACTAATTCTTTGTACATTGGAAAATAACACACAATCAGAAAACATTTAAGAATTTCATTTACAAGTGGTTGAACTAATCCCAACTTTAAAACTGAGTCTCAACTACAACTGAAGAGGATACATGACAACTCTTAGTAATAAACCTAAACTTTTGAACCAAACTCAATGTTATCACACAATAAATCTAAAATATTCTCCCATAAAAATTCAAGTATTATAGGTTTTCTCGCTTTAATAAGATGAAATACTTTGATTCATTAGCTCCAAATTGAGTTTCATTATTATACTACATTTAGTTGGTGAAGATAAGACATTTAGTTGATAGTGACTATGGTTAGATGAGGGCTATGGAAATTTTGGATTGTGATTTGATTTCCATTAGAATTTTTTTTTTAAAATGATTATTTTCATTGTTCTTGTTGAGCTTTCATTTTGCATGATGCTTAATGATAGGAATCCTTTGAAACTCCTTTCTTGAAAAGTTGATCTAGGACCAACTCTAAGGTTCTAGGAAATCTTGTGATGTATTCAGAATCTCCTCAATTGAAGGTAAATGTTTTTTTTCATAGGGAGGACCTTGTTGGTTTGAACAATTCGAACAAGATGTAGAATGTACTTGCTATCTCAAAAGAATAAACACACAAAAAGAAATTTATTTTTACAATTTTCTATTTTTTAATGAATTTAATCTAATAATGCACCTAAATGAATTCTTTAATTAACCAAGTATTTATAAAATAAAATAATGAAGATAGGGTAACAAGAGATTTAACCACATAATCTGAAAAGTAAAATCCTAATGGATATAAACTACATAAATAACACGTCTGCAAGTTAATCCTTTAAAAAGATCATTAGCTAACAAATAAAAATAGCAATAGTGCTTCCTTAATTCCACTAATGAAATTTTTTATGAAAATTTAGTAACTGTTAAATGTTTTAGTTTGCATCAAATTGCAAGGCCATGGAAAATGCACTCATGTGAGACAAAAAGCTATGTAAGAACAATATGGATTATCTCTTCTCAAACTAAGTACATCAGCTAAATTTGTAGACCATAGAAAACACTAGAACTAGAAGGTCACATGAATAGAAAAACACAACAAAACTATTAGCTCAATTACATTCCATGAACATACATTCATAGAAAATAACACATTTAGGCAAGAATCAAGTTACACTTGAAATGTGAGAACCAATAGCATATATTATTGCATCAAAATAATGGCACCCTAGAATATATATTACATTCCTCAATTTATAAGAAATATTCTCCTCAATTTGTTTTGAGAGTGAGAGATATCTTTATGAAAACATGTGCTTCTAAACTAATAAAACAAATCTATTTCTATACGAACTGACTCTCTAACTGATGCTTTGTACAATTCCATCCATATTTATATCATTAAATGGATGCATGAGCCTTTACATGTCTTAAAATGAAGTAAAAATGAGAAAATAAGAAGAACGCCATTAGATGATATAGGAGTGTCTTAAAGTGCCAAAAATAGAAGCTCCATCTTCACTAGTTTTCTATAGGAGTTAACCTACCAGCCAAATGCATTTTTGATGCATGGAAAGCTCTAAATTTAGAATTGGCAATTAAGTATTTGTGAACGATTGACTTCTTCAAGAACTTTTGGTGCACCTCTAAAGTAGCACTCCTATGTACCTAGTGTACCTGCACACCTCAGAAGTAGGTTTAAAAAATGCAAAATTTCACCAAGTGTCAAAACTAAAACTCTAGCTTCAAGGTTTTGTTCCCCTTTATACTAGAACTATGTCTAGGTATTTGCTCTTGAATTTCTCAATAATCTTGGTGACTTGAGCTACATCTAGAAAATCTAAGGCTTCATACTTATCCTTCACTTCCTTCCTATAATTGCCCACCTCGATGTGAGTCTCTATACACTAGTAGAAATCTGGCAAATAAATGACTACGTGACTAAAAACTTTAGTCGCATGACTGAAATGTTTAGTATAGTGACTAAATTTGATAAAATTCCACTAATTATGTTATTCACAATTATAAATGACTAAATAAGTGACTAAGTTAATCATTGTATAAAATTATGAGTAAATAATTAGGTAGACAAATAAATATGACTGAATAAATGACCAAATAATTAGTCACCCTAATAAAAATGATTAAATGAATTATTAATAATATTTTGAACTAATATTTGATAATTTCATTTTAATCACCAATTTTGGTCTAGTAAACGATGTGCCTCTAGTCTAAATAATTAAATTAATTTAAATATTAGACTCTATTATGCATTAAATCCATTTTGTATAATTAAAATATTGACTAAATCTTTAATCATTTCATCAAATAGTCATTAATTGATAATATCTTAACGTCTCAACATTATATCCTAAGTTTATGTTATTAGAAGAATCATCACCCCTTTTAATTAAATAATCAAAATCCCATTTCTTATTTGTACTTTAAATTCAATTTCTAAAATAAAATATGTAGTGCCTACCCTGATTCACATCCTTTCTGGACATTGTTATTATTATCAGACTGTGATAGACTAGTTTTATGTTGATGGATTAGTGGTATTGTTTTGACACTATCAGACATTATGTTATGGATTCAGTGGTTATATGATGAGATCATTTAGACTTTACATTTCATGCATACATGATGATCATTATACTATTTTCAGTTATTATTAATGATTAGATGGATGGTTATTATCTTATGTGTTTTATTATGGATACTTACCCCATACTTGCATGTGTATGGTGTGCGTGTTTTCATATTGTATGGCGTTTCTGATGTGGTTAAGGAAGGGAGTCGTAGTCACCTACTTAATCGGGATCTACACGATGCACCACTTCTTGCCATTGTCTGTTTAGCTTAGCATTATATATTGTATGTACACGCATGGTTTTTCTGCAGGTTGCAGGTACCGGGTATCGACTTCCCTGAATTGCTAGGATGAGCGTACCCTATTATACTATCTCAATGATAAGAGAAGGGAGATAAATTCTCAAGTCCAAATCCCAAACCCTTAAACCATTTGTCCTAGTGAGTTAGGACAAGTATCAGAGTTGAGTACCCACTGAATGTGTCGGATGACATATTTCATGATTTTTAACCCTTTAGACTGATTTTGTATGATTTGTTCTATGATGGGTTTTCATATTTTATCTTGGAGGTCTATGGTAAATTTTCTATTAATTAAGTCTTAATAAATAGATTTAATTAATAAATTAATTATTTTGGAGAAAATTAATAAAATATCATGATCTTTGATATTTTGAGTACAATTAATTAAATGAGAATTAATTGAGAGAAAAGAATTAAATAAAAAAAATTAGAAATTAATAATAATAAAATAATAATAAAGTAATAAATAAATAAAATAATAAAAATTACAAAAATTAAAATAAAAGTTATATATATTTAAATAGAAATTATATAAAAAGTAAAATGGAGTTATAAGCTTGCATGGGAGTTAATACACTTCTCTATTTCTCATGTGTCAACAACACTGGGGTTAGTGCATCAATTAAGCACATGGTGTCTACAACCCTATGGCTCATCTTGAAGGTTGGAAAAGACCCATGCTTAGTTGGTGACACCTTCCAGCTGTTTCTAGAAACATTCTAGAGGTTTCCTAAGAGCTCTTTATATTCAGGCATCCCTAGAAGCTTAGACATAGCATTTGGAGTGCAATTGGAGCATTGGAGGATTCAAGAATTTTGAAGAAGGGAGCTTGCTCTGCGGGTTTTCTGAGGAAGAGCGAATTAGCATCAGAATCCGAGTAAATTGTTGTGATTTTACTTATGCTATTTTCGCATCTTGCATTCCCTGCCTTCTTTGTCTCTTCCATATGTCTTCTGAGGAATCTCATATTTTTATTGTATGCATTCTCAATATGGGCAATTGAATTTATGTGGAAATCTTTATATGCATAGATATGGTAGAAAACAGGGCTAGGGTTTAAATTCATAGCCAAACCCATTAGATTATTTATTGGATAAATTTGAAGATCAAAGATTTAAAGGAAAATTCTAAAAATTAGAATTTCTAAGTAAACTGTGTATATTCTTGAATCTGCATACACATATACATATATATCATTATATACATATATATATATGTATGTGTTGTGATGGTGATAAACTCTGTGTGTATATATATATATATATACACACATATATATACATATATATACCCATATATATATATACATATATATATATGTATGTATATATATACATATATATATATATATATATATATATGTATATATATACATATATATATATATATATATATTTATTTATATAATACTCAAATGTCAAATCGCGATAGAGTTTCATGTTAATAGTATTTCATATCGCATGGGAACGTTTTTATAAAAAAAGTTATTGAAAATCGCGTTAAAAAAAAAAATATATATATATATATATGATGTTGGGTGGGTATTATATACCCCACCCACTGCAGGCTTGTGAGATCGCAGGGTACTTGCGATCACAGTGTACCTGCAGTGCAGATGTATTGGGCCACATGATTTTAAAATCGCATTGCGATTTGAGTTTGGTTTTAAATTATATAAAAAATTATTTGCAACATTATTTCATATGAGCTTTGGATATGAATCTCGATTTTGTTGCAATATCATTAATTATTAAATGTTATTATATATATATATATATATATATATATATATATATATATATATATATATAAATATATATATATATATATATATATATAAATATATATATCTATATAAGTATATATGTATATATAATTAATTATAAATGAATATTATAAAGTTCTAAATTAATGTATCACTCTTTTAATGATTTAAAATATTGATATTGAGATTGTCAATTATGAAGAGATATTAATAATTAATTTAATTAAACTCAGTTTAATTAAGATTAGTTATTAGAATATATAATCAAAGTTTTGATTCATTGAGAGTGTCAATTTTCAAAAAAATTTATATAAACAAAATATTATTAGATCAATTAGGAAATTGAGTCTAATAGTTTTGGGGAGAAACTTTTATCTATCAACCAAATACATGGGTTAGGAAAAACGTGAAATTTCTCCACTTAATATAATTTGGAAAAACGTAAAATGAGACTTTTAAATTCA
Organism: Cupressus sempervirens; assembly: GCA_028749045.1. NCBI lineage: Eukaryota > Viridiplantae > Streptophyta > Pinopsida > Cupressales > Cupressaceae > Cupressus > Cupressus sempervirens. The sequence continues at coordinate 192,105,568 of CM053792.1, forward strand.
AATTTGAAAACTTAGCAAAACCAAAACATGTGTTTACATTGTGTATTCTTTATGCTATTGTTTTGGGTTTTGGGATGACTAGTGTTGACTAGTATAGGACGTCTACCAGAGGCTTGGGGGTTATGTGATTGTGAGGTCATGATGATGTTTTAATCTCGATCTTTATAAACCCAACCATGGTTTGTGATGGAATTCTCTATGTATTGGATGTGATTACTGATTTTTATAGTTGAGATTCTTGTGTATGAGACTCTTGACCTAACCATTATTTTGGTCATCGATCAGTTATCTTTGATTATTTTCTAGTCACCATGATGGGACTGAGATGTGGATTTATTCTTGATGATGTTATGTTGTGACATGTTTGACTCAACCATTTTTGGAGTCTTTGATCAGTATGATTGAGATATATATTTTGGTTATTGAGAACCATTGGATATTTGATTATTAGTGATACTTTAGTTGCCAATAGAGAGTTGTTGTGTTCATGATTTTCTATGGATGTTTTCTCATGGAGATTTGATGCTTTTATGCATATTTGATGATTTTATGGATTATCTTTTGTGATTTTGAGATTTATGAGTCCATGAGCATTAGGGTAGGATATCTGCATGTAATGATGGGAAGTGGCTTGAATGGGGGCTGGGGCCCGAAGAGGCTGCTAGGGTAACTCATTGTAAGTTGGATTAATAAGTGATAACATTCACATCTAATACTAACAAAATGAACCTAAAAGGATAAGAGTTTTTTTCTTGCCCATGCCTTGAGTGCTTGTACAGGCTAGGATGGGAGTAGTGAGATGCATGGTTGCGACCTTGCATTCCGTAGTATGCCTCGTCAGTATGAGAGGATACTAGTGGCCGCATGAAATCAGTATGGACCCGTGGAGTTTAGCTAACTACCAGGGTAACTTGTACGTGATAATTGCGATGACACTTTCCTGCTTGCATAGTAGGTTCCTACATGTCATTGTGTGCCTCTGGGATTAGATGTCAGATTTTGTGTTAGGAACATTTGAGTTAGTATACTTTTAGGATTCTTGGAATTATGGAGATTTTTGCTATGTGATTTTGATAGCCTATTTGGGACTTGATATTATCTCCTCAGCGCAGTGGGAGTCGACCACTTTGGTACCACACAGTCAGGTGGTAGTGTATTTTCCACTCTTATCATTTTGAGATTCATTGAGACATCGTGGCTGATGTGTCCTTCATGATGGTGGATATGTATCCTTTTTCATTGATGATTAGCATATGTTAGATGATGTTATCTTATGCTTTTATTTGCATGTTAGATTACTTTCTACATATGATTTTGTATATGTTAGGAGTGACATTCCTACTATGTAATACCGATGATCTCTTCGGTAATTTGGAATGTTACGCACGAAGGGATGGCTAGGATCCACGATGGTCTAATGATGCTATTAATGGTTGGGAGGAACCATGCACTTAGTTTATTATGTTTGATCTTTATGATGGATGTATATGTTCTCTATGATATTGTATCATGTGATTGTCTTTACTTGATGTATCATGGATTGGAATAGGATGATGTACCTTAATCTATGCATGTATATTTTTGAGCTTGTCATACCCTATGACATGTACAGTGGATGAATGAGTATTTGAAATGTAATGTATAAACATTAGACTTATCATTTCATGAGGATGTTGTACTAGATGGATTTATGTATGTAATTCAACGTTAAGGGATCTTAAAGAATGTAATTTATTATTTATGTTATGTTTACTTTCATATGGACAATGCTATTCTTCTGTTAATGTGCATAAGTTATATGTGATGTTTACTTCTATGGAAAAAAAAAAAAAAATGTTAGTGAAATTCTAGGTTAATTCTTTGGATCCCTTGGTGGGGCATTACAAAAGAAAAGAAAAGAAATTAAAAAACACCACTTGAGTGCACAATTTTGCAAAACTTCTAAAATATTGAGCATATAGATCACAAATAATTAAATCTCCACCATTGCTTATTATTGCATCTCATCCATTAAGGCATTTCTACAATCTATAAAAGGAGGCCTCTACCTCATTTCTACCTTAATTTTATGCTAATAGTTTAACATTTGATTTTCATTGAGCATTTAAGAATTTTTTAGCATTTAACATGATTTAGTGTGACTTTTTGCGCAATATAAATATGAAGTTGTAGGTCAATTTGAACTATTATCTTGTTCGAACCTTTAAAAGTAATGATGCATAGTAGTATTGGTGTTTAGAATAGTTAACACATATTTATTGATATAATTATAGACTTGTATAGTTAGCATTTGCATAAAAATACTCTAGCATATCAGATAATTCATACAGAAATCAATTCAAAATCAATCAATTATGTGTTTTTATTGACAGAGTTTAGTGACTTCTAATTTTAAACAAACCAAATTTATTTTAGGAACTTTCTAATGTCTACATTTTAAATAAATTTTCTTTATTTTAGAAATTTTTACTTTTGTTATTAAAACTTATTTCAAATTTTATTTAATGAATGTAAATTAGTTTAAATATTTTATTATTGTTATTAATAAAATTTAGTTTTCTTTTAATAAATGTAGCATTAAAATTCAAATAATATTTCTTTCTTCTATTGTTATAATTCATTTTTCATCTTAATTTTTTACAGTTTTAAAATTTTGCTTGAAGATACTTAATATACGCTTTTAAAAATTAACCAAATCAAGTTTAATTTAAAACTCTAATATATAATTTTCTTTTCTTAATATTAACCTATATCTATAAAGAGCAACACTAATTTAAAACTCTAATATATAATTTTCTTTTCTTAATATTAACCTATATCTATAAAGAGCAACACTAACTGTATTTATCTCTTTATTCTATTGATTTGGAGTTCTAATATTGAGAGGTTTAGCATCTAAGAGGTTCCCAGTAAGGCCTATTTGAAGTTTTGATGATGATTTTATTTGTACTAGTCGAGTAGATTTAGAGTCGTGTGTATGGTTCTATTGAAAAAATCTCATGATCTAATTTAAATAATTTTCCAAGATTATATCAAGTGATGTACAAAATAAGATAGACTGCATATCAACAAATTTATAACAAACTACATTACATATAGGACAAGTGCCATCTAGTGGCTAGTATTTGTCTACTTGTTAATTATAGTTCTCATATTTAATAAAATTTAATTAGATATTAAATATTTTAATAATATTATTAAAATATATTCATAAATTAAATATTAATAAAAAATAGTTGGTTATATATGAATATTATTTTTAAAATATTTTTAAATTTAATCTCATATTTTAAAGTAGATTTTTTATTAAGCTTAAAAGAATTTTAAATAATATCTTTATATAATTTACCTTATTTAAAATAATTATGTAAGATATTAAACAATGTAAGTATTTGTATATTTACTATGTAAAAATAGTTTTGTAATTTTTATAACCAAATAAAAAGTTCAAATTTTATAATTTACATGAATTTTTATTTCTTATTTCTAATTTAAATATTAATAATTTAATTTTAGATAAAACTATAGATTACTTTCATTAGTAGCTAATATAATTAATATTTTTTTTAGTTTTTTAATCTTAAACAAGTTTGTTAAGTGAAATGAATTTATACTAAATTCTTAACATAAAAATTTGAACATTGATTAAACCTGGTTTAAAAAATAGCGTATAAAATATGGGTGCTAGAATAAAAAATATACAAAATTATATATTTAAATTAAATAAACATTAACCATAATATATATTTTTGAACCAAACACCACTTCTAATTAAATAAAATAAATAAAAGATATAAATAATTTGGATTGGCTTTAGCCAAAATCAACTCAACTTAACCTCTTCAAAATTAGAAACCATAATTAGAAACCATAACAAAAATCTATAATATATGCACAATAATCTTAATATATAAATCATCATATATATACTTTCTAATGTAATACTAGTACGTTGTAATGGAAATTTGGTGTTAGCTCAGCCAATCACATGTTAAATAAATAAATTTTTTAATATATTATTTTAATACAAAAACATCTATGAAATTATCCAAAAATACCAAGTTCTCAAATAACCGATTAATTGTCCTCAACTCAATATAATAGTATATCCAACTCAATACAATAGTATATCTGTAGGGCAAAAACATCAAGATGATAAAAATACAATATAAGCATTTATTTTTTGTATAGAATATATATGTTTGTATACTAAGGATAAATAGTAAAGAATCTAAGGGAAGATAAATAGTTCTCACTAATTATTTTAAATGTTTACTTTGTATTATTGTTCCTTCTATATGAATGTAATAATTATTAAATATTATAGATTATATTATTTAATTAAATACTAAGCATGTTTTAAATTATGTAGTAATACTAATATTATATTTTAAAATATAATTTAGATAACTAAATAGAACAAGAGCTCTATAGAGTCAAAGTCCCTACCTTTATGAAAGATGGATTGTGCTAAATTATTTTTGGCAAAAGGGTAGATTGTGCTTGATTATTTTTGTTTGAAAGATATATGTAGTTATTCACTGCTCCATGGGGATCTTTCTAAAATCTCCAAAATTCTTGGTTGAAATATGGGTCAACTTCTAAAAGCTACAAATTTAGAAAAAATAAGATAAATTAGTATCATAAATTATATTCAACCAATAGCATACTTTAACTGGAGTGGTGAAGAAGAAGAGTAAGATAAGTTTAATGATTAAGGGCTAGAATGGATGAAAGGGATGTAGAGAAGAAAAACAATGAAACTTTAATGGTAAAAGGGTGTTTCATACATCAAAAATTATGTAATAACATGCAAAAATTTGGAAAATCATCTTTGAACTACTAACTATTCAAATGAAATATTATTATTGTTAAATGTATGCAAAAATATAAAATTTGGATATTATTCATCGATAATAGCATCATATTTAGTTCTGAAAGTTGTGTATTGCCAACTTAACTAAATATTATTCATCAATAGTAGCAACACATTTACTTTCAAACATTGTGTTTCCAGTTAGAAATGTATTTTCTTTTAAATATTATGTGTTTCCAAGTTGACTCCATTTTGAAATGACAATAGTAAACTTCTTTTTTGGGTAAAAAATACAACGTGATCACAAAGAGTTTTCTTCCATGATGTTAAGATAAGGAAAAATTGTTATAGCTAGAAAGAACAAGAACATACAACAACAGATATGGCATGAAGATAAGATGTAGATGATGAATGAAAACATGGATAATTGTGATAAGTTTTTGATGTTTCTGCATAGCACCCAATAAGCTACAATTTCATATCACATGACCATGAAAAAAAACCTTACCATCTAATTTGATTCATTGCAGCTGACATCCACAACAATGTCTGTTTGTAAGAGAATTATGATATCTCCATACATAGATATAGAGTTATTTCAAATAACTTAATAAATTAGAAATTATTTAGATGGACTTCCACAGTCATACCTCAAAGGCTAGAATCCACTAAAGTAAGTGGAAGCCTCCTCTTTTGGAGGATCTAAAACAAACAATATTTTTCCTTTGTTACAACAAATAACAATACTAACATTCAAGGTAGTCAAGTAGAACTTCAGGCCAAATGTGTAAATCACATTAAATACCTAAAATTTGAACACAAATTAAATAATAATATAGATGTCATTTTGATTAAGCAATATAATGACTCTTGTATGATATCACTTTAAAAATTAATTTAAAATAGAGAGGAAGCTTAATGCATCGTTTGGCTAGAATCACCAACAAGAAACTTGGGAGTTTTTTTTTCCAATGCCCAATGCCCAATGAAAGATCAATGGTTTTGGTTCTTTGATCCTACGATCTCATAGTGTTTATTTTTGGTCTAACTTTTTAAAGATGAATGCTTTGAAAATAAAAGAAATACATATTATCAAACATATAGCTAGAATCTTAGAGTTCAACAATCCTATCAAAACAGAATCTTATAGTTCAATAGTCCTATCAAGATAGAATTTTATAGTTCAATAGTCTTATAAAGATATTTGGATATAATAAATAGGAAATGAATAAAATACATTTTATATTGAATTTTTTGAAAAATCATAACCTATTGAAACCATAAATTGAAACTTCAAATATTACACCTTTTGCATGCCAAGAAAATTGCTAACATTGGTAACAAAAATTAAAATGCCAAAATAATATTGCAAAGAACCATATAGAGACAGTTGTATTTCCAATAGAGCTATTAGTTTTCTTTTTTTATGAGAAGCCTCCACGAATACACTCCACAAGAGTAGCTCCATCTAAAGGAAACTCACCACCTCGATTGCAAAAACTCCTTTTGTTTTGGTGCTTGTAGAACAATTACATAGTGGTGGAAAGACATGCATATGAGTTGTACCAAATAAGAGAGAAATTTTCTCCTCCCATATATTGTCTAATGTAGTGGGGAATATTTATTACACTGAAAGAACCCTGACTTAAATGGTGATTATTCTATTTTAGTAAATCCTCCTTTCATGTTAAGAAAATGGGGCAAACAAAATGAGCCAAATACTTCTTCCAACTCATTATTATCTTCTTATTTTTAAAAAAAATACATATAGAGAACATATTTTGGATAATATATAAATGTTTTGATCATAGTAAATGTAAAGCTTCTCCAAACAGACTAGGAAATACAATAAAATAAAGAATATTATTCACTTCTTTCAAGTCTCAATCTGTAACATGAGAATGTTAATAAACTAAAAAATTTGTACCTCAATAAATATAAAAGAGAACCAAAGTGATTGAAAACTCTATGAAGTGAGTACAATAATTAGATAAATAAACCAAACTTACTAAAGAATTGATCAAAACTCTTTGTAATTGAACACAAATTTTTTTTTAAAAAAGTAATTGAAAATAGAAAATAACTGTAAAGTTGGGAATAATAGTGTGGCATAAATGATTTTAACATACTTTCTTTAATGGAGGCAATTTCTATTTAGAAAAGAGAGTGGAAATGATACCCATGGATCAATGCAATATTATGAATGTGGTGAGTTCTAGAAACTCGATTACCTAGGGAGTGTTGTAAAATTTTTAAGCTCACATTTCAAGTGACATGAGTTTCTATGACATGCATACAAATTGTGGACACTTGAAATGAAATGTGAAATGCCAAGTTTCTAGTTTTGTAAAAAGCTTGATTTTCTTGGCTAAATCTATAACCAAAAAATAAAAATAACACCAAGAATAAAGTAAGAGACCAATTAAATTTAATAAATTATATTTTAAAGTAAATATTATCAAAACCATGATTTAAATGACATTGTATTAAGTTTTGTGGGTCCGAGGGCTAGAAAATATAAAAAAGTCAATCAAATACATTAGTCCCAACCATTTGGAGGTAGGGATTGAAAAGCACTAAATCACTTTTTCATTTGTGATCCTTCTCCTATTCTATAAGAAACATTCACCAATGATGTATTATGAGAACTATACATTTTATTATTGGAATAGTGTTGCATTGAAAGCCTCTAGTGACATGAGTTTCTAGTCATACAAGCAAATATAACCTTAGAAATTGGAAAAATAATTCACTCATATCGGTTTGTAGCTACAAATGTGAGAAAACCTTAGAAATAATTGTTTAAGGAAGAGTCAAGGTTAGTCAGATAGAAATTGAAATGTGAAAGTTCTAGAGAAGAGAATTTCAAGCAAAATCTAGACAAAGCCTCCAAAAAGGGGAATTTTTTTTGGATAGACAGTGATCTCCTTAAATTTCGCCAAAGGTTCAATGAATGTTCTACCGAATTTATTACTACTAAAATAATATGGATGATTTGCTACCATGCTTGTAGTAAATTTCAAAGAACTTTCATTTTATGGATGTAGTACTAAAAAAGCTCTAATACACAACAAAATTTTTATGATATATACCTAATTGAGAATGCTCCTAATTTTGATGAAACTTATGTAGTCACATGAGTAACTGCTAATATTTTCTATGTTCCATTATTGTATAATTAAAAGTTGAAATTAAAGCCACAACCTATCATTGAACTCAACCAAATTGTGAAATCTGGAGCTTGATGGAATCATAATGATGAGAGGAAGGTTGCTAAAACATTTGATTTGAAGGCTTTGTAGGGAAATATGACAACTCATCCATTAAAATGTAAGGTTACAACCATTCCTCTAATGTTTCTAGCAAGCATGAAACCCTACTAGAAAGCCATATACATGCAGAAATGTTCACATTTGAAGAAAACTCTAGAGAAGGAGAAATGACAAGGTTCATCAAAAAATTACTAGAAAATGGAAAGCATGAAGAAATAAATTGTAGAGGAGGAATCCTAGCACTCATCTACTAGTTAGGAACAAGTACAAGAGACACTCTAGATAGGTTAGAGAGCCTCTCCACTCCTCCATTTTTTAAATCTACAAGTTTTTGTCTTCAAAAAAGAAAATGTGTCATAACTGAAACCTAAAACCTTACATCAATTTGGAAAGACCATTTTTCCATCACTATTCAAGCATATTTGACAATTTTCAATGTTTTGTTTCTCCTGCAAAATAAACACGCACTTAACCTGCAACTAAATCTGTTTAATACATTAAAGGAGAATGTGAATGTTGTCACATGTTAGAGTGAAGATAGGGACATCTACATGCAAAAAATGACATGTTTATGTTATTCTCTCAAGTGCAACTGCCACGTTCTTATTTCTTAACATGCAACTACCATGTTCTTATTTCTCCCTCCCTTATTTTTATGAAATTTGCCACATTAAAAATGGAAAAGGCCTCTAGGAAAATAGCTCAAGGCCAGTAAGAAAGGAGAAATAAAAATATCATAATTTAGGTTAATAGAAAATATTGCTCAAATTATAAAAAGGTTAAATAATTTTGAGTTTGCACATTTTTCAAAACTAAACTAATATTACAAAGAGCTATTAAAAACTTTAGTCTCATGCCTTATGGGATGGACTAACAATATAATTATTTTTAAAAGTCATCAAGTAAATATAAAATATAATTATAAAAGAGTCTTTACAATTGGAAAAAATTCAAGGGGGTACATCTATAGGCTATACATTTGTTTGTTTGATAAAAAACTAACCCTAAAACAATTTCATCTCAAACCCTAAAGTATGCAAATACCTTTTCATATTTAGTTTCTATGTCTTGATTGTAGGTGCCACTAGACTAGATCTCAAGAGCCACCATGGATTTACTTTCTCTATTTTTCTTTGTGACCATGAGTTGGAGATGGTGTGGCTCAAGTTGGAAAGGTGCAGTGCTTGCTAAATTATCTTTATTGCTAGGTCAAGTTCTCTTCTTTTCTTTCCTAAAGAGATCTTTCAGTTTGTTCACAACAATTGCTATACCATATGATAATGTCCCCGTATAGATAGTCACAAAGGGTCATAGTGTCCTAAAATAGCATGCATCACATTGATCTATAGCTAAATTTTAAAACAATCACAAGGTTGTAGCTTTCAAGGGATGCCTCACTAGCATTTTATCTATTATGATTTACTTATTTTCTAGATGCTTTTCTTTTCTTGAACATTGAAGGGAAATGAGATCACTCCAAAAATTCATTTGAGATCAGTATGCACATCCTATATACAATAGTTCCTTGAACAACTTCTAATAAGAAAATACAAGTGCATAACTACTGTGCCATAAAAGTGAAAACAAACATAGTTGATTTCCCATAACTAAAACCATAAAGGAAAATGATTGTAATTTATTGATCTAAATAAATTTTAGTAGCATTACAACATGCAGATTATTATTCTACAATCATGAAACTAGAAGAATATGAGAGAATAGAGAACATAGATATATGTGCAGAAAACCTTTCCAAGTAAAAACCTAACCCTCCAAACCATCAAGCTGATGTATTATTCAACAATAAGTTACAAAACATTTTCAGCCTTCACATGGAGATTTATATCTTTCTCCATTCTAGAGAAAATTTGGTAGCATAACCCTATGCAAATAACTTCTCATCTCTCTCTCCATTCTATACAACAATGCTTTGTACTTATAGAGTTTTCATAGAAGAGGAAAAAATTTCTACAATGTCTACATTCAACACATCTACAAATTATTTTAGAAACTTCCTTATGTCCTTGCATAAAATCAAAGCATAAGAGAAAAAATAACCAAAAATTAGAAGCTTTCTATTTTTCTACTCCAAACCTTTTCTTGTGGAAGAATCTAGCTTCATTTCGCAGCTTTCCAAGAAAGCACAAATAAAGCAATAAAATGTGGTAGGGCTGATTCACCTTATCCCAATAATCTCCCACTTGATGAAGACCTTACAAGATTCAAACTAATGAAAATATATCATCACAACCATCCATGAAGCAACATAAGTCGTAACATATGATCTCGTGCTCTAACTAGACACCTGTCCAAATACCACAAGCATAAGATCCATGTGATAAAAAAGTATACACATACTACCACCACTACACTATGCTCATGAGCTACATAGAAGCATAAAAAAAATCATCTTCTTAGCCCAAAAAAACTATGAAGTTATCCTCTAGAAAACAAGATAAAACATTAGCCAAAATTACAACCAAAGTGATTGGTCCAATCCAATTGATAAAAATATGAGATTGAAAATAGAATCCATAGTAAATGCTAACCCATCCAATCACCCATAACTCAAATTTATCCTACACCAAAGAACTCATGACAACAACATAACCAGCCCATGAACTATAACCTCAAGCTCAATGTGCAAACCAATTGATGAAGATCAAACACATACAAGAACTCCCACTGCATGGGTAATGTTGAACCTAAAAAATCAAAAGCATACTGAGTCTACTAATAAAAAAACAAAGAAAGTGTAACCATATGATACCAAAGACCATCCACAAAGATATTCAAATCCTATAGCACAAACACTACAAGAAACATCTCTTTCATCCAGTCTCCACAACTATCCCATGTTCTCCACATCCAATAGAGAAAAGAGATAAAGGAACCACCTTGTCATCACAAAAATAATGAAGTAAAAGTGATAAAAAATGACCACAAAAGAATGAGCACCATAGCTCCAAAAGATCTCAAAAACAATGTTATGTGAGCCAAAACATCCAAGAAGATAAATAAGACCAAAGAAAGAAATTACAAATCATAAGCATGTAGCATGTCCTTCTACAAACACTTTTGAATGTCAATTGTGCCGAGTATGATCTCCTTCATAGCCCCAAGAGATAAGCCACAAAAACATCAAAAATTGTTCAACCTCAAGAGATCAAACATAACATGATATCATGAATCTACATGGATGTAAGCCTCTCAAAGAAGATCAAACAACTCCATTCCCATTTCTAGAAATCAGCCCACTACCATCTCCTATTTTCATGACAAATGAAAGTACACCTCAAGGAGATAATAATGTTTTCCATTACAATGAATCCTCCAGAACCATCTAAATGTAGCTCAAGATCCATGAATATGACAAAAAAAATAAAACACCTAAAAGTAACATTGGGAAATACCTTTCAAGTGCTAAACTACTAAGTAGATGAAGAGTGGGGAATGAGAATGCTCCTCAAAGATATGCAAGTCATCATGTGACTTATCCAAGAACAATCTCCTCATAGGTCTATATTGAACTCATGTCCAACAAAGGTTTAGGCTCTTTAGATTTTTTGTTGAAATCCCATCAAGAGTATACATCTCAACAACATGTATCTCATCTCGAGAGAACTCTAGCCTCACCTAAGTTTCCAAGTATCCACAAGCACTTGTAATCAATCACGCAATGGAAAACTCCACTACAACATAGTATTGTCATGAAGTATCAAGAAAATGATCAAAGTACTCAATACCAAGAAACTAAAACAAGATCAATGTCAAAGATCCAACTATGGAATCAGGAACATATACGTGATATCATGATCTAAACCATCTCCTGCAAAGAGATAACATGCTTCATCTGATCATACCAAATAACTTTACCATCAAAAATCTAAACTAGTAATAAAAATAAAACCATGACATAAAAGCCACCATGGTAACATATCAAATAAAAGCATAAACAACATCTCTACCAAGGACCCTTAGAATCCTAAAGATGTCAACATCTCCAATCACACAAAGATACCATCTCCAACTAGTGAACCAACAAATGTGAAAGACCCTTCTACAGTAATAGGATCTAAGGCATCATCCAACATCTACAACACTAAAGAAGATCATCCATCACCATATGATGGAAAAATATAGCCACTACTAAAGCTCCCACTGAAGTGTGATACCAAGCTCTCCAAGCATATGACACACCATCCTCCAAATTTGAAAATTATCCAAGCCCACACATCACACTAGGTAAAACCAAGATCTCCACACTAAAAAAATTCACCATGCTTTAGGACTCCATAACTGACTATGCAAGTACTCAAATATCATCCATCCTCTCATCTCAAAGCAACCACAGAAATGCACAAGTGATCACAAACAAGTCAAACTAACAAGTTTGCACCAACACTAAATCAAATCTAGTGGATATAGATAGTCCACATAAAAATTATCCTACTACAATTAAATGGGTGGCCTACCCACTTGACTGCATAACTTGTAGATCCAATCATTGCAACATGCAAACCCACTATCACATTAGTGAGATATGTAAATCAGATCAAATAGAATAATCATGTAGGCATCATGACTCAAAAACCAAATCAAGCACAAATCTGATTTACCAATTATGTGCACATCAAGCACCATAGTCTAGGAATTGAACAAAGCATCACCATAAAAATGCTAAGTGACTAATCACATACCAACATCTCCATGTAGGGAAAGAAAAATGCCTCCTCTCACCATGTACAAAGAATGTATGCATGTAGAACTAGACTATTGACAATTTGTAACCTAACGTCAGTAACCTAATTTGAGAAATTTGTATATGTTTTTCGTTGCTCCTCTTCAAGTAATTGCTGAAGAAAGGAAAGATTTGGACCATATCACTTTCACTTATTTTCATCATTAGTAAGAATGCATGAGATAATAAAGTAATACTAGACTATTGACAATTTGTTTCTTCTTTATGTTGAATCTCATTTTCTTGAAATTGTGCAAGAGAAGTTTTGTTTGGACTCATCAAATACAACCTGCTCCAATCTATTTTTGGAGAAGGGTTTGAAGCATGAGCTTGGCCTATATTTTGATGAGAGAGCCATCACCTTCTCTATCATTATCTTCAACAGAAGTCCCTTATCTTGGGACATGATTTTTCCTTTCAAAAACCTAATTTTTTTTTTGTAGATGGTTGACATAATAGCTAGTGTTTCTTTTTAAGATTTCTCTCTCTTTGTGTATAGGAACCTAAAGCTAACAATATTTTTTTTAAACCTTGATAATGGATGCCCCCAATACAAAGAATAACATTTCCCATGAGAACTTTTTTGAAAATATTTTTATAATCATACGTTGTTTCTAATAAAATGCACTAACAATAATATTGTATAGTGAATCTTCCAAATCATCTAGCTACTCAAATAATGATACAAAATATTGTAAATGGTGGAAATAACATTAGATAATTGAGACCATAAATTAGAACTCGATGATAAGTGATTTCAAAGTCCACTTTCAAACATTGTTCTCAAAGATATTTTTTGAGATATTTAATTTAGTAATAATAACTGATGTAATATTCAACCTCATATATATATATATATATATATATATATATATATATATAGTGTGTGTGTGTGTGTGTGTGTGTGGAAAGTATTTATAGCTATTGTAGAATTTTAAATGAAGTTTTCACAAGGTATATTTTATGTGAAAGATTACACTATTTTTTGTTTCCTAAATCAGATGTTCAATCAACTACTTGTCTGCCATATTTTATTATTCAAGATAGTCATTTTCTAACATTGTTTAAAATGTAAGAGGTCACCCTATTGCTGCATTTTTTTCACTCTTACAGTAATAACTTAATAAATCAAGATCTATTAATGAAATATGATGTATCTACTATAGATTCACAATTACTATGTAATTTATATTCGTTGATTAGGCATTTTGAGACACATATATGATTTGATAAATAATTGTGATGAATGAACAATTGAAAACATTGAATTTCTTAATAAACATAATTGATATAAATAGTTCACATCATACATAAGTTTGTAGCCTTAAATACAACATGTAGTAGAGGCTCCAAGTTTGTAGTACAACATTACAGTTTCAAAATTTAATAAATCTAGGACTACTTATGCATTCCAAAGTTCATACACAACTAGGCAACAAGTTAGATCACATTCTTGTATTTAATCACCCCATATTATACCAACTTTGACTCATTCTCTATAAATAATATGACTATGATAATTCTTTGAATTACCAAGAATGGTCTACAAGAAAGATTCCAAAACTTAAAATTTAATGAGAAGTATTCCCAAACCCCATGAAATCTTTTATTTTTAGCAAAGAGGATAAATTAATAGCTTATCCCTAAAGCATTGAAGATATTAATAACTAAAAATATGAACAATGAAGTTATAGAAGATTAATAAACCATGGACTTTGTGCCTAAGGAAAATTTTAATTTACCTGTATATGAAGAAAAATCTCATACCATCTCATATAGATATATTTTTGTGCCACTTCCCAAGCAAGCCCAAACTAAATAATATGTTCATATTGTATTAAGAGAAACCCACTAATTCTTTTATTATTTGATTCATATAGAAATTACACATTCTTTAACCTCTAAAGTCATACTAAATGGAAATCACAAAATATTCAACTTCAGAAGTCATATTACATGAAATATAAGAAATATGGAAGAGACAAGCCTATAGTTTATTTTTATTTCATTGTCAAGGGAAGTAAATGCCTAATACATTTTTAGTCCATATATATTTCTTTTTCTCACTATTGCATTAAAAATCCATTATCCCACAAGTAGTTTTAAGATTGAAATGGTGCCCCTATTCTCGTTATGATTAGTCTTCAATTTTTCTTGTTTCTAATCATACCACCAATGTTCTATCTCATAAGTTTTATTGTCAGCTATGATCTCTTGTTGATTATATTGATTTTAGTGTCTAGATAAAAAAAATATAGCATCACATTCTATAGGAAATCACCATACCATTTTGTGGGGACAATCATAGCATCAAACCCTACATTTTATCCTTCTCATTTGAAAATAATTACAACCATCTAGAAGGATCAAGGAATCTTCACATTTGATCTCACCTAGAAGGAAATTCAAAGCTTGAAAATAAAAATATCTACTAAATATGAGAAATATTATCAGCTTTATCAAAATCCTACAAAAGCTAATGTTGGGAAATGAATGACATTGATTGATTTTCATAAATTCACAAAATAAGAAAATATTGTTGTTCTTATTAGTATTGAGAATTTGTAGGAAATAATATTAGAATGTAACTTTCATGTTAAAAATTCAACTCTCTATGCATTAGATACAATTCAATATAATAATTATGTGTACAAGATCATGATACAATCTAATGACAGCATTGTGCTTCTACAATTTAGGAAAGAACAAAAATTAAGCTTATTTATAAAGTACTTGAAACTAATTTTATTATATCTAGTTCTTCCAGAAATTAGATCAAGAAACTTGCAAATACAATAGTACTATCATGTAGTTTTTTATTTTAGAAATGCAAATAATTGCGTTATGTTATGTTCTTCAACCATTGTCAAGTGATTTTACCATCATAATATGTTAATTTTTGTCTATATCTTGAGAAATGAAAGCCTTTAATTTTCTCTCATATCAAACAATGGAAATCAATTATTTTTTACAAGTTTCCAAAGTATATGGGCTTATCACTAATTTCCCAACAATAAAAAAAGCATATTTAGGAAATAAATGTCTTCATCTTAAGACATAAGATGATTGCCCCACATCTGTTTTATTTCCTAGATTTGATTTATCAAACCTACAACCAAAGAACTTTGGACCTACCTTTTTCGTAGAACCATCTCTTTCATTAGTAGAAAAATCTCCATTATCACCATTGAAAGAAGCTCTTTCCCTTGGGGCAAAGTCTAAGTCACCTTCCAATTTCCCTTTGGCCAAAGTCTAAGTTACCTTCCAATTTTACATATTTTAGATGCTCACATCTATCTTAGATGGCCTTTGGCTCAATATCCTAGACTAGGATGCTTATCAAAATCGATGGAGCCAACACCAAGTATGCTTACTTGTAGTTGTACTATTGATTATCATTATGCTTATTTTTATTATGATTGTTGATTTATCCCTTTAGTTAATGTTCAATTAAGAATCATCCTTCTTTTTGGGGGTGCGCATTCATTTCACTCTCTTTTAAGAGTTTAATACACTTTTTCTCAGTGCACATGGATTGAGTAATGAGGGATCCATTTAATGATCATTTCATTCCTTGACTCATTTGCTAACAATAGTCTATAGTTTTGCATCCTTAACATCACACTCATCTATAGGGCTAGCTTTTTGATTAACTAAGAATTGTTATAGATCTAGAGTTTTTATGTCTAATTTTATCTGCCTAGCAAGAATTTTACTGCCCTTGTATTTGATTGAGTGGGTATTTATAAAAAATGACATTGGATTATACTAGAGTATAGTGAATATTAATTTTTTGCAAGGTCTCTAGAATACAACTATCCTCCACATTTCTTATGCATAGATAGAAACAAATGACATTAGTAGAATAGATGATGCATTAATCCACATCATCTCCTTGATAGAATAATTTAGTTTTTGCAACTAGTAAAGAGATTAGCTAGAACATACCAAAGAAATCAACAAACATGCCTCCTAACATTACAATTTGGATGTCACTCTGCCACATTGATATTACATTCTAGATGTAAGGGGTAATTTGATCTGCATTGAATATTTTGTACATCATTTTTTGCATTTTGTTTATGCAATTGATCATTTTATGTTAACTGTTTTATCTTGAATGGGATATAGATATGGAAATATAGTTGGGCATTCTCTGAAAACCCTAGTTTTTTTTCCCCAAAATAGGTTTATTTTGCATCCACTAATTACTTTTTGTGGATGCAAATGACTATCGAGAAGTGCCCAATTGTGATGGAAATGTAAGCTACTTATATGTTATATTTTTTATATTAATTATATTATTATTATATATGCAATATTAAAATATTGACTTGGCATAAGATTATAGTCATAATTTACTATTCTATTTTAATTTTGTTCATCATCTTAAAATGGATGATTCATAATATTATGTTATATATTACACCTTAATCATATTTGTAATAATAAATTATATTATGTAATATTATTATTTATATTTTCTTTCTTTATTATAATAATTTGAATAATAATATTTCATAATGTATTTTTTTTTTTTTTAACATGATTATTATTATGATTATGATTATATTTAATTTAAGTTTTTGTTTAACTTTGTATTTAGGCTCTATCATCATTCAAATATAGCTTTTAAAAAGGGACATTGCATTATGGTCATGGATATAAAGTTTATGGTTATCATCAACCATCTCAAGATCCATCAATATGTGGTTCTAGGGCTTATTCCATAATTGGGGTTATCAACAGGTGAAGCATAGCCATTGCCTACCAAACTTTGCTAGTTCATTATTTCCTTTTTTTATAGGTTTTTTAAAGAAATTTATCATGAACATATTATTTAGTTCTTTTTTTTGCATTTATGAATTAGGATCACTTTTCATATTACTAGGAATAACTTAATTATAGATCATTGATAAAAGTTGTCTTTTCATGTGCCTCGTTTTTATCAAATTGCTATTTTTATGTTGTTTGTAGACTAAGGTTCAATAAATGTCAACATTAGGTGTAATGAATACTTTTAGCACCCATCTGAGCATAAGGAAGAGGAAATATTTGATCCTTTGGTACCTCCAATGTTAAAAAGTGAGTATTTCAATTGATTGTGTTTCATAGTTTTTAATATATGTGATTTTTTAATGGGTTTGATGTTTTTATTTAATGTAAATGTCAAATTTCTTGACATAAATTGCCTAATCATTGGTATCTTTTTCTAAGAAGTTAGCACAAGAAATAATACTTGTGTGTGGGAAAAGTGCTCCAAATTATATTTTATAAGAGTCTATGACAACAATAATTTAGAGAAGTGTAATTGACATGAAATATAATTTTAAAATGCTTGAACAAAAAGAATTTACAATTGTTGAATTAGTATTGATAAAGATTTAGATTTTTTTTTTTTTATAACAACTAAAATTTGTGTTTTTTGAGAAGAGTATATCATGTTATAGTGACCATGATCATGATAGATCTAATGTTGGGAAGACAACTTTGTCATTTTTTTGCATTATTCTTTAAAGGGTACTAGCTCAATGGAAGAGTACCTACTTTATAAGTAGGAGAATGGTGGTTCAAATCCATTGTGCCCTAATATGACTAAATCAATGATTAAATAAACTACCAAATATGTTACAATATACACTACCAAATATACTACCAAATAAATTGCCAAAATTACCAAATAAACTACCATATAAACTACCAAGTAACAACAATAAATGACTAAATTAATGACCGAATCATTGATTAAAATAATCTAGTCATAAATTTGGTTGAGAGACAAATGTTCGGCAATAAACTACCATAAGTCATTTGATCAAAATTAGTCACATATCTATAATTTTTAGTAGTTTATTTAGTAATATATTTTTTGTTTTTGTACAAGTGGCAAAATCTCCCAGTTTCACTTGTAAATCTAGTAATTCTTCTTCCATTTTAATGCTTTTCTAATATCATCATCATTAGAAGCTTCTTCAAAAGTCTTTCGAAACTGTTCAAAAACTATTTCTACAAACATCAATTTTTCCCTTGAATCATATTCAAAAATACCTAAGCATGCATCACTGTAATGCTTCTCTGCCTCTAAAATTTTCTCTTGGGTTTGATCCTTGAGCTTATGAATTTTTGTACGTAATGTTTTGTTTACTTTATTTCCATGTGTAATCTTCTCTATCCAATCATCAATTTTATCTAACTCCTCCATTGTGTATACCTCCATTAACATCTAATACCTTTGGCCTTGATTGATTGTAATTCTTATAGGTATTTTCCCCAAGTATGTACTTTATCCATCAAACCAAAATCTTGATTCAAGATGGCTACCAGCTTATCCACATTATCCTGCATATGGTGGAGGAGCTTAAGATTGTCTTGTATAATTTGCACACTTTTCTCTTCAAAATTTTCTCACCCTTGCTGACAAGCTCTCAAAATTGGATCAAGTTACACTATCTCCCTATCTGTTCTCTCTAGTGATACATTCAAAGTCTCTTTAGGATTTTTAAGATCTAAGGGACCAACAACTTCATTTAGATATCCTTTTAGGATCTCATTCTATTTCCAAAGTGTTATCAATTTTGTATCATCTTGTTTTGAGTCCCTAAACACTTCTTTAATCCTAGTTGTCACCATCAACTTAGTAGTGTCCAACGTGGGTTACCAAAGATAAACCTCCCTAATTTGATAATCCTTTGAATTGAATTCTTCAAAATCTTTTTGTAGAGGAGGGATAGCAATGTGAAAAAATAAATCCAAGTTCTGATCACTCATAATGAAGGCCAATGCTCATGCAACTTTTGCAATGACTTAGGTTTTCTAAGAACTTCAATCAATTCTCTTATTCTTTCCTCAGTATCATATTGTTATCTTTTTTTCCTTATCACATCTTTTCTTAGCCATCTTGGGATATGATCCATTGGAGATTTTCATTTTGAAGAAAAAGGAATTTTCTTTACTTTTCTCCTTTTATGATAGATCCACATCAAGAGTCTCTATGTTTGTGGAGTCCACAGTTCTCACCTCTGTGTCTTTAGAAGTCTATTGAGCGTATTGACATATTTGGTCTTCTTCTAATGCTTCATCTATGGGTATTTATTGTCACTTTTCCTCTCATTCAACTCAAACTTGTTCTTCTTCATTTCTTGGAGGGAGAGGAGTAGTAGAACCTTTATCACTGCAAAATGTAACCTAATTTATGAAGAGTAGAGCTACTTTTGGTCCTTCTACCTCATGTGCTAATTGACTCTAGTCCTACTATTGAGGTTGATTACTTGGAGTATCCCTTATTTTGTTTCCCACCAATTTAGTATCAATCAACATAAAATAAAAATATGACATTTGAAAGACATCAGTGCCTTCACCTTCCTACTCATCAATCCATTACTATAGCTCATCTTCTAATGTAGTAGATTGAATAGGCTTCTTAGGAATGCATGCTGGTGTAATTGTGGAGCTTCTTCTCCATTCCAACTTTGTAGCTCTCGCAAGATGATTCCTCTAGTTCAAAGGAAGGTTATCTACTTCATCCACATCATCCTCTCCTTCCTCTTCTTCTAGGATAGCTTCTAGGATTGATGGGAAAGGAATAACTCTTCTAATCACCTTTTATCTCCTCTCGACTAGAGTCTTGATTTTTTTTTAATCTTAGGAGTAGATCAAGAAGCTTGTACCTCTTGCTATAGCAAAAACACTTCTCATACATTTGTTTTAGCTTCTCATTGCCCTTGTTCAATTGGTGGAACTTGAGGATTGTCTTGGGTTTGTATAGCTTCAATATTTTTTGACCCTTGTACATTTTTTACCCCGGGCTATGGTAGTGCTTGAGTTGATTTTTCTTCTGGATCAATTTGTTGAGGATAAGTTCTCTTTCTCTTGCCTTTACCTTTTTTAGCCCTAGAATATCTAACATCTTTATCAATTTGATGTACTATTTTTGGCCTTGCTATTGATTGAGCTATAAAATTGGGCACTATTATCTTAGCTCCTCAAAATCTTGCTAGCTAAGGCGTAGTGTGGAAGTCTACCACTAGACGAATTTGATCTAATTTGAAAGGTATCTTAACCAAATCCTTGGTCAATTTTATAACATGCCTAACCCTATGATTAATCTCTGAGTTTTCTTCCTTATCAATCTCAACATTCATAACAGGGCAATCAACAATCTTATCCCTATTGAACAATGGACCAAAGACATCCTCAGTATCTCGTTACAAAAATTCAAAGGAACCTCTATATTCAAGGAACTCATTGATAGATAGAGAGTCATCCTACATATCATACTCATCTACTACATTTATCTAGTGGCCCTCCATTGCATCTTCATGTTGAAATGTCTTGCTAGCCAAATATTGTACTCTTCCAATTTCATCAAAACAAGGGCAAGGAGAGTTATATTCCTCCAAGGGATACTGATCCTATTCAAGCTCAAAGAATTAAATATCTTGTCTCTAGACCACACTAAATGGTCCTATAGTAATAGGCCATACCCATGCTATTTTATGATTCTTTCTTACTCTATCGTAAGCAAAGAAGAGTTGTTGAGACATCCCCAACATTATAAGTTTCACCTAGATATCTAAGGAGCTTCTTGGGATTGATAATGGTATCCACTACAATCAAATAGGTGAATGTTTGATACTAGATGTAGTATGCTCCAACTTCTAAAATATTTCTCACTACCTCCTCTACAATCCTCTTCATATAATTTCCTCCAATGAATAATATAATTGAAAATATGAATGCATCATTTACTATCTTGTATTCCTTATAGTACTTTGAAAGCTTTTTCTTCACCAACAAGGGATATACTATGTAGGGCCATGCATTTGCACTTGCATACTATCCTTTTTAGAGAATCCTAGATAATTCATCACCCTCTTAACTAGTTGGTATACCAAATATGTTGTCATGTAAAACCTACAATTATTCTTAACTATCACCAGCTACTCATCCATGTTCTCACTAAGAATGGAAGCCTAATCAATAAGCATCTTCGCTATCTTGACAGTCCCAATAAAGTGCACCATCCATATATTTAGGTCTCCCAATGGTGGAAAACCCATGACTCTACTCAATAGTATTATTGAATATCTAATATCTTCTTTCATGTAACCTCTCCTCATGTCCACTTTTCTTGATCATCTTTCTACCTAGTGATAGGTTAGTTTGATAGACTAGTCTACCTTTGGAGGATGGAACACCTTTCCTATGTTCTTAAGTCAAAGATCTAGTAAGATCTCTCCAATAATTCTTTTCATGGTCCTTTCTTCAAAGACATAGCTTCCTACCAGTGTCATGATCAATTCTAAAGATTCTAATGATACTCATGTGATGCTCCACTAACTAGTCTTGATCAAATAAGAGAAAATATCAATGTGAACATTTCTTTAGGCTTACTGCGTAACACCAAGCACGTGTTCCAATTTTTATGACCAAGTTTGATGTCCTAGATCTCTAAATAATGATTTTGGAAGTGTAACTTTGTCAAAACACCTTGAAACTTGAACACCACTAGTTTTGGGACCATCCTTGTGGCAAGGGAGGATGATGAAGAAGCCATTGAATTTTCACAAAAATTACATCTATTAGTCTAAACTCAAATAAAAATCAATTAATACCAAACCTAATGACAAAATAAAAAAAATTAAAAAGCTAATTTTATCCCTAAAATGCAACAAAGGCACACCTAGCACACCTCTAAGATGTGTCAGGTGCACACCCTTAGAATACTTAAGCAAAAAAGGGTGCATATTTAGTGCACCTCATGTGTTGTGCTAAATGCACACCCTTTATTCCTTTGTAAGGGATGCTTTTGGGTATAAAGGCGTGCAACTATGCATCTAAATAGGTGCACAATTTTAAACCTTTACTTCAATGTGAGTCTTAAGATTTTTTAATGATTTTATTTTTTTCAATATTTTTGTAAAGAGAAAAGGTGTGTAGCTATGTACCTTAACTTGGTGTTTTAATGTTTTGTATTTTATTGGGTATAGGTGGCAAAGGTGGTTAGGTTTAGGAAAAGACATGAGGAGATATGCAAATGTGGGAGACTGGAGCTTAGAGGAAATAAAGAAGGTGAGAAGGGGTGGGGGTACTAGGTTTTATAAACTCATTACCTAGCGTAGCTCTTGGAGATGTGCAGCTACGCTGCTACATTATTCTATTATTGTGCCCTTTCCAAGAGAATTTTCTTTTCCTATAGTATTTGGTGCACTAGTGTACCTAATGAGGTGTGCTAGTGCATCATTTTTCTTGTAAAAAATGACTTATCCCCTTAGACAGTGATTTTTAGGATCTAGGTTTACAAATTGGGACATGGATTTGACCAAAGACACTACGCCAAACCCTAGAAAAAACTCAAACCTCATTTCTAGGAAAAATGGGGTGTGCATTATGAAACCACAAAAAATAGCCCCAAAAAAAAAAGAAATGACAAAGACATTTCTTCATCAACAAACATTCTTCCGATATGTGTCAAATACCAACTGAATCCCAAATATTGCAAGCATAATTTGAGTCATTTAAAAAAAACCTTAGAATCTTGAATCTTAAAGTTCAGTGTGTGTTTAGTGTATTCATTTCCTTTGACATATCAGAATCTAGTCTACCAAAAAAATTTGACAACTTGGAAACAATCTTCCACCCCTTCCAATCCATTCATTGGGAATCTTCATGAAAGTTGTTTATCAATCCTTTGTCTAACCAGATGAGAGAATTAGTTTGGAGGGCTCTTAGTAGGTTGTCACTTTCCTTTTAAAGTCTTAGGTAATATTTTGAATACTTGTTTCTTGTAGCTCGTAATGTTACCATTTGATTCTTCAATGAAGCAATGGTTTTGATCTTAGATAGCTTATTTAGAGCGCATATCCCTATAGTCAAATTACCTTTCTCAAGCTTTGTAGAATCCTTCATTCTTAAAACATTTCTTTATTTTATTTTCTTTCTATACCTTGGCCACACTTAGACTATGTGGTGAAGACATTGGTGTCATTTCTCAAATTTGATCTTTTGTGAACATGCCTTGCATTCCTCTTTTAAGAACATTTTAGAAACTCTCATGCCAAACAACAATCTTAACAATTCATTTGAGAAGACCCTTTTGTTTGAATCAGTAAGTTTTGGACTATTCTTTGCTACCTTTGACCTTGGTTCAAAGAAACCTAAGATAATAAATCTTTAAATTTGCAAAGTGCTAAGAACTTGTTGATCTACAATTCCAAATCTAGGACTAAAAATCCCCTATTACTATAGGTAACATCCATTCCTTAGTATAAGAAAAAAAAATTGAAAAAAAAAAAAATTTGATAAAGAAATATCTCTTAACAATAGTTGAAAACAAAAGAGCGGTTAATGACGATATGTCAAGATAAAATCTTAGATGCACCTAACCCCTAGATTGATGCAACTTTGAAAACAAACATGCAATTGAGAAGAAAATGGATTGTAAAAATAAAAACACTTACAAAAAAATACACTTGTAGAAATAAACATGCTTAAAGATTTTTTTTTATTTTTTAAAAATTTTAATCTATCTTTTAGTCTTCAAAGTAATGCTTAATAAATTACTCATTGACTAGCAACAAAACCAATTCCACCTATAAGGAACTCAGCCTAAAACTATTTTCTCCCAGACTTTCTATGATCCAATAAGGGCCAATCCACAAGTGTTGAAACTTAGTGTGGTTGCCCAACTTTTCTTTCACCTTGTCCTAGAGTAGAAAAAGGATGGATATTTGGGTATGCGCAGGATCATGGTGTGCCAAAAAGAGGCAATGTGAAAAAAATAGAGTTTGAACACGTCTAAAAGTGCTTCAAAATCCGCTCTGACTTTTTTCACCTATCTAGGTACCAAACCTAGAAAGTAAGGTCCAAGCCTTATCGGATATCCGATTTGAGATTGGATATCTGATATGAGATCGGATATTAGATCTCATATCAGATATCCAATATGAGATCTGATATCCGATATCAGCGACATAAAAATTGGAGGGAAAAGACACAAAAATTAGAGGGAAAAACAAATTTGTAAGTGATATAACTAATTTGAGTTATGAAATATGTAAAGATATAATATATAATCTATAAATATATAATATAATAACATAACTATTATATATAAAATAATATATAATCTATATATTATATAATAATATAATATAATATAATATATATATATATAACGTAACGTAAAGATATAATATATAATATATTAATATATAATAATATATTATGTTATTATTATTATTATTATCTATAAATATAATATATATTATTATTATTTTTACTATATTTTTATTAAATATAATAACGTAATATAATATATATATGTTATTAATACATATTATTATTATTATCATATATAAATTATAATCTATAACATATTATTATTATTATTATCATATGTAAATTATAATATATAATATATTATGTTATTATTATTATAATCTATAAATTATATATATATATATATATATGATTGTTATACTATATTACTATTTTTACTATATTATTTCTAGTGGAGTCATTTGTATGGGTCAAAAGGGCTCATAGGATGACCTATGACCCCTTTGGACACATTCCATGATGAAATATGTCCCTAAGGGATCCTAGGACCCCTAGGGACATTAAAATAGTTTATATGCATCGAAGGGGGTCACAAGCTGACCTATGAACCCTTTCGACATATTACAAGATGACATTTTCCACTAGAGGTCCTAGGACCCTTAGGGACATATTAAAATCATTTATATGGGTCGAAGGGGGTCATAGGATGACCAATGACCACCTTCAACACATTTCACGATGACATATGTCCCTAAGGGTCCTAAGACCCCTAGGGACATATTAGAATCTTTCATATGGTTTGAAGGGGGTCATAGGGTGAACTATGACCCCATTCGACAATTTACATGATGACATATATCCCTAGGGGTCCTACGACACCTAGAGACATATTAGAATGCTTCATATGGGTCAAAGGGGGTCATAGGTTGACCTATGACCCCCTTTGACCCATTAAATGATAACATATGTCTCTAGAGGTCCTAGGACTCCTAAAGACATATTAGAATCATTCTTATGGGTCAAAGGGGCTCATGGGGTGACCTATGACCCCCTTCGACCCATTAGATGATGACATATGTCCCTAGGGGTCTTAAGACACCTAGGGATATATTAGAATCATTTTTATGGGTCAAAGGGGGTCATAGGTTGACTTATGACCCTCTTCGACACAATACATGATGACATATGTCCCTAGGGGTCCTAAGACACTTAGGGACATATTAGAATGCTTCATATGGGTCAAATGGTGTCATAGGTTGACTTATGACCCCCTTCAACCTATTAAATGATGACATATATAGCTAGGGGTCCTAGGACCCCTAGGGACATATTAAAATCATTTTTATGGGTCAAAAGGGGTCATAGGTTGACCTATAACCCCCTCTGACCTATTACATGATGACATATGTCTCTAGGGATCCTAGGACCCCTAGGGATATATTAGAATGTTTCATATGGGTCAAATGGGGTCATAGGTTGACCTATGACCCCCTTGAACCCATTAAATGACAACATATATCTCTAGGGGTCTTAGGACCCTAGGGACATATTAGAATCTTTGATCCATTACATGATGACATATATCCCGAGGGGTCCTAGGATCCGTAGGAACATATTAGAATCATTCATATGGGTCAAAGGGGGTCATAGATTGACCTATGACCCTGTTCGGCCCATTACATGATGACATAAGTCCCCAGGGGTCCTAAGATCCCTCAAGACATATTAGAATCCTTCATATGGGTCAAAGGGGGTCATAGATTTACCAATGACCCCCTTTGACCCATTAAATGATGACATATGTCCCTACCGGTCCTAAGACCCCTAGGGACATATTAGAATTGTTCTTATGCATCAACGGTGTAATAGATTGACCTATGACCCCCTTCAACCCATTAAATAACGACATTTGTCCCTAGGGGTGCTAGGACCCCTAATGACATATTAGAATTGTTCTTATGGGTCAAAGGGGGTCATAGGTTGACCTATAACCCCCTTCGACCCATTACATGATGATATATGTCCCTAGGGGTTCTAAGACCCCTAGGGACATATTAGAATCCTTCTAATCAATCAAAAGGGGTCATAGGGTGACCTATGACCCCCTTCGACCCACTACTTGATGACATATGTCCATAGGGGTCCTAGGACCCCTAGGGATATATTAGAATGCTTCATATAGATCAAAGTGTGTCATAGGTTGACATATGACCCCCTTCAACCCATCAAATGATGAAATATCTTCCTAGGGGTCCTAGGACCCCTAGGGACATATTAGAATCATTTTTATGGCTCAAAGGGGGCCACAGGTTAACCTCTGACCCCCTTTGACATATCAAATGATGACATATGTCCCTAAGGGTCCTGGGACCCCTAGGAACATATTAGATTCATTCATATGGGTCAAAGGGGGTCATAGGTTGACCTATGACCCCCTTTGACCCATTAAATGATGACATATGTCCCTAGGGATCCTAGGAGACCTAAGGACATATTAGAATAATTCTTATGGGTCAAAGGGGGTCATAGGTCTTTGACCAATTACATGATAACATATTTCCCTAGGAGTCCTAGAACCCCTAGGAACATCTTAGAATTGTTCATGACCCATTACATGATGACATATGTCCCTAGTGGTCCTAGGACCCTTAGGGACATACTAGAATATTTTATATGGGTCTAAGGGGGTCATAGGTTGACCTATGACCCCCTTCGACCCATTATATGATGACATATGTCACTAGGGGTCATAGGACCCATAGGGACATATTAGAATCGTTCATATGGATCAAAGGGGGTCATAGGTTGACCTATGACCCCATCGACCCATTAAATGATGACATATGTTCTTAGGAGTCTTAGGACCCCTAGGGACATATTAGAATTGTTCGTATGGGTCAAAGGGAGTCATAGGTTGACCTATGACCACCTTCGACATATTACATAATGACATATGTCCTTAGGAATCCTAAGATCCTCAGGGACACATTAGAATGCTTCATATGGGTCAAATTTGGTCATATGATGACCTATGATCCCCTTTTACCCATTAAATGACAAGATATGTTCCTAGGGGTCCAAGGACCCCTAAGGACATATTAGAATTGTTCTTATGGGTCAAAGGGGGTCATAGGGTGACCTATGACCCCCTTCAAACTATTACATGATGACATATGTCCTTAGGGATCCTAGGACCCCTACAGACATATTAGAATGCTTCATATGGGTCAAAGGGGGTCATAAGTTGACCTATGACCCCCTTCGACCCATTAAATGATGACATATGTCCCTAGAGGTCTTAGGACCTCTACGGACATATTAGAATTATTTTTATAGGTCAAAAGGGGTCATACGTTGACCTATGACCCCCTTCGACCAATTACATGATGACATATGTCTCTAGGAGTCCTAAGACCCCTAGGGAGATATTAGAATCATTCTTATAGGTCAAAAGGGGTCATAGGGTGACCTATGACCCCCATCAACCAATTAAATGATGACACATGTCCCTAGGGGTCTTAAGACACCTAAGGACATATTAGAATGCTTCATATGGGTCAAAGGGTGTCATAGGTTGACTTATGACCCCCTTCACCCTATTAAATGATGTCATATATCCCTAGGGGTCCTAGGACCCCTAGGGACATATTAGAATCATTCTTATGGGTCAAAGGGGGTCATAGGTTGACCTATGACCCCCTTCGACCTATTACATGATGATATATGTCCCTAGGGGTCCTAGGACCCCTAGGGACATATTAGAATTGTTTTTATGAGTCAAACAGGGTTATAGGGTGATTTATGACCCCATTTGACCCATTAAATGATGACACATGTCCCTAGGTGTCCTAGGAATCCTAAGGACATATTAGAATCATTCTTATGGGTCAAGGGGTCATAGGTTGGCCTATGACCCCCTTCAACTCATTAAATGATGACATATATCCCTAATGGTCCTAGAGGTCCTATGACCCTTAGGGACATATGAGAATCATTCTTATGGGTCAAAGGGGTTCATCGGTTGACCTATTATCCCTTTCGATACATTACATTATGACATATGTCCCTAGGGGTCCTAAGACCCCAAGGGACATATTAGAATCTTTTTAATAGGTCAAAAGGGGTCATAGGGGTCATAGGGTGACCTATGACACCCTTCGACCCATTACGTAACGATATATGTCCATGGGGGTCCTAGGACCCTTAGGAACATATTTGAATACTTCATATGGGTCAAAAGGGATCATAGGTTGATCTGTGACCTCCTTTAACCTATTAAATGATGGCATATCTCCCTAAGGGTCCTAGGACCCCTAAGGACATATTAGAATCATTCTTATGGCTCAAAGGGGGTCATATGTTAACCTATGACACCCTTCAACATATTACATAATGACATATGTCCGTAGAGATCCTAGGACCCCTAGGAACATATTAGATTCATTCATATAGGTCAAAGGGGGTCATAGGTTGACCTGTGACCCCCTTCGACTCATTATATGAAGACATATGTCAATAGGAGTCCTAAGTCCCTGAGGGACATATTAGAATCGTTCTTATGGGTCAAAGAAGGTCATAGGTTGACTTATGACCCACTTTGACACATTATATGATGACATATGTTCCTAGGAGTCCTAGGACACCTAGGGACATATTAGAATGCTTCATATGGGTTAAAGGGTGTCATAGGTTGACCTATGACCTCTTTCGATGCATTAAATGATGACATATATAGCTAGGGGTCATAAGACCCCTAAGGACATATTACAATCATTCTTATGGGTCACAGGGGGTCATAGGTTGACCTATAACTCTCTCTGACCCATTACATGATGACATATGTCCCTAAGGTTCCTAAGATCCCTAAGGACATATTAGAATGCTTCATATGGGTCAAAGGGGCTGATAGGGTGACCTATGACCCCCTTTGACCCATTATATGATGACATATGTCTTAGGGATATATTAAAATCATTCTTATGAGTGTAAAGGGGTTATAGGTTGACTTATGACCCACTTTGACATATTACATGATGACATATGTCCTTAGGAGTCCTAAGACCCTAGGGACATCTGTCGTCATATAATTGGTTGAAGGAGGTGATAGGTCAACCTATGACCTCCTTTGACCCATATGAATGATTCTAATATATCCCTAAGGGTCTTAGGACCCCTATCTATATATGTCATCATTTAAGAAGTCAAAGGGGGTCATAGGTCAACCTATGACACCCTTTGACCCATATGAAGCATTCTAATATGTCCCTAGGTATCTTAGGACCCCTAGAGACATATGTCATCATGTAATGTGTTGAAGAGGGTCATAAGTCAACCTATGAGCCCCTTTGACCCTTAAGAACAATTCTAATATGTCCCTAGGGGTCCTAGGACCCCTAGGGACATATTAGAATTGTTCTTAAGGGTCAAAGGGGCTCATAGGGTGACCTATGACCCCCTTTAACCCATTAAATGATGACATTTGTTCGTAGGGGTCTTAGGACCCCTAGAGACATATGTGGTCATGTAATTGATTGAAGGGGGTCATAAGTCAACCTATGATCCCCTTTGACCCATAAGAATGATTCTAATATGTCCTTAGGGGTCCTAGGACCCCTAGGAACATATTTCATCACTTAATGGGTCGAAGGGGATCATAGGTCAACCTATGACTCCTTTTGATGCATAAGAATGATTGCAATATGTCCTTAGGTGTCCTAGGACCCCTAGGTACATATGTCATCATTTAATGGGTTGAAAGACATCATAGGTAAACTTATGACACCATTTGATCCATATGATGCATTCTTATATGTTCCTAAGGTTCCTAAGACCCCTAGAGACATATGTCATCATGTAATGTGTCGACGTGGGTCAATTGTCAACCTATGCCCCGTTTGAATCATAAAAATGATTCTAATATGTCCCTAGGGTTTTGAGGACCCCTAGGGACATATGTCATCATGTAATGTGTCGAACGGGTCATAGGTCAACCTATGACCACCTTTTACCCATAAGAATGATTCTAATATGTCCCTAGGGGTCCTAGGACCTCTAAGGACATATGTCATTATGTAATGGGTTGAAAATGATCATAAGTAAACCTATGACCCCCTTTGACTCATATGAATGATTCTAATATGTCCTTAGGGGTGCTAGGACCCCTAGGGACATATGTCATAATGTAATGGGTCAAAGGGGGTCATAGGTCAGCCTATGATGACCTTTGACTCATATGAATGATTCTAATATGTCCATACAGCTCTTAGGACCCCTAGGGACATATGTCATCATTTAATGGGTTGAAGGGGGTCATAGGTCAATCTATGACCCCCTTTGACCCATAAAAAAGATTCTAAAATGTCTCTAGTGGTCCTAGGACCCCTTTGGACATATGTTGTCATGTAATACGTCGAAGGGGGTCATAGGTCAACCTATCACCCCCTTTGACTCATAAGAAGCATTCTAATATGTCCCTAAGGGGTCGTATGACTCCTAGGGACATATGTCATCATGTAATGGGTCAAAGGGGGTCATAGGTCAACCTATGACCCCCTTAGACCTATAAGAACGATTCGAATATGTCCCTAAGGTTTTGAGGACCCTTAGGGACATATATCATCATGTAATGGGTCGAAGCAGGTCATAGGTCAACCTATGACCACCTTTGATCCATAAGAATGATTTTAATATTTCTCTAGGGGTTCCAGGACCCCTAGGGACATATGTCTTCATGTAATAGGTTCAAAGGTGTCATAGGTCAACCTATGACCCCCTTTGACCCATATGAACGATTCTAATATGTTCTTAAGGGTCCCAAGACCCCTAGGGACATATGTC
Source organism: Cupressus sempervirens (assembly GCA_028749045.1). Classification (NCBI taxonomy): domain Eukaryota; kingdom Viridiplantae; phylum Streptophyta; class Pinopsida; order Cupressales; family Cupressaceae; genus Cupressus; species Cupressus sempervirens. Next base: position 192,137,294 of record CM053792.1, read on the forward strand.
GTCATGTAATTTGTCGAAGGCGGTCATAGGTCAACCTATAACCCCCTTCAACCCATAAGAATGATTCTAATATGTCCCTAGGGGTCCTAGGACCTCTAGGGACATATGTCATTATGTAATGGGTCGAAGGGGATCATAAGTCAACCTATTAGCCCCTTCGACCCATATGAATGATTCTAATATGTCCCTAGGGGTGCTAGGACCTCTAGGGACATATGTCATCATGTAATGGGTCAAAAGGGGTCATAGGTCAACCTATGACGCTCTTTGACCCATATGGATGATTCTAATATGTCCCTAGGACCCCTAGGAACATATGTCATCATTTAATGGGTTGAAGGGGGTCATAGGTCAACCTATGACCCCCTTTGACCCATAATAACGATTCTAATATGTCTCTATGTGTCCTAGACCCCTAGGGACATATGTCATCATTTAATGGGTTGAATGGGGTCATAGGTCAACCTATGACCCCTTTTGACCCATATGAATGATTCTAATATGTCCTTAGGGGTCCTAGGACCCCTAGGGACATGTCAACATATAATGCGTCGAAGGGGGCCATAGGTCAACCTATGACCTCTTTTGACCCATAAGAACGATTCTAATATGTCACTAGGGGTCCTAGGACCCCTAGGGACATATGTTGTTATGTAATGGGTCGCAAGGGGTCATAGGTCAACCTATGACCCCCTTTGACTCATATATATTAATAATATACATATATATTAATAACATACATATTAATATAATAATATATATTAATAACATATATATATATGTTTATTATATTTAATAAAAATATTATGTTATTATATATATATATATATATATTAATAACATACTTTTATATAGATATATATATTGCATTATTATATTTAGTAAAAATAATAATAATATAAATTATATTTATAGATTATAATGAGAATAACATAATATTATATGTTATATCTTTACATTACATTATTATATATATATATATATAATATTATAATACATATTTACATAGTAATATAACAAAAATAATTTATAAATCATAAGGTATAAGTCTTAAATCCGGTTTTCCCACCAAAATGGGTTGGGATTTCAAATTTTCCACCAAAATTCACCTAGCCATATCGGATATCCGATTTGAAATCCGATATCTGATTTCAAATCCGATATCCAATTTCAAATCTGATATCCGATTAGGATTGGTATTTACCAAGCCTACCCAGTCAACCCAAAAGACGTGTTTGAAGAGGGTTTTAGTGATACTCAGACTTCGGGTAGTCATCTGACAATGTTATTTTGATTGAAATTGAATGAAACAAAAAGGGTTGTTTAATATCACTCTCAAGATTCGATCAATATAATTTCTGTCAAATTCTGAGATCGATAAGTATTTATTAGTTAATTATCAATGAAGATTATTGTAAAGTGTTGATTGACATACTGATTGAAAAACATCTATAATTTTCAAACGGTATAACATTTTTTAAATCTAAAAGTTGGGTCACATTCTATGCTTCGCCTAGTATAATAAAAAAATTTAAAAAATTTAATTTGGTAAAATTTTCTATTAGTTAAGGTGGTCAGACACGAGACTTTTTTTTTTCCGAAAAAGTTTTGGTAGAAAATTCATATTTAATTATTTATTTAGAATAAATATACTGAAAAATATGCATCACATCCGAGCATGAGTCTACTTTTCACATGTATAATTATATTAAAAAACTATTATCATTTGATTTTGATTAAGGTGGTCAGACATACACCTACTTTTTATTTTTTCCCTAAAATTTTTGTAGTACTGCATTAAAATTCAAACTTTTGACCAATCAATTATTTTTTTCTCCTGATAAGGCCTAGTAGTTTAGAAACTACATTCAATTTGCTATAGATTATTTTCTTACAACTTTTTGATATAAAGTTTATAACCACTTTAAAATTATGTGTCAAGTTGACATAACCCTAATTTTCTGATTTTTCACTGCCACTTAAGGCCATAGTTTGGTACACCATGATCCTACACATACCCATTCCAAAAATAATCTAATCTTAAAATCATCATGGGTAGTTAAATCTGTTGAGCCACACACTATACCATATTTATCATGAAACTATTCCAAAACCTCTTTTACTTCCTCATGTCCCAAACATAAAGATCAACAAGTTCTTAGCACTTTGAAAATTTAAAGATCGATTATCTTAGGTTTCTTTGAACCAAGGTTGAAGGTGGCATGGAATAGTCCAAAACTATAATATTCTTTGCACCACTAGATTGATATACTTTCTACATCATCTACTCAGAAGTAGGCATGGGAATAACCCCAAGCATACCTCATAAATGCTAAATTGTATCTTTAGGAAAAAGCTTTGTAAAGATATTTGTAATTTTTTCTTTTGTACTCACATATTCCAATTTGATTTCTTTCGCAACAACTTTCTCTCATGAAACATGATACTTAATGAATATATGCTTAGTCTTAGAATGTAACACAAGATTCTTAGACATTCTTATTGTACTTGTATTATCACAATGTATAGTAACATGTTTTGAAATTTCTATCCTAATGTCCTTCAACATATATTACAAAACTTCTTCCCCATACATAGTAGATTCTTTTCATGCAATCTCTCCTGCATTGACATCAATGAAAAAGGCTTCATTATGTCAATCATTGGGTCCAAGTCTTCAACCAACTCAAGGGTTCAAAGAAACCTCTTTTTACCAACTATCAAAAGTCTTTGACGACTCTTCTCATTATAGATACTCCCCCATACAAGAATCATCAACATTCAATCTAAATAAAAAAATTTCTTTGCACTACTAGATTGATATACTTTCTACATCATCTACTCAAAAGTAGGCATGGGAATAACCCCAAGCATACCTTATAAATGCTAAATTGTATCTTTAGGCAAAAGCTTTGTAAAGATATTTTCAATTTCTTCTTTTGTACTTATATATTCCAATCTCCTCTTTTGTACTCACATATTCCAATTTGATTTCTTTATCAGCAAATTTCTCTCTCAAAACATGATGCTTAATGAATATATGCTTAGTCTTAGAATGTAACACAATATTCTTAGACCTAATTATTGTACTTGTGTTATCACAATGTATAATAACATGTTTTGAAAATACTATCCCAATGTCTTGATAACACAAGTATAATAAGTATGTCTAAGAATGATGTGTTACATTCTAGAACTAAGCATATATTCATTAAGTATCATGTTTTGAGAGAGAAATTTGTTGAGAAAGAAATCAAAGTGGAATATGTGAGTAAAAAAGAACAAATTGCAAATATCTTTACAAAGCTTTTGCCTAAAGATACAATTTACCATTTACGAGGTATGCTTGGGGTTATTCTCATCCCCACTTCTGAGTAGATGATGTAGAAAGTATATCAATGGAGGATTTTTTCATGTAATCTCTCCCACATTGACATTAATGACAAAGGCTTCATTATTTCAATCATCGGCTCCAAGTCTTCAACCAACTCAAGGGTCTAAAGAAACCTCTTTGTACCAAATACCAAGAGTCTTTGATGACTCTTCTCATCATAGATACTCCCCCATACAAGAAACATCAACATTCAATCCAAATAAATAATATTCTTTGCACTACAAGACTGATATACTTTCTACATCATCTACTCAGAAGTAGGCATGGGAATAAACCCAAGCATACCTTGTAAATGCTAACTTATATCTTTAGGAAAAAGCTTTGTAAAGATATTTTCAATTTGTCCTTTTGTACTCACATATTCCAATCTTCTCTTTTGTACTCACATATTCCAATTTGATTTCTTTCTTAGTAGCTTTCTCACTCAAAATATGATACTTTAAAATGAATATATGCTTAGTCTTAGAAACTAATACAGGATTCTTAGACATACTTATTCTACTTGTGTTATCACAATGTATAATATCATGTTTTGAAAATTCTATCCCAATGTCCTTCAATGTTCTTAGCACTTTTCAAATTTAAAGATTGATTATCTTAGGCTTCTTTGAATAAAGGTCTAAGGTAGAAAGAATAGTCCAAAACTTACCGATTCAAACAAAATGGTCTTCTTGAATGAATTGTTAAGATTGTTGTTCGGCATGAGAGTTTCTAAATGTTGTTAAAAGAGGAATGCAAGGCATGTCCACAAAAGATAGAATCTAGGAAATGACACCAATGTCTTCACCACACACTCTAAGTGTGGCCAAGTTATAGAAAGAAAATAAAAATAAAGAAAGGTTTTAAGAATGAAGGATTCTACGAAGCTTGAGAAAGGTAATTTGACTATAGAGATATGGACTCTAAATAAGATATTTAGCATCAAAACCATTTCTTCATTGAAGAATAAAATGGTAAAATTATGAGCTATAAGAAGCAATTATTTAAAATATTACCTAGGAATTTAAAAGAAAAGTGACAACCTACTAAGAGCCCTCAAAACTATTTCTGTTATCTGGTTAGACAAAGGATTGATAAACAACTTTTGTGAAGATTCCAAATGAATGGATTGGAAGGGGTGGAAAATTTTTTCCAAGTTGTCAAAATTTTTTGATAGACTACATTCTAAGATGTCAAAGGAAATGAATACACTAAATAGACTCTAAACTTAGATATTCAAGAATCATGAATACACTAAATAGACTCTAAACTTAGATCTTCAAGATTCTTGAATATCTAAGTCTAGAGTTTGTTTAGTGTATTCATTTCCTTTGACATCTCAGAATGTAGTCTATCAAATTTTTTTGACAACTTGGAAACAATCATCCACCCCTACCAATCCATTCATTGGGAATTTTCACATAAGTTTTTTATCAATGCTTTGTTTGACTAGATGTTCAAAACCTCTTTTACTTTGTCACATCGCAAACATAAAGATCAACAAGTTCTCAGCACTTTGCAAATTTAAAGATCGATTATCTTAGGTTTCTTTGAACCAAGGTCAAAGGTAGCAAGGAATAGTCCAAAACTTACTAATTCAAACAAAAGGGTCTTCTCAAATGAATTGCTAAGATTTTTGTTTGGCATGAGAGTTTCTAAAATGTTTTTAAAACACAAATGCCAGACATGTTCACAAAAGATCAAATCTAAGAAATGACAACAATGTCTTCACCACAGAGCCTAAGTGTGGCCAAGGTATAGAAAGAAAATAAAAATAAAGAAAGGTTTTAAGAATGAAGGATTCTACAAAGTTTGAGAAAGGTAATCTTTCTATAGGGATGTGCGCTTTGAATAAGCTATCTAGCATCAAAACCATTGCTTCATTAAATAATCAAATGGTAACATTATGAGCTACAAGAAGAAAGTATTTAAAATACTACCTAGGACTTTAAAAGAAAAGTGACAACCTACTAAGAGCCTTCAAAACTAATTCTCTCATTTGGTTAGATAAAGGATTGATAAACATCTTTTGTGAAGATTCCCAATGAATGGAATGGATGGGGTGGAATATTGTTTTGAAGTTGTCAAATTTTTTTGATAGACTGCATTCTAAGATGTCAAAAGACATGAATACACTAAACACACACTAAAATTAGAGATTCAAGATTCTAAGGTTTTGGTTTAAAATAAGTTCTTAGCACTTTGCAAATTTAAAGATCGATTATCTTAGGTTTCTTTGAACCAAGGTTGAAGGTAGCAATAAACAGTCCAAAACATACCAATTCAAACAAAAGGGTCTTCTCGAATGAATTGCTAAGATTGTTGTTTGGCATGAGAGTTTCTAAAATGTTCTTAAAAGAGGAATGCAAGGCGTGCTCACAAAAGATCAAATCTGAGAAATAACACCAATGTCTTCACCACACAGTCTAAGTGTGGCCAAGTCATAGAAAGAAAATAAAAATAAAGAAAGGTTTTAAGAATGAATTATTCTACAAAGCTTGAGAAAGGTAATTTGACTATAGGGATATTCACTGTAAATAAGTTATCTAGCATCAAAACCATTGCTTCATTGAAGAATCAAATGGTAACATTATGAGCTACAAGAAGAAAGTATTCAAAATATTACCTAGTACTTTAAAAGAAAAGTGAAAACCTACTAAGAGCCCTCAAAACTAATTCTCTCATCTGGTTAGCCAAATGATTGATAAACAACTTTTGTGAAGATTTCCAATGAATGGATTGGAAGGGGTGGAAGATTGTTTCCAAGTTGTCAATTTTTTTTGATAGACTACATTCTAAGATGTCAAAGAAAATGAATACTCTAAACAAACACTAAACTTAGAAATTCAAGATCATGAGGTTCCTTTTGTATAATTTTCTATCATATAGCATGTAGTATTCACACTTCATTTTGAGTCCCCTATATTGTGAACTATTCATCCTATTAGGATACTAGTTTTGTGAAAGTTAGTAAACAATATCTTGCTACTAGACATCTAATATTATTCCCTAGTCAATATCAACCTGAGATAATAGAATCATTTTGTCATCTTCAACATCTATTTCTCCATCAAACTAGAATTTCTTTTCATCTTCAATTTGGTTACCCACTATCCTTTTTGATAATCCTTGTCCTCTTACCAATTTCATGAGTTGAATTTCTAAATCAAATTATTGAAGGATTTCCATCCATTTTCCTTATCTTTCACCAACTTCATTTTGCATCAACAATTTCTTAAATGTTGGATTAGGCATAATCACATATACTGTTCTTGTTAGTATCTAATGGCAGAACTTCTTTACCAATTTGATAAACCAAAAGACTATTTATCAAGGATAGAATAATTTAACTTGGCATTTTTTAGAGGGAAACTCATAAAGGAAATGGGTCTTTCATCTTGCTTTTCCTTCTTCTATGTTAGAATCCCAACACATGAGTGCTCTAAAGCAATGTGGTATATTTTGAGAGGCAGTCCATAATCTAGAATCACAAGTATTTGGGCCATAGAAATGGACACTTTGATATACTCTAATGATTTCTTAATCTTTGCAACAAATTTTTTTTTAGCTTCATTTTTTATTAAATTATTAAGGGGACAAACTATCTTTGCAAATCCACTTATGAAGTTTTGCACAAAATTTATCTTTCCAAAGAAAGACTTAAGTTCTTTTCGACTATGAGGAGGTGAAAACTTTGGGATGGTTTCAATTCTATCAGGATCATTGGAGATTCTAGCTTCAAAGATGATATGATGTATGAGCTTTCCTTTAGTAACCCCAAATTAATATTTCTTGGGATTGAGGAATATGTCGTATTTATGACATCTATTGAATACCTATCTCAGATCAGCAATGTGAGTTCTTTGATCCTTTGAAAAGATAGTTAAATCATTCATGTAGATGACTATACACTTTTTTTATTAATCCCTTGATAGCTTCATTGATAGCTCATTGAAATATAGCCCCTACATTAATAAGCCCAAAATGAATTCTTTTGTAAGAAAAAGTTTCCCATTTAGTCATGAAGGCCATCTTCAGCCTATCAACCATTACTTGATTATTTCCTCATCCATTGTCATCTTTGAACCATTTACAATTTCTACAACCTCATCTACTGAAGGCAAAGGTTAAGTGTCCTTTTAAGATGCAAGGTTCAAGTTATGAAAATCCATGCAAATACAAATCTCTATGGTCCTTTTCCTCACTAGAACCAAATTAGCCATCCATGTAGAATGGTGAATGGAGAAAATAATCTTGGCATTAAGTAACTTATTAACTTCCTTCATTATCAAGGGTTCAATAATGGGATTATAAGGCCTTTTCCTTTGATGAAAGGGTTTTGTATCTAGTTTCAATAGAATGTCATGCATAATAATATCTAGATCATATGTTTTGATCTCTTCATAGCTCCAAGCAATGACATCCTTATAGTTTGTAAGTAATTTGAGCATATCTTCCCTTTTCTATGCATTGTACACCTTTCCAATCCTTACCATTCTAGGGTCTTCATTAGTACCCAAATTGTATTAATCACATTCTTCAATCCCTTTTTCCTAGACCATTCTTTTGTTAAGTATGATTCATAACAATCAAAAATAAATTTCAACTCAACCATTCCCTTAGCAATAATATTGATTTTTATGTTTAGGTTCCCATCTTCATCCTCAAGTTCATCATCCTCAGTTTTGTCATCTAGAGTGTCATCAATTTCCTTCTCTTTAAATTGGCCATTGCACATGATAAATTTAAGTATGTGTTGATTATTCTAAAAGATTTGGATGTTTGTAATGTTATCTAAGATAGATGGAGTAGCAACCAATTCAACTAAAAATATTTTCAATTTTTTTTTCTCAACAAGTTGTAATGCACTACCTAAAATAGTGAGGGCATCTATTGCCATATTTTTTCTTCATGGAATTGAATTTGTATTCAAAGCTTCAAAATTATTTATTAAACCCCATACTCTTTTTTGTATGCAAGAAACCTTTTATCATTGTACAAGTATATTGATTTCACTTGTCTTATAACCAACTAAGAATCTTCCTCAACTATGGGAGTTGTGATCCCTTTTTCTAGTGCAAAAAGAAGTCATTGGATCAATGCTTTTTACTCTACAACATTGATAGTACATCTAAACTATAACCAAAATGCTACATAGAAAGACTTACCTTTTGGGTTGATCAACTCAATACTTGCACCAGCTCCTAATTTGCATTTGGAACTATCGAAGTGAAGTGTCTAGATTGGATCTTTTTTGGGCTTCCTAGCCTTATGCTTATTCATCCTTAGCTTTTATATCACCTGGGCCTGAAAGGATTGTTTCTTGGGAATGCACTGTAGTCTTTCATGGGATGGACTTGATGATTTTCCATTATTATTCCTTGATACAAGAAGTGTATATTTTTCTTGTTTTCCTTGAATTTCCCCTATCAATTCTGTAATTTCAAACACTTTGGGTTTAGTATGAATGACTACTAAAGTCCTTTCTTGACCTTTCATGTATCATCTTTTGGAATATTACTACTCTTCATTTCCATCATTTGTGTTAGTACCCTAGCAATTGCTTCTTGGTGCAATGAAGATTCAAATACTAAATGACTAACTTTGTGTAGTTAGAAAAATCATAGGAGAAGTAAGATATTGGGGTCAACTTCTTCTCCTAAACATTGTAAATTAGCCACCATGTTGTATATGAACTATATTAAGATCACTTGCTTTGGGAATGAAATCTTGGATCTTTCATTTTGGTCATCTAATATTTTGGTTGAAATTGTATCAAATGCCATCACCTTGTAAGAGCTCAAATCTCACCACAAAAATGTAGCTTCATTAGGTGCATCATATTTTGTAATCATTATTTTTAACTTTGACTCTACATTTATCTTGATTCAATTGTTCAACCCTTTCCATGGTAACCATAACCGAGTAAAATCTATAGAAAACCATCCTCCTAGCATTTTTTCCATTCTCTACTTAGTAGTAGCCCATATGTCTCTATCATATCAACCACATGTATATCAATGATGTCATGAATTTGGGGGTAAACTGTCATCTATATCCAAACATCTTTCAACACACCAGTGACTTTCACCTTTATTTTATCCCATTGTATCACTATTTGACTAGAGAGCTAAGGGGTAACTCCCAACCTTTGTGTTGTTGATAGTGGCATAATATTACAAGAAGCTCTTGAATCAATTAGGAAATTATGAAGGTTCTTCCCATATATCCTGATGCTAAGGAGAAATGGGGGCACCTCCACTTTGTTAGGAATAAGGTGTCTCAACCTTGGATAATTCATACTCTTATTATTTGTTTTGTAAGTATATTTTTTTCAAATAATCTAATTGAGTATGAGTGTACATGTTTAGTTAGCATGTTGATGTGTCACTCCACCTACATGTGTTGGCATCTTGAATTATGATAGATTCCTATGAAAGACTCCTATGATGTGAAAGAGCTATCTTTGGAATATTTAATTGTATGTAAGGAGATCATGACAAAAAATGGTTATGATGGATTTCTATGATGCATAAGAACTATTTTTGGAAGATTTAATTATGTTTAAGGAAATCATCACTGAAATAGTTATGATAGATTCCTACGACACATAAGAGTTATCTTTAGAAGATGCCCTAATAATGGAAAGCACATTATATAAGAAATTTGAGGGATATAGATAGTGGAGTAAGTGTGTCTACGTAGTTTATTGTTGGTTTCTACTAGATAATTCTTCCATGTCCTAAGAGAGTTTGTACTACAAGTGTGTTGTAATCTTTTTGTTAAAGATAATACATTGTGTAGGTTTTAGAGGGGTGAGGTTGTTTTATCAAAAGGTTTTTCCCCACTGGCATATCTTTTTCTTTATGTGTTATTATTTCTCTATCTATTTTCTATATTCATAGTTGATTGTAATATTTTCGTTCTACCAAAAGCGAATCTATAATTATAAGGATTTTAAAAGAATTTGCACAATACTTTCCTTAAGGGATTAGTGTAGGAAGCTATTTCCACACCTAAGTTTCCTTACAAGTGGTATTAGAGCTTGATCAAGTTTTGATCCTAGTTGTTGGTAAGGCTTTTTGAGCTAATATAAAGTTTGAGATGGTGTTTTTTCCAGAGCATTTAGAATCTTATTTGTAGACTAAGATGGCTAGTTCATCATAGGGAAAAATGGAGGTGGAAAAATTTAATGGTAGCAATTTTGAGTTGTCAAAAATAAAGATGGAAGAATTAATTGAAGATCATGATCTATGGGAGGTGACTTCACTTGATGTGAAACCCACAAAAATATCTCAAACAGATTGGGATCTCAAGGATTAGAAAGCTAAGAGTCTCATTGGACTTCACTAGCTAATTCATTCTCCTAAATGTTCTTGATGAGAAGACTGCAAATAATTTGTGGACATAGCTTGGGTTTGTGTATCGATCCAAATCTCTAGTGAACAATTTATTCTTGAGGAAGAAGTTTTATTCACTAAGAATGGAGGATGGAGTATCTATTATAGGTCATTTAATGCTTTTAATTTTCTTATTGAATAGTTGACATCATTTAGTGTCAAGATAGAAGAGGAGGATCAATGTATGACCTTGTTATGTTCCTTGTTAGATTCATGGGACCATCTTATGATGGCTCTTGGAAGTACTTTAGTCACTTTTAGATAGGACGATGTGGTGTCTTCACTATTATCTAATGAGACGAGGAGAAAGTAATTAGATTTCACTAAGGAAGCTATTGCTATTCATGGTAGATCCAACAATAGAGGGAGGAAAAATGAAAACATTTCTAGAAATGGTAGATCTAAATCTTGTGGAAAATAAAAGACTCTTGGAAAGTCCAAGGAAAAATGTTGGAACTATGATAAGACTAGGCACTCCCATAAAGACTGTAAAGAGCGAAAGATGAAAAAGAAGGCCTAAAATTTTAGGTTCAGAAAAATATCAAGAAGACGGTGATGCTTTCATTACAACCTTGGTAGCACATGTATCTAATGATGTTTGGTTGATAGACTCGGGTGCTTCTTTCCACATGACCTCTCATCAAAGCTGGCTCTCAAAGTATGAAGTTTTTGATGGTGGAGAGGTGTACTTGGGTGATGACTCTCACCTAAAGATAGTTCGACAAGGATGGGTCACTATTAGATTCCTTGATGAATGAGTAAAAGGGATCAATGAAGAAATGTACATCCCTGGTTTGGCATAAAACCTATTATTGATAAGTATGTTGAATGATGTAGGTGTACACAAATTTTTTTTTTCTAAAGATAGATGTAAGATGATGAGAGGAGCTATGGTGCTTGCTTAGGGTACTAGGAGAGGTACTCTATTTTAGCTCAATGCATGCATTTCTTAATGTAATAGTTCTTCTATCTCAAAGAAGAGAGCAACTGTAATGTCATCCCCACCATATGAACAAGCAATAAAGAAGACTATGGTTATTGGTTCTAATGGGAATGCAACATGTGTACCTAAGGGTGTAAACACATTGGAAGGAAATATTCATGCAAAAAAGACAATGTTGTGGCTTGTGAAATTTGGCCACATTGACAAAAAGGGTATTAGAACTCTAAAGAAAAAGAAATTCATTTAGGGGTTAAATGATTGTAACCTTGAGTTTGACTTTTACCAACATTATGTCTATAGTAAACAAAGTTGTGTTCAATTTTAATCTAGTTCTCACAAATCTTCTAATGTTTTGAATCTTATTCATTCCAATATATTTGGTCCTATAAAAGTTCCTTTGATCTCCAAGTCTATATTTCTTATATGTTTCATAGATGATTATAGTAGAAGGGCATGGATTTATTTCCTAAAAAGTAAGAAAAAAGTCTTTTGTCAATTCAAGTAATTTAAGGCCCTTGTAGAGAATGAGACTAGTAAGAATATTAAGTGTATGAGAATTGACAATGATGGTGAGTTTTGTTGAGTAGAGTTTGAATAATTATATAAAGAATGAGGTATCAAGAAGCATATGACAACTCCTTGTAACCCCTAGCAAAATGGAGTTGTAGAAAGAATGAACATGACATTGATGGAGAAGGCTAGGAGTATGCTTAATGGAGTTGGTTTTCAACAAAATTTTTGGGCTAAAGCTATGGCCACTACTTTCTATCTAGTTAGTAGATCTCCTACATCAGCTCTTATTGGTAAGACACTCATTGAGTCATGGTCTAGTAAGAAGTTGTGTTTTTGTTTGTGAAGCTTATGCACATGTTCCAAAGAAGAAAAGATCTATGTTGGAAAAAGCTATCAAATTTATTTTCATCATATATAAAGTTTGTGTAAAAGGATACAAGCTTTGGGACCCTGTGACTAGTAAGGTGTTGTATAGCAAAAATGTTATTTTTAGAGAGCTAACATCTTCTCCTATTGTGCTACAACTAGATAGATATTATTTAGTTTCCTCCTACACTTCTAAAGACTGAATAGAAAGACCATGTTGGGTCTAATGATGAGGAGAGCTCTAGTAGCTTTGATAGTTTGGAAGAAGGAGAAGAACAACCTCAACCTTAGCCCTCGAGGAGATCCAAAAGAGTAAGAAAGCAACCAAAAAGGTTTGGTTATTCTATGTTAGATTCCATTTGTGCCTTTACTTTGATTACTAATAATGATGAGTCTAGATCTATGAAAGAGGCTTTGGATATGGAAGATGAAAGTTCCTAGATTGAGGCCATGGATGATGAGATGGCTTCATTGGATTAAAAAAAACCTTGTGACCTTGTACCTTTTCCTAAAGGTCAAAAACCTATTGGTAGCAAATGGATGCTCAAGAAGAAATTCTTTGCAAATGGCAATGTTGAAAGGTAAAAAGCTAGATTGGTTGCAAAGGGGTATTCATAGGTAGAGGGAATAGATTATGGTGAAATATTCTCTCCTATTGGAAAGTTGACATCCATTATATTTTTGTTATCTCTTGCTGCATCATATGATTTAGAGATAGAACAGATGGATGGGAAGACAATTTTTCTTCATGGTGATTTGGAGGAAGAGATTTAGATGTCATAGTCTAAGCACTACATTGTTAAAGGTAAAGAATCTTTGGTTTTTAGATTAAAGAAGTCTCTCTATAGTTTGAAACAACATCCTAAGATGTGGTACCTTAATTTTGATGCCTTTGTGTTGTCAATTGGATTTATAAGATCAAAATTAGATCATTATGTCTACTTTAGATTTGAAAATGATCATGCCTTATTATTGTTACATAATATGTTGATGATATGTTGCTATTTGGGAAGGGTAAGGGGTTGATTTCTAATTTGAAATCTCAATTGTCATAAAAATTTGAGATGAAAGATCTTGGGGTAGCAAGGTACATCTTGGATATGGAAATCAGTACAAATAGATTTTAGACCATTGTGTGTTCCTATTTCTGTGGGAATAAAGTTATCTATAGATGATTTTCCAAAATATCCTAATGAGGTAGAGGAAATGAGTAGAGTATCTCATGCTAGTGCAGTTGGAAATATCATGTATGCTATGGTTTGTAATAGACTAGACATTGCCTAAGTAGTGGGAGTTTTAAGCTAGTTTATGGCTAATCATAGATGGGTATAGTGGGATGCAGTAAAGTGATTATTTAGATATTTGAGGGGTACATTAGATTAATTCATTTTTTATCATGGTAACTCTTCTAGAGCTATCTGTTCAATTTGTATTTGTGGGTTTGTTGATTCAAATTGGGCAGGTGATATTGACAATAGGAGTTCCATCAATGCTTATGTGTTCACTATGTTTGGTGGTGTCATCAGTTGGATGAGTAAGTGATGACCTATGGTTGCTTTTTCCACTACAAAAACTAAGTACATGACTACTACTTGTGCTTTTAAAGAAGCCATTTGGCTTAGGGGATTGTGTTTTGATATTGGTGTTGATGCAAGATAGCTTACTATTTGTTGAGATAGAGTGTTATTTTCCTTACAAAGAATCCAAATTTCCATGCCAAAACAAAAGCACATTGATGTGTAGTTTCACTTTGTGAGAGACATGGTGGAAGTTGGAAATGAAAATTTGGAGAAGGTAGATACTATAAACAATGTTGTAGATGCATTGAAGAAACTAGTGGGCATAGAGAAGTTCATATGGTGTTCAAACTGTATGGGCCTTTTGGCCTATAGCAGTTAGTTCTAGTTATGTTCTTGTTGTTCTTACAAAGTGTTTGAAAAGTGGGAGAATGTTAGCAATAAGGTATCTCAAACTTGGATAATTCCTATTCTTATTATTTGTTTTGTAAAAGTATTTTTCACAAATAACGTAATTAAGTTCTAGTTAGCATGTTGATGTGTCACTCCACTTGATTGTTTTAGCATCTTGAATTATGTTAGATTCCTATGATGCATAAGAGCTATCTTTGGAATATTTAATTATGTGTGACTAGATCATGACTAAAAATGGTTATGATGTATTCTTATGACTCATAAGTGTTAGAGTAAATAATTAATTTTTAATTATTTATTCTATTACTTAAGCTTACTTAGGTTAATGCATTTATTTAATATTTGGTATTTAATGCATGTAGTGGTTAGTTGTTGAAAACAAGGGAGTTTGTTCCCTTCTTGTTGTCACACTTATCTCCTAGCACCTTCCAACTTGTTCTACAAGCTTCCATGAGCTCTTTATATTCGGGCTCTCTCTCATTGTATTATCATAACATAATGCATTGTGCATATTGTAAATACATTTTCTTCTTGTGTTTGCAAATATTGTCTCTCATGTCCATTTAGGGTTTTTCCCTTGCTCCATGCTCTTCCCCTTCTTGGCTTCTCTTTGACAAGTTTTTGCATGCAGATGATCTTGAACATCTTTGGAGTTGGCTTTCCTCGACTCCAACATGGTATCAGAGCTTTCCTGCTGCAGCTTGTTGAAGAATTTTGAAGCCGTGATTTGGAGTCACAAACCCTAGTTTGTTTGTGCAATTTTTCTTCAAATCAGGGGATCAGCATTTTTTCGGAGCACTTTCAGCCCAAACAGACATCACCATTGGATCCGAAAGGCTGTTTGCAGTCAGCTTCATATAAAATTTGTCAATTTTGGACACAAGGCATTTTTGGAGATTTTTTGAAGCCTTAGGGTCTACCGTACGAATCATACGGACGCAGGGTCAAAAAAAAAAATATATATATATATTTCAGCATGCTCCATCGAGCGGCCACCCAACGGCCACTACCGCACCACCCAGTAGCTGCTACTGCACAGCTCGCCGACCGCTGCGGCTCGGCGCTGCCCATGGGCCACTCCGGCGCCGCCCTTCAGCAACTTCCACCGGCGTTTAAACCACCAACCTCTACGCTCCGCCCATTTTGTGACCTACTCCACCTAGTTTTGCCTCCAATCCAGCTGCTCCACCTGCCGCCAGCTCTGCGTTCCCACCCAGTCAGTGCCGACAAGTCAGCAGTGCCTGCGTGTGACACGTGGCAAGCATGCCACGTGGCACATTGCCACGTGGCCCCTGCCACATCATCATCTTTACCTACAACATGGAAATGCCACATGGCATCTTTTTTTCGGTGACAGCCTCCAAGCTGTCAAACTTAATTGCGTGACTTGTTAACATCAGCGCAATGTCATCAGCCTTTCTTGCACCTCTCTTGATTTTGTTTTGGACCTACTTGTGGTTTTTTGGCCATAATTTTTGCATACGAAGGTATTTTTTCAATCTGAAAGAAGTGTCAAAAAGCTGGTTATGAGACGGAGATTTTGGTGTAGGTATTTTTGGGTTTTGATGCTTTTTTATTGCTCATTTTTCTGTTAAAGTCTGAAGTCCTATTTTTGACTCCAGCATGCATATCTTACGCATCCCATGCCTGTTTTTTTAAAAATTTATATTTTTGGAAAGTTGGTTTTGTCACCTTTTTAGAAATGCAGTCCTTGTCCTTAGTTTTTGGCCTCTACTCTTTCTATCCTAGTTTTAGCATTTTTTCTCTATGGTGGATATTTGGAATGTTTTAGGCCCAAGGATCATTTTCCTGGCATGGTTTCCTTTTTTTTTAGCTGTACTTTCTTTTGTTGCAGGGCTTTTTCAATTTTGATCATTGTAGCTATCATTTTGAAGCACCTTTTTGTTTTGCACTGAGATAAAGTGCCACTTTTGCATTTCGGGGATCATGAATGTTGTTTTGAGTCAGTTGTACTTGCACTATTTTCATAAAGCACCATGGGGGGGATTATTGTTTGCTATTTTAGGCATTCTTCCTTTGTCAAGTGAGTGTACCTTCCACGACATTAGCCCCATGTAGAGTCAGTTAGACCATGTCTTTATAGGTGTCTGTACCTCTTTCCCTCTCTCCTCATTCTTGGTTCGTCTGTAGGAGACTTTGGCCCACCTTCTCAGTTGCCTGTCATCACACCTCGTCTGCATTAAGGGGGGGTTATGTTGTTGTTCTAATGCATCCATGGTTCGATGGTTTGATAGTGTGAACTATGTATTCAGTGGTCGATCCTATATACAAGGCGATTGCAGTGGCTAGCTACTTATGCATTTCGGTGAGATGGATCATCTACCATATAGACATGCTCGGTTCGTACCTTCTTCTTCCATGGAGGTTCTTTTAATCAGCAGTTTGGTAGATTTGCAGCTTCTTCATGCTTCAGTGATGCTGCTTCTTCATGATCACTTCTTGTTCCTATTTTAGGGGACAATTTCCCTAGTTGGAGACTTCTTATGTTCTTCACTAAGTTCTTACCTCTTTTTGGGGGAGGGTTTTTCCCACATGGTTTTCTCTCTTTTCCCATTTACAGAGGTTTCATCTTCTTGCATTGTACTTGGGTACTTAAATTGGCCTCGTTGTCGAGACCCATTATGCATTTCATCTTAGTTTTGTGAGCTTAAGGCATTTCCCTAAGTTGCACTTAAGGGGGGGTGTTAGAGTAAATAATTAATTATTTATTATTTATTCTATTACTTAAGCTTACTTAGGTTAATGCATTTATTTAATATTTTTTATTTAATGCATGTAGTGGTTAGTTGTTGACAACACGGGAGTTTGTTCCCTTCTTGTTGTCACACTTATCTCCTAGCACCTTCCAGCTTGTTCTACAAGCTTCCATGAGCTCTTTATATTCGGGCTCTCTCTCCTTGTATTATCATAACATAACACATTGTGCATATTGTAAATACATTTTCTTCTTGTGTTTGCACATATTGTCTCTCATGTCCATTTAGGGTTTTTCCCTTGCTCCATGCTCTTCCCCTTCTTGGATTCTCTTTGACAGGTTTTCGCATGCAGGTGATCTTGGGCATCTTCGGAGTTGGCTTTCCTCGACTCCAACAATAAGAACTATCATTGGAAGATTTAAGTGTGTGTAAGGAAATCATGATTGAAACAGTTATGATAGATTTCTATGATGCATAAGATCTATCTTTGGAAGATGCACTAATAATGGAAAGCACATTCTATAAGCACTTTGAGGGTTGTAGATAGTGGAGTGAGTGTATGTGATTAGTGTATTGTTAGTTGCTACTAGATAAGTCTTCCCTATCTTGAAAGATCTTGCACTTCAAGTGTGTTGTAATCATTGTGTTGAAGATAATACATTGTGTAGGTTTTGGAGTGATGGGGTTGTTATATTGAAAGGTTTTTCTCCACTAGCATTATTTTTGTTTATGTATTGTTATTTATCTATCTATTTTTTGTATTGGTGGTTGGTTCCAATATTGCTTTTCTACCAAAAGTAAATCTATAATTGTAAGGATTTTAAAAGAATTATAAGGATTGTAAGGCCTTTGTTCATTTTAAATCTTCCACTACACTATACTATTTAGTGGATAAAGCTAGATTTTTCAAGATTGTTGGCACATTTCCCTTATTCTGATTTTTTTTTCCTCCATACGATGGCCTAGTTAGCACTAGATTGTTACTTTCTCTCAAATCAAGAGGAGTTGTTTGTAATGCTGGAGGAATTCCATCTATCATATGTTCTTTTCTACTTCATATATTGTATGCATTTTGATTTTCATTTTAAAAAGAAAGCACTTCTTTAGGCTAATATATTTGGTTCATAACTAAATGGAAAAGCGAATTGTCTATTTGTTTTGCTTGTGTAGTGTGTGCAGAATTGTAAGATTTTAGTAGCATGGTATTGAATTGTATAAGAGGCACATTGTCATTCACTTTTGAATTCTAATTCATGTCTTGATTTTTGTTATAATATGAGCCATCATTTTTGGGTGCATTTTGACCATTGTCATACTACCTGATGTCTACATATTGAACATTATTGTTATTGTTATCTGCAAGAATGCTTCTATTATTTAGATGAGTGTTCCATTGTCTCCTCTATCTTTGGAAGATGTTGTTACGATCAAGAGGATTGAAATTATTTCCTCCATTATTATTTCCACTGAATTTCCTATTGTAGTTTTGACCATAGTTGTTGTTGTTGTAAGGACCAATAGTGTTTCTTTGGAAATTATTATTTTATCCTTGCAACAACCTTAAGTGAGTTAGCTCATTGTTCATTTGTGACAAAGTCTTCTTCATTTGACCAAAATCAGAGGTAAAACTATTGTCTACCTTAGTAGAAGCCACTACCATTTGCTCAAACGAAGTAGCTCTTGGTGGTTCATATCCTAGATATGTCAATATTTGGTTTTGTGGAGTAGGTGCCTATTATAATGGAACTAAATTCATAGGCATAAATTGGCTGGGCATCATAGGCACTTTGATAAGATATTTTGGCATCATTTTTAATAGATTGAAATGGAAGCAATAGTCCTCCTCCATTAGGATTAGCTTACTCAGTGAATGTAATCACTTCTACAAAGACTTTGTCCAATGTGTCAATATTTTCCATAGGAAGTCTTGTTAGAAAGATAGCTATAAGATGGTCCATAGCATTTAGATAAATATAAATACCAGCTTCAACTAATATAGTATATAGAATTTCCAACTTGTGATATGCCATATGAAAGTGATGGTTGAAGTGCAAAACCATCTTAGTTGGGTCCCTTTTGATTGATATAAATTATTGTTGTATCACAACTGGTTTGAATTATTCCAAAAAGTAATCTTTTGAAATTATCCTAGTCTCCAATACATCCAAGTGCAAAGTTAACATACTAATTAAAGGTAACTTCCCTCAAAGAGTAGGCTAATAAATGAAGAACCACATTCTTGTTAACTATTTACTTTCAGAAGCAAATTTCCTTGAATACCTTGATGTGATCTTCAGTAGTTTGTGTCTCTCCATAGATGCAGCTTGGGAAAAACTTCTCAAGATTATTAGGAAGATCATTGAGTAAACCTGTCAAGTTGATTGGTGAGTCTACAACATATGAATAAAAGTCCACTAGAGGATTTGAGGGAATAATGGATGGTTTTTGTGAAGGTGGAATTGAAGAAGATGATGAAATGTTAAATGAAAGTGGGGTAATCCTTTGTCACTATGAGGCTTGTGAAAATGACAAAGCTTAAGGAACATTTGTGCACTGGGTGAGGATCTTAAAGATCATTGAAATGAGGATGATGGATCAAGATCCTCTAGTTTGTGTTAGTTCTATAAAAAGTCCTCTGTAGAAGTACACTTTTAAAAAAATATGGTGCACCTTGGAAGATAACACACTTGGCACACCTGTGCATCTCATGCACCATGGAACCTTGGAAGCTTAAGAAAAATTTTGAACTTGTAAAAAAATTAAAAACTTTGAAATTGCACACTAGCTTTCTTCTATTACGAATGTTAAGGGGCCCTCCTTCTAGCACCACTTCTGTTGAGCTATCATTTCGTAAAATGCTTAATGAAATGAATCCTTTCAAACTCCTCTCTTAAAAAATTGATCTAGAACCAAATCCAAGGTTTTGGATGATCTTGCAACATACTAGAATCTATTCAATTGAAAATAAATGCATTTGTTTATAGGGAGGCCTTTGTTGGTTCAAATAATTCAGATAAGATGTAGAATCTATTTCCTATCTTGAAAGAATAAAACACACAAAAAGAAATAGATTTTTACAATTTTCTCTTTCTTAATGAATTAACTCTAAAAATACAACTATATAAAGTCCTAAATTAACCATGTGTTTGTAAAAGAAAATAAAAAAGATAGGGTAACAATAGATTTAAGCAAATGACATGAAAAGTAAAATTTTAACAGGCATAAATTACAAGTTAAGCCTTTGAAAAGATTGTTAGGTAGCTAATCAAAATAGGAGTAGGGTTTCCTTAATTATAATGATGTAATTTTCAATGGGAATTGTATAATCGTGAGATGTTTCACTTTGCATGAAATTGCAAGACCATAGAAATTATGCTCATGAGAGACAAAAAGCTATGCAAGAACAATATGGATCATCTCTTCTCAACCTAAGTATGCCAATAGAATTAGTAGACCATAGCAAACACTAGAATTAAAAGATTGCACAACTAGAACAATAAAATAAAACAATTAACTCAATTACATTCCATGAACATACATTCATAAAAAATAAAATAATTAGGCAAGAATTACTACACTCCAAATGTGAGCACCAATAGTATATATTATTGCATCAAAACAATGGTACCCTAAAATATATATTAAATTCCTCAATTTATAAGAAATATTCTCTTCAATTTGTGTTGAGAGAGATATATATTTATGCAAACATATGCTTCTAAAATAATAAAACAAATATATTTATGTAAAAACTAACTCTCTAGCCGGTGCTTAGTAGGACTTCAACCATATTTATATCATTAAATGGATGCATGAGCCTTTACATGTCTTAAAACAAAGAAAACATGAGAAAATAAGAAGAAGAAATCCATTCAATGATGTAGGAGTGTCTAAAAGTGTCAAAAATAGAAGCTCCATCTTCATTAGGTGTCTATAAGAATTAAACTACCATCCAAATGCATTTTTGATGCATGGAAAGCTCTAAATCTAGAACTGGTAGTTAACTATCAACACATCTCTAACTTCTTCAAAAACTTCCAATACACCTCTGAAAAAGAACACCTCAGAAACAACACACCTGCATACTTGGATATTTTCTCTTGAATTTCTCAATAATCTCATTGACTTGTGCTACATCTGGAAAATCTAAGGTTTCATAATTATCCTTCACTTTCTACCTATAGTTGCCCACCTCAATGCGAGTCTCCACAAAATCTTCCAATTTCACATCTAAATATAGTAATGCTTCTTTCATTTTGAATGCTTTTCAATATCAACATCATTAGAATCTTCTTCAAAATTCTTTTAGAACTATTCAAAAACTATTTCCACAAACATCAATTTGTCCCTAGAATCATCTTCAAAAATATCTAAGCATGCATCACTATAATTTTCTCTACCTCCAAAGTTTTCTATTGGGTTTGATCCTTGAGCTTATTAATTTCTACAGGTAATGTTTCCATTACTTTATTGCCATTTACAATCTTCTTTAACTAATCATAAATTTT
The DNA here is from genome assembly GCA_028749045.1 of Cupressus sempervirens. Taxonomy (NCBI): domain Eukaryota; kingdom Viridiplantae; phylum Streptophyta; class Pinopsida; order Cupressales; family Cupressaceae; genus Cupressus; species Cupressus sempervirens. The sequence continues at coordinate 192,159,045 of CM053792.1, forward strand.
ATCTAACTCTTCTACTATGTATACCTCCATTAACATCTGATACATTTGCCTTTGATTGATTGTAATGATTACAAGCCTTACTTCATCCATCAAACCAAAATCCTAATTCAAAATGGCTACCAACTTATCCACATGATCTTGCATATGGTGTAGCAACTTAAAATTAACTTGTATAATATGTACACCTTTCTCTTCAAATTTTTTTTGCCATTATTGACAAGCTCTTAAAAATGGATCAAGTTGCACTATCTCCCTATCCCTTTTCTCTAGTGATAGATTCAAAGTCTCCTAAGGAATTTTAGAATCTAGGGGATCAACAACTTCATTTAGATATCCTTTGAGTATCTTGTTCAATTTCCAAAATGTTATCAATTCTGTACCATCCTATTCTAAGTGCCTAAACACTTTTTTAATCCTAGTTGTCACCATCAACTTAGAAGTGTTCAATGTGGGTTTCCCAAGCATAACATCCCTAATTTGATAATACTTTGGATTCAATTCTTCAATATCTATATGCAAATGAGGGATATCAACATAAAAAAATAAATCTCGGTGCTAATCACTCATAATGAAGGCTAATGCATGTACATATTTTGGTGGTGACTCAAGTTTTTTTAGAAGTTCAATAAATTTTCTTATTCCTTCCTCCTCAGTATCATATCATTGTGTTTTGTTTCTTATCACCTCTTTCCTTATCTATCCTACAATATGCTTCATTGGAAATTTTTCTTTTGAAGATGAAGGAGTTTTCTCTACTATGTGCATCCCCTTATCACTCTTCTCTAGAGTTTTCTCATTTTGTGAGAGATCCACATCGAGAGTCTCTATGTTTGTGTAGTCTATAGTTCTCACCTCTTTGTCTTGGGAAGTCTATTGGGGGTCCTTGCATATTTTTCCTTCCTCTAACACTTCATTGATGGATATTTTTGGTGGCTCTTCCTCATATTCTTCTTGGACTTATTATTCTTCATTTCTTGGAGGGAGAGGAGTAGCAGAACCTTTATTCATGCAAAATGTAACCTAATTTGGGGATAGTGGAGCTACTTTGAGTCCTTGTTGTTGGATAAAATTGATTAATTGTGTGTTAACTTTAATTTTACACAAATTTCATATCATTATCAATTAGTATGCGTTGATCTCACGAGGGTAGTAAAGATAGTTCTTAGTGTCTACCAAGCATTTTTATGTTTTCTTGGTTTAGAAGGTAGTTTCTACTAAGCTCTCTTATGCATCAAAGGAGAAGATGCAAAAGGTGAGTGTTAACTTGCTGCAGTGGCAGAGAAGAGAAATTCTATAGGAGGCAACATTTTTGAAAATGTAATAGGGAATTTAATGTTATGTTTTAAATGCTTTTAGTTTTCAAAGTTTGTAATAACATCCTACATGTGGTGGCATACGTAGAGTAGCAGTTCGATAAGCTTTCCAGATATAGCCACCTAGGACCAGGTGTGTGGATCTTAAATTAGAATAGTTTTAATGATTGTCAGATTCCAATAATAGGTAGTAGGCAGTTTCAGATTCTTATCCTTTTCTTGGATAGAAGACAGAAAAAAAACATGTGGCCTACTACATGATTGTCAGACTCCAATAATAGGTAGTAGGTGGTTTCCGGATTCTTATCCTTTTCTTGGGGTAGAAGACGAAGAAATGTTTCTCATCCTTTTATTAGAAAAGGAGAGTCAATTTTAAATAAGCCGGTTGGCTATGTAAGAGATTGATTCGAATTTGGGTAATAGAGAAAAGTTTCAGTTTTTGCCTTAGAAAGGATATAGATAATCAACTATGGAGTTTGGCAGAAATTCGATCTTGGTCTCTCTTGTCAAAGTGCAAATATATTTTCTTTAAGGACACTCTGGGTTAAAGATCTTGGTGTGCAGGTGAAGATAAACTATGGAGATTTATATATTTTGATTAATCCAATCTTGAGTTTGGTTCGAGTTCAATCCTGGCTGATTGATGTCGTGCCCCTTGAAGTAACTCAGTTGAGTGAGTATTCCTCCTGAGCTTTCCAAGGTGTGGCTCTGCATCATTTTTGGTATCAGAGCCACACCTTGGAAAGCTCAAGAGGAATACTCACTCAACTGAGTTACTTCAAGGGGCACAACATCAATCAGTCAGGATTGAACTCAAACCAAACTCAAGATTGGATTAATCAAAATATATAAATCTCCATAGTTTATCTTCACCCACACACCAAGATCTTTAACCTGGAGTGTCCTCAAAGAAAATATATTTGCACTTTGACAAGAGAGACCAAGATCGAATTGCTGACAAACTCCATAGTTGATTATCTATATCCTTTCTAAGGCAAAAACTGAAACTTTTCTCTATTACCCAAATTTGAATCAATCTCTTACATAGCCAACCAGCTTATTTAAAACTGACTCTCCTTTTCTAATAAAAGGATGAGAAACATTTTTTCGTCTTCTACCCCAAGAAAAGGATAAGAATCCAAAAAATGCCTACTACCTATTATTGGAATCTGACAATCATGCAGTAGGCCACATGTTTTTTTTTCATCTTCTATCCAAGAAAAGGATAAGAATCTGAAACTGCCTACTACCTATTATTCGCATCTGACAATCATTAAAACTATTCTAATATAAGACCCACACACCTTGTCCTAGGTGGCTATATCTGGAGAGCTTATCGAACTACTACTCTAGGTATGCCACCACATGTAGGATGTTATTACAAACTTCAAAAACTAAAAGCATTTAAAACATAACATTAAATTCCCTATTACATTTTTAAAAATGTTGCCTCCTATAGCATTTCTCTTCTCTGCCACTGCAGCATACTCCCACTGCAAAAATGATGCAGAGCCACACCTTCGAAAGCTCAGGAGGAATACTCACTCAATTGAGTTACTTCAAGGGGCATGACATCAATCAGTCGGGATTGAACTCGAACAAAACTCAAGATTGGATTAATCAAAATATATAAATCTCCATAGTTTATCTTCACCCGTACACCAAGATCTTTAACCCGAAGTGTCCTCAAAGAAAATATATTTACACTTTGACAAGAGAGACCAAGATCGAATTGCTGCCAAACTCCCTAGTCAATTATCTATATCCTTTCTAAGGCAAAAATTGGAACTTTTCTCTATTACCCAAATTTGAATCAATCTCTTACATAGCCAACCGACTTATTTAAAACTGACTCTCCTTTTCTAATAAAAGGATGAGAAACATTTTTTCGTCTTCTACCCCAAGAAAAGGATAAGAATCTAAAAACCGCCTACTACCTATTATTGGAATCTGACAATCATGCAGTAGGCCACATGTTTTTTTTCCGTCTTCTATCCAAGAAAAGGATACGAATCCCAAAATGCCTACTACCTATTATTGGAATCTAACAATCATTATAACTATTCTAATTTAAGATCCACACACCTGGTCCTAGGTGGCTATATCTGGAGAGCTTATCGAACTGCTACTCTAGGTATGCCACCACATGTAGGATGTTATTACAAACTTCAAAAACTAAAAGCATTTAAAACATAACATTAAATTCCCTATTACATTTTCAGAAATGTTGCCTCCTATAGCATTTCTCTTCTCTGCCACTACAGCATACTCCCCTGTAGAATGAATCTCAAGTCCTCTTGAGATGATGTGTTGTAGAAATGAATCTCATTCTTCTTTCAAACTTTCCAATTTCTTTGAACTAGGATGAGCATATCTACAAGAAAAACAAAAATAGTGTCCAACTTCTCCACCTTGTAGCTTTGATTCTTTAATGCTGTAAATGTCACAGAAAATTCTCCAGCATGATTCACTATACATTAAATCTGCATCCCTGCATAAACATTATTAGAAGAAAACATATCATCAGCATTAAGATTATTTGAGTTCTCTTTTTGAATATGAGCTTCCTTATACACCATGTAATGTGCATCATATCTATCTTCATCAATAGTAACAATAAACTTATCTGCTTCTTGACTATCAACCAGTTTCACATCTTGAATCTTAAGAATCTTATTTATCTCTTCTTCCTTTATTAAACATTTATCATCATCTTGATCTTCTGTAGTAATCTCACTTTCAAATATCTCTTTCTTATTACAACTTTGCTCAAGAACAATAACAGTATTGCACTCTTTCCTCTCTTCTTCAAGCTGAGTTTTCCTACTACCGCCATGCCTTTTCCATTCTCCCATGATGGCTGCAAATTTTTCCCATAAATTAGATTCTTCTTTAGAACTTGCTGTTACACATTCCTTAGCTTCATCTTCATGCCATTCCTCTTGACATTTTTCTTCATTATGCATATTTAAGGCTTCATCAGTTGCCTCCAAAATCTTTTCCATAGGAGTACCTTCCAACATTGTACTCTTCTCTATTTTCAAAGGATATGTTACTATTCCAACCACAAATTGTTCACACTTAAATCCCATAGGACTTTCCTCTTTATTCTTCTCGTCAACATTTACTTGCTGCAATTTATCTTCTTTCTGCTCTTTAGGTTCTTTCCCTTCCAAAGGACAACTTACATCTATCATTGTTGAGATTTTTGTACCAACTTCACATACATCTACACTCTTTATGGCTGCCTTCTCTGTAGTTTCACTTGCCTCTACCAAAACTTCTTTCACTTCCTCTTTCACTTCATCATGCATTAGAAATGCTATCCTATCAATAAGACCTATACTTTTTGATTCATTCCATGTTGTATCATCCTTAAATGGAAGAAAAACCATCTTCTTCCCATTCTTGTTGACAGTATATGTGTTCTCTCTACAATCATATATGGTTGACCTGTCATATTGCCATGCTCTTCCCAAAATCAAGTGACAATCTTTTAAAGGCATAATATCACATTCAATGGTATCAAAATATGGTTTAATGTTAAAAGAAACATATGACTTTTCAAAGACATCAATCCATTGTTCATCTCCTAAACCATAAGCTCTGTAAGGTAAATCATGAGGTACTCTTGGAAGATTCAGTTTCTCAACCATTTCTACTGAGATTATATTTTCAAAGGAACCACTGTCAACTATAACTTTGCATACCTTATTCTTGCACTTGCACTTTGTTCGGAATATAGAATGTCTTTGGCTATAGCTTTGTCTTTTTTCTTCTTCTTATTCTAGCTCTGCATCATAACTTACCTCACTTGGCTAATGAAGGAAAGTTGGATGGAAGCAGTGCTAACAAAGCTCACTAGGTTGCCAAAGGATTTTCGCAAGTTTGTAGTGTTAACCAAGCTTCTGCTAGTTAACAAAGGGAATTTTTTCCAAGTCAGAGTCTACTGAGCTTGGTTGTCTAATGAAGGATTTTCTTATTTTGGCATATTAAGCTTAATTGATTTATCTATTGATTCCAACCAAGGTGATGAATATCAAATATTCTTAGTTGTATTGGAGCTAACTTAACAAAGTGAAAGATATAAGTACAAGGTCAAGTTGTGATTTTAAGCATGTGAGAATGTGTAAGGTACAAAGATGTTATTGAAGATTTAATGATGATAAGAGGAAGTGAGTTTAAAGGATAACCAAAATATCCTTGTGGAATGACAAAGCATATTTGATCAAGAAAGATTAAGTACAAGCTAGAATACAGATCTATAATTAGGAAATTAGTTGCATTCAAATCAAGTCATCTCATTGTTACTCTCTAACCATTTTAGTAGTGATCTAAATCTCTTAATAGAGTTGACTTAACAACTATTTTCAAATCCTCTAGCAAAGTGGCAACTCTATTGAATTATCTCAAGATGTCTAACAAGGCTACTCCTAATAGGGTGATTAAATATTTTCGTAGGGTCACACCTACAGTGTGTTTTGTAACCTTTAATAGGGTTGGCTCCTAACATGGCTCACTTTAGAAAAGTGAAAAACATTAACTAGTTACAATTGGTTATTTTTTCCAAATTGGGTTTCCACATTAAATCCTAGTGTCATATGTGTTCATGTTATTTCATTTTATATGTTTGCAAATTAGTTAAATTAATAGTAATCATAGACAACATGTAAAATTTTATATTTTAAGCATTTACTAAGAAAATTTAGTTATGGCCAAGTTACAACATTTTATGTGTGTAATTCGAGCTTTAGTAATATTTAGTTTTTAAGTTTGTATTTTTGTATTGACAACTAAGGGATCTATGATTTATTTTAGTAGTAACTAATTCAACCCTCCATCTTAGTTACTCCTCTTATATTTCCAACAATTGGTATTAGAGCTTTTGGTTCTTCAGAGAAGGTTTCATGGACCCAAGCTAAAGATTCGGATGTCTTACAAAAGAGAGATTGCCAAGCTGAATGAAGATAATTTTGTAGCATGGAAAGGAATTATGATGTTACATCTAGCTACTATCAGTGATTCAGGTTGGAAGTTTCTTGATGTTGAATACAAGACTCCCATTGGAACATTATCAGTTGAAGATATTGCTGAAAAGAAGAATCATAATAAAATGATGATTGGTATTGCATCTACTTTCAATTATGCTAAATTTGATGAGGTAAAGAATTGCAAAATTGCTCATGCAATGTGGATCAAACTAAAAGATTTCTATGGAGGAGATGAAAATGTAAGAAGAGCCAAAGCAAAAAGTCTTAGAGGACAATTTGATTAAATGAGAATGAGAGAAGATGAAAACATTGCAAAATATGTGGAAAGATTCAAGGCTAGGGTAAGTGCATCCAAAGTATCTGGAGGAAATATTAAGGAGGAAACTATCTCAAGTAAAGTGCTTAGAACTCTTCTTCCTATTTATGCAATTAGATTATCTAATATTCAATAAAACAACTGTGAATCTCCAAATAAAAAATTAGGCTTGGATGCTCTAGTAGGAAGACTAACAGCTTTTGAACTAGACAACTATGATAATTATGTTCCCACTTTAGAGAATATTGAATTTGGATTTAAGGATAAAATCTCACTCAAAGAAAAGTGTAAGAAATCAAAGTCCATTGAATTAGGAAGTGAATAAGATGGAACATCTAAAGAAAGTTCAGATGGTGATTCTTTAAGTTGTTGAATCCCTACTTGCATGAAAATATTCTAAAGGAAGAGGAAAGTTCAATGGTAAAATTCCTTTGATCTGCTTTTATTGTGAAGAAATTGGTCACATTACTGCTAGAAGTCCAAATAGGGAAATCAAAGATGATAAAAAAAGTGTTGGAGTTGATGAAATTCAACTCTGAAGATGCCCAAGATCACCTGCATGCAAAAACCTATCAAAGGGAAGTCAAGGAAGGAAGAGCATGGAGCAAGGGAAAAACCCTGAATGGACATGAGAGAGAAACAAGAATGCAAATATAAGAAAATATGTATTTACAATATGCTAAATGTTTTGTTATGATGAAAATAGAATGAGGGAGAGACCACATATAAAGGCCTCAAGAAATCCCCTAGAACAAGCTAGAAGATGCTAGGAGATAAGTGTGACAACTAAACATACATCCACCTAAGTAAGCTTAAGTAATAGAATAAATATTTAGTAAATTAATTATTTACTCTAACACCCCCCCTTAAGTGCAACTTAGGGAAATGCCTTAAGCTCACAAAACTAAGAAATGCAGAAATGGGTCTTGATAACAAGGCCACATTAGGTACCCATTAAGAATGCAACAAAAATAAAACCTCTAAAAATGGGGAAAGAGAGAAAACCACATGGGAAAAACCCTCCCCCAAAAAGAGGTAAAAACCTAGTGAAGAACTAAATAAGCCTCCAACTAGGGAATGTCCCCTAAAGCAAGAACAAGAAAGTGATCGTGAAGAGCATCATTGAAGCATGAAGATGCTGTAAGTCTACCATTAGAAATACAATTACTAATATGAAGAACCTCCATGGAAGAAGAAGGTATGAACCAAGCATGTCTATATGGTAAATGATCCATCTTACCGAAATGAATAGGTAGCTAGCCACTGCAATCGCCTTGTACATAGGATCAACCCCTAAATACATAGTTCACACTATCAAACCATTGAACCACAGATGCATCAAAACAATAGAATAACCCCCCCTTAATGCAGACAGGGTGAGATGATAGGCAACTAAGAAGGTGGGCCAAAGTCTCCTATAGACGAACCAAGAATGACGAGAGAGGGAAAGAGGTACAAAGCACCCATAAAGACATGGTCAAACTGACACTACATGGGGCTAATGTCATGGATGGGACACTCACTTGACAAAGGGAGAATGTCTAAAACAACAAACAACTATCCCCCCCATGATGCTTTATAAAAATAGTGCATATACAACTAACTCAAAGACAACATTCATGAATTCAAAATGCAAAAATGACACTTTATCTCAGTGTGATACATAAAAGTGCTTCAAAATGATAGCTATAATGATCAAAACTGAAAACAAGCTAATATAAAATATAGTACAGCCCAAAACAAAGGAAACCATGCCAAGAAAATGATCCTCGGGCCTAAAACACTCAAGATATCCACCATATAGAAAAAATGCCAAAAATATGATAGAAAGAGCATGGGCCAAAATCTAAGAAAAAGGACCACATTTTTGAAAAGGTGACAAAATCAGTTTTTCAAAAATATAAAGTTTTAAAAAACTGATATGGGACCAAAAAAAAAAAGCATGCTAGATTTAAAAATAGAACTTCAAAATTTTACTAAAAAAATGAGCAATAAAAATGTATCAAAATTTGAAAATACCTGCATCAATGTCTCCATCTTGAAACTAGATTTTTGGTGCTTCTTTTGGATCAGAAAAATACCTCTATATACTCAAGTTATGGCCAAAAAACTAAAGGTAGGTCAAAAAAGACCTAGGAGATGTGCAAGAGGATGATGATGTAGTGTTGATGTCATGCTAACATCAACATTTCAGTGGCCTAAATTTGATAGCCTGTAGCTCGTTACAGCAAAAAGATGCCACATGGCAGGTGCTAATGAGGTAGGTGTGACATGGCAAGGCCATGTGGTAAAGTGCCACATGGCACATGTGCCATGTGTCACACCTTTGGTGGTTGACTAGCGGCACGGTGCAAAATGATTTTTTTAAAAAAATTTAAAGCGTAGATCGTCTGTACAGTCATACGAGAAGCCCTACAAACAAATTTTCTTTTCCTCCCTGAGCTTTGTCTCCAAATTTGATAAGTTTTATATGAATCCTGACTGCAAATGGCCTTTTGGATCCAATGGTAGCATCTGTTTGAGCTGAAAGTGCTTTGAAAAATTGTTGTTCCCTTGATTTGAAGAAAAATGCATAAACAAACTAGGGTTTGTGACTTCAAATCATGCCTTCAAAAATCTTTCAACCAAGCAGCAGTAGGGAGGCTATGATACCATGTTGGAGTTGATGAAATCCAACTCCAAAGATGCCCAAGATCACCTACATGTGAAATCCTATCAAAGGGAAGCCAAGGAAGGAAGAGTGTGGAGCAAGAGAAAAACCCTAAATGGACATGAGAGAGAAACAAGAATGCAAACACAAGAAAATATGTATTTACAATATGCTAAATTTTTTGTTATGATGAAAATACAGTGAGGGAGAGACAACTAGAAGATGCTAGGAGATAAGTGTGACAACTAAGCATACATTCAAATAAGGTGGAAAGTCCTCAAACAATGTGAGAGGATAAGTATGACTTAGGAGAGAAAAAACTCCTGTATTGTCAACAAATTATAACTAACTCCTAGACTACAACTAATAAATGAAATGCATTTACCTATGTAAGCTTAAGTAATAGAATAAATAATTAGTAAATTAATTATTTACTCTAACAAAAAGAAATAAGTATAAAGGAAAGAAGGACTCCAAGAACTATAAGAACTTCAAGGAAAAAGGTAATAAATCTTGTTGTATAGCTAAATATTATGATAAAAATGAAGGTGAGATGGTCTATATTGCTTGAAATATTAGTCTAATGATGAAGGAGATAAGATGACACTTATCTCTTATGTTAGAAAAAATTATATATGGATTATTGATGGTGGCTTCTCACATCATATGACTAGTGACAAAGAAAAGTTTGAACACATGGAATATTATATGGAGGTAGTGTGAGATTTGGAAACAATAAACCTTGTAACAAAAAAGGAAAAGAATGTATTTCATTGACTAAAGAATGTGTATGTGGCAATGCTTATTGGGTTGAAGGACTAAAGAATAATCACTGAGAGTGGTATAGTTGAATAACATTGGATTGAAGGTATAATTCATGAAAGGACAAGTAAAACTAGTAGATGGAAAAGGAAATTTGGTTAGATCTGGCAAGCAAAAAAAAGGTAATCTATTTTATCTTGATATCAATGATTGCTCATGTTGTATTTCTCAAGTAGAGGAAAGCTAGTTATGGCACAAAAGGCTATGTCATGTGAATTTAGATAATTTGGTTAATATAAGAAAACATAGAAGAGTAAGAGGTATTCCTAGTTTAAAGAAACCTAACATGGGTATATGTAAGAATTTCCAAATTGGTAAGATGGGAAACAATAGCTTCAAAAGTAAAAACTATCAATCAAAAGAAGTCTTGGAAATTGTTCATACAGATATATGTGGACCTATTGGAATAGAAAGCTATAGTGGAGAAAAAAATTTCATTCTTTTTATTGATGACTATTTTAGAATGAGGACAGTAATGTATCTAAAAGAAAAATTATAAGCCTTTTAAAAATTCAAGTGGTATCTAGTAAGAGTGGAAAAAGAAACTGGAAAGAGGTTGAAATGCTTAAGATTAGACAGACATTTTGAATTCATCTCCCATAAATTCAATAGTTTCTATATTGAAAGAGGAATTAAAAGACAAGTATCAGCCCATGGTACACCACAACAAAATGGTATAGCTAAAAGAAGAAATAGATCTATCATGGATTGTGCAAGAACCCTAATGATTGAAAAGAAGGTTTCTCTCAAACACTAGAATGAAGTTATTAGCACTGCAATTCATACCTTGTGTTGGTGTTGTTCAACTATTAGGTAACAAGATACTCAATATCGAGATAATTAAAGCAAAAATAATCTAACAATCAACTACTTCCTATAAACAATTGAATGTGTTTCTTATCTAGACACAATTGCAAAAAAATCAAGATAGATTTTCTACTCTTTAGGCTCTACAAAACTAAGGTGGGTATACCTGAGGGATGGTTAAGAGAAATTAATATAAATGAGTAGGGATCTCTTAGTTTTATTTTGATTCTAATCTCCTATTTTTGACATATACCTACTTTTCTCATTCCATGAAACTTTAAGATAAAACACATCTCTTATAAGAAGATTTGATCACAATTCTTCTTAGATTTACATGTATTTCTAGCAATAGTAGCTAACTAAGGCTTAGAGATCAACTACAAACAAGTACTGGCCAACATTGACATCATTCAAATGGTGAAGTAAAAATTGATTTTGAGTTTGATGCTTGTCTATGATATCTTCACATATAGATTGAATTTAGTAGACCAGTGCCTCATCCATTGGGATGAAGAGTCCATTCAATTCCTAGATTTGATTGATTGCTTTACAATCAACATTATCAACAATTCTTACTAAAAATAATACTTACAAACATCCTTCCTATTACCATGGAGACCCTATCAATACCACTAAAATATTTATTTAATTCATTAAACTAATAGCAATGGTGAATTAATATACACTTTGATTCAATTGCATTCAATTGGACAAGCTTTGCTTATACAACTTAAAGATAACTAGGCAAAAGAAATGGACACAAGATTCAACCATAAACGATGTGGTGACTATTCATCTTTGTATTAATTTCATTTTGATAAAAATTGTATACAATTGAACAAAACTCAAAATGACTCAAGAAAAAACATCTAAATCCTATAAAATTGTTGCATTCTCAAAAACTTGCAAAGAAAATTTATTACAAAGTATTTGTCAAAAGGACTGGACCAAATAGACTTAACAAAGACCTAGAAAGACAATAATCTAGGCCCCTTCTCTAGCCCTAAAATCTCACTTATATAGTGTGAGATGCAACAAGCTTCAAGAATAGAGAATTGATAGCCATACTTTAAATAACAAATATTTACATTTTGTTACTATCATAAAAGACAAAACTTTATGTAATAGAAAAAATTTACATCACAATATTCCTTTGGTAGGCCTATGTTCCCATGATTGGCTCCTTTATCATTTTTACTCATTGGAGCATGTAGCCATTAGTTTTCCTAATGATGTGTTTGGCTTTAATTTCTATAGCTTCACCTCAATTTGAGGCTCTACACCTTCATCATCATGAACTATCAAAATAATAGTTATCTATGAGCCCTCTTCGACCACATCACCAAATGGGACCATGCTTCTTTCTTCTTGAATTGTTTGTTCCTCTTTTTCCTACTCTACATGTGTTGATGTTTCATCCATTTGGCTCTCTTCCTATCCCACACCTTCTTCTTCTTCATTATATTCTATAGGCACCCATTCTTCCCTTTATTTGTTGAAAACTAAATAATTACGCCAATCATGATTTAGGATTTCCTATTGACTTTTGATCACAAAATTTCCTATTTAGTTTATTTCAACAAATTATTTTCTAATGGAGTTATTAAATAATTGCACTTTAAAAAACTCTTCATTTATTATTGCCCATAATAGATGATCTTTCTCATTAATAACTTCATTCATTCTTTGGCAAAGTAGATCATCTAGTTCTTTCCCTCATTCTTCCTTCCCTTCTATTTCATCAATCCTTTTGAGTGCACTAGGGAAAAGATCGAATTTCTCTCTTATATATCTAGGGAGACAACTCATTATTCTCCTTTGACTAGTAATCCTTTTCTCCTCAAATTTTGTCATGTTAGCTACTATATCAAAAGTTCTTTCTATTTGTTCAACAAGGTAATAACTTAAAGACACATAAGAGTAATATATTTTCTTCTTTCATTCCATTTTTTCACAATACGCTTAAAGGTGTCTTCATCTCTTCTTATTTCATTTAACACATCTATAATTGACACCAATTAATCAAAGAATGTTGGCCAGTCAATCTTATCCACTAGGTATAAGATTGTTTTCCTGAGTTTTTCCTCATACTAGTTATTCAATTCAATTTTCAATTCATATAACTTAGTTTTTTCTTCTTCAAACTCTTAATCATTGTATAACTTAGGTCTTTGTGGGTATCTAGTAACAAAACAATGGAGGTGGATTTAAATGGCTCTACTGGGGTGTGAGGATATGCAATTCTTGGCTTGCTAGGTTCTCCTATCTTCCTCGTTCCTAATTGTTTATCCATTTGGAATATTTGGCTTTCAAGTAATTGTATTCTATTTCCACTTTTCCTCATATGCCTTAAGTATTTCTTTAAACTTGGCATTGAGTTCTAAAAATTTACTTTTCCCCTTTCCAGCTACCACATCCCCAAAATTCAACATCTCTCTAGCCATTCTTATGACCTACTAACTATCTACTTCATCAACTCTACAAAATATAAGAGTACTAGTGTCTTCAACTGTTGAGATTTCTAGCATCCTAGTCTTATTTCTTTTTTCAATAAACCATATGACCAAGGCTTGATGATCATTACTAAATTTTACTCCCCTATGCACTTTCAATATTTCTTCCTTATTTTTATATTGCACATTATTTTCTTTGCTAATGGAATCAAAGATCATATCATAAATTATGTCCCACTTAAGCAAAACCAAGATTCCTAACTTTCTAACCAACTATCTTTTGGCCTTAGGTGTTAACTAGGAAAAATCCTCCAAAAAATTGGCCTTGACCTCTTCTTCAATTTTAGAGTCTAATATACTTCGTTACTCTATCTTTATTGTTTTACATTTTTTCTCAAAATTTTCTATATTTCTTCTCCACAAAAATTGTGCCAAAGCCCTAGATTTAACAAAATTTCCATCATCAAAGAACTTTTGAGAAGTTTGGGCAATGATAGGACCTACCTCCTTACCCCTATAGTCAACAATACTAAGATTAAAAGATGGCATCAAAGGCTCTTTAGGAACTCCTCTTTCTATGTCAGTAGTAGAAACAATAATATCTACTTCCCCACCCATTTGTTTCAATTTTTCTCTAAGGGACACTTCATCTTATATCCTAATTGGAGTCTTAGATTGTGAATATTCTCCTACATGAGAAGAAGATCCCTATTCTAATCTATATTTCTTGGGTGCACTAGTATTACACGGATTGTCTAGTCTTTAACTTTTATAACAGGGAACATGTTGTATATTTTGAGCCACAATATATCCTACCCTTCTCTATAATTTATACTAGCCTAGAGTAACTATCATTCTACTATTTGTCCTTCTCTCCACCTCTGTTGATTTAGCAAGATATGCTTTGACTAAAATGTTATTCTTTTCATTCATAGTTTGCATAATCATAGCAAAATTATTCATTAATGCATTCATTTTGGCCCCCAAATACTTCTTATCTTTCAAGAGGTTATAATTGGGGTCAAAAGTATTAATGAATTCTAAGAATTTACCAAAAACTATCCATTTTATTTTTCTAACTTCCTGTTCCTATAACAAAAAAATATTTCTAATAACATCTTCTAGGAAGTATATATTTTGTGTAATAACCTTAGATTTTTTCCACTCCCTTAGGAGGTCATATAATCCCTCTAGATCAATATACCTTGCATGAGATTGGGCCATATGAGATCTATCCAAAAACAAACAGAGATTCCTCCACCCTTTCCTAAAAAAAACTAAATCATGACCTACAATAACAATACGGAAAAAAGTGCCTTTACTTTTTCCTAACATGTCCCTTTCCTTAATTGTTCCAATTTTCCATAGCAACTCTACAATTCCTATCTTCAAGGAAACATGAAAAGGTAAAATATGAGGTTTCCTCAAGAAACCATAAACCCTAATCATAGTGGAAACATTATATGGAATTATTTCTCCCCAATTATGACTAGCCAATAGGTTCTTGGCATGGTCCTTAGGTCTGAGTAGTTCTAGTAGAGGGTATGGGATCCTTGGACTATCCCCTCTTAAGAGCAACCTAAGCCTTGATGCAAAGTATCTATCAAATCTAACATAGTTGGCATCCCTGACTTACCAAGTCATGACAGCACTCCATAATTGAACCGGTAGATTCTCTCCATCCCTTTCTAGTTCTATCTTCATTTCTTTGGAGAAAATAGTGACCCCCTTATAAAGACATATATGCATCAAGAAAGAATACTAGTAAAACTGCCTATTCACCTTACCTTGAGATATTCCAACTAAACCATTGTGAATTTCTTTTGATAGAAATGTATCAAAATCAAGAATGGTGCTCCTTCCAAACTACAATATCTGAGCCATAATTAGAACAATAGAACCTTGGATGTAATCCTCCTTGTCCATCCCAAATATCTTGTAGAGATTAAAGTATAGGGCTTGGGCTCTAGGATCAAAGTGCTTCCTCATCAATGGCTCTAGGGTGCTTGGTGTAACTAAGGGTAACAACCCAATCTTAACAATATGTTGTTGTAATGGACCCACTCTCAAATATACCCTTTGTGCATCATATCTTTCCTGAAGATCATCCATGTCAATTATTTCATAGACTACATGGTTCAGGTTGAGTTTAAGCATCTCACTAATCAATGCAAGTGAAATTCTAAAAAGGTTATCTCCAGCATGATTTTTTATAATTCTAGCGATTTGGTCATATTTTTTGTCATATCAAACAATAGATCACTGTCAAAGAATACCCCAAGAACCACTAATTTACCAATATCAAACTCTCAAACACTACTCAAAGGACTGTCTAGATTACATTTGGAAAACTATTTTTTAAATAATTGTAAGCCTCCTATAGAAACATGAGCATCTCTCACCCAATTGGCTCTATCATAAAAACCTTGATCGACAACCAACCTAGGCTTTTTGAAATAAGCTCCTTGCCCTTTGTTAATTCATGTACAAAAAAAGGAAATTACTCAAGGAAATCATCATGGATAGATCTCTTATGGTAATCAATGTGACCAAAGAACTCAACTCATGGAGGAATTTAGAAAATTCAACTTCACACAATTCTAATCCCTTGATTTTCATAAGTTATAGAGCACTTACCTGCTAAATTATGCTTCCTTTTCTCTATAAATGATTTTATAAATTTATAAAACCCTTGTATAATTTTGTGCCCTAGCTCTATAGACCCGTGTGCTCTAAGAATTCTTTGCGATTGCATGGTTCGATAATGGGGAATTTGTAAGCTATGCTATAACATTAAGGTCACATGAAGGAACTCTAAGCAATATCAATGTTCTTAGCCATCAAATTCATGTTGTGCTTCAGATTTGAATTTCACCTATTAATCTTATAGCATCAGACAACTTTATTTTAAAAGAAAAAAATTGCTTTAAAGCTTTTAATGTCCTAACCATGTGTCAGGTAGGCAGTTACCCACTTTTCTTATAGTTTGAGCATTTTGAGAATGTAGGTAAGTATTTTTTATTGATCTCTTAAAGATTGATGCTCATAAAATTTCACTACACTTTTCAAATAAACCCCTTTAAAAATGAAACCCAACTAGCATACTTATTTCTAGACTGGCAAGCACTAAGTCATCTAGCCAATTAAATCATTCATTTTCAACTCTTTCTCCAACCTCGCATAAGTTAGAAATTATCCATGATAATTGGTCCAAGATTGCCACATTGAAAATTAACACTTACCTACTTTGTTCAAATTTTTTGTAGCTTCATATTGTAGGAAAGCTCTAATCATTGATCTTACATAGATCGATGATTGCAAAAGGTTGCACCTTGATAGCACCCAATCACCTAAACTGACCAATAGAATATCTTCTTTCTAGCCACATGTTCTCACAATTTCCATGACAAGGACTTCATTATTACCTTTTAGAAGGGTGGATCCATGACATTATTATTTTCTATGTGTTATATTGGAGCTTCCCCACTTTGTTTAAATATCAATCACTTTCTCAAAGCGATAAAGTGCTATCCCTTGATCATTTCAAGATCAACAATGGAATGACCTATACCTTTTAAATAACATTAAACACCAATAATGATGTCATCATGGATAAGTTTCATTAATGCACTTACCCACATTATTTAAAGAACTTGCGTCTACGGATAGCGAGAAAGCACCATCCATTGATCTTGTCAAGATCAATGGTGGAATAGAATAATATTATGTAGTGTTGAGTCAAAAACTTCAATCAATGAATGAATTACACCTATCATACTAGTATTTGAAAACTATCAGCAATAGGAATACTTCCCAGAGGATGTGGCACTGATATCACCATGTGCTAGATGTCAACAAGGCACTTGCCAGATTGTTTAAAAACCTTTCACTTTCAACTTGCGGGTAAGTGGCAGTTGTTGATCTTGAAGAGATCAGTGGTGGAAAAGAAACATGCCTAATGACTATATGTGAAATTTCTCTTGATTTCAATATAGACAAGTATGAACACAACACTTCCTTGCTTTGGTTAATGCTTGAGTAACTTGATCTTGTGGTAAAGCACCAATTGCTGACCTTGATAAGATCAACAGTTCATCTAGACCAAAATAGAGCATCCCACTACGAATGAGCCCACAAATAGGATCATAGGAAAATAGAATGTGATCTAAAAAATACTAAAAACCTTTGAAAAGGATCTAATAAATTTCAAATTTTTTTAGTGCAAACAAGACATGTTGTTAGGTGGTGATATGTGGCATAAAGGCACTTCCCCACTTTGTATAAAAATCATACAACTTCATATTGAGGGTAAGTACCATTCATCAATCTTATTGAGATTGATAGTTGACCAAAATTTCTCATCTAAGATTAGATTTTTCATTCAACACTCAGGATATATGACCATGGTTAAGTCAAGCTTGGAAAACAAGAGCTTTTAATCATAGAGAGATAAAATAAAGTAATCTTTATAAAAAGAAAACTTAAAGTTTTGACAATGAAAACCCAAATTTTAAAAATTGACCCTAGAGTTTTTCACTATAAGGTATATCAAATGGAAAGGATGAAAGGCCAAGCCAAAACCTTGAATAGAGTTCAGTTGAAGAAAGATTCAAACAAAACACCTTATCAACTATGGTATGGATAAAAACCTAATATAAGTTACTTGGAAGTATTTGGTAGAAAATGTTGTATTCTAAAAGAATCTAGAAAAGGAAAATTTGATGTAAAACATGATGAAGGTAGATTTCTAGAATACTCTTGCAAAAGTAAAGCATATAGATATTTGAATTTGCTTACTCACAATATCATAGAAAGTGCACATGTTAGAATTGATGATTTTATAGACAAGAGTGAAGAAGAAAGCAAAAAAAACCTAGAAGATTACAAATGATTTTTTTGCTATGAACCTAATACCCTACCAAACCTATATAAGAGAAAAGAATCTTTATCTCTTAAGTCCCTTGAAACCCCAATAGTTACCGAGTTGTAGATAGTGCAACTCAAGTTATTGCCTAAGGGACCTAAGTCACAATCAAAGGCTACAGAGCTAGTTCAAATTGAACTTGATGAACTCAAGTCATAGATAGAAGGACCCAAGACTAAAACTAAAATTCAAGACGAAAATGGTGGAACTCAATTAAAGTACAAAGAGACTATGTTAGCAAGATATGTCATAAGGCATCATGCTCCTGATCAGATCATTAGAGACAAATTTGAAGGAAAAATGACAAGACAAAAATTAAAAGGTACATGTTTACTTGCTGAATTTGAACCTAGAAGTGTTAAGGATGCTCTAGAAAATGAAAGTTGGATTGAAGGAATGAATGAAGAGATAGAATAGATAGAAAAGAACAAAAGTTGGACTCTTTTTCCTAGACCTAAGGATAAAAATCTAATTGGTACAAAGTTGGTATTCCAAAATAAGCTAAACAAAGATGGAAAATTTTCAAGAAACAAAGAAAGATTGGTGTGCGAAGGTTATTCTCAAGAAGAAGGTATTGACTATGGCGAGACTTTTTCTCTTGTGGAAAGAATAGAAGGTGTTAGAACTTTACTAGCATAGGCAACACATAGAGGATTTAAAGTATATCAAATGGATGTCAAATATGCATTCTTGAATAAAATTCTTCATGAATAAGTCTACATTGAACAACCAAAAGATTTTGTAGATCCTAACAAAAGAGACATGGTTTGCAAGTTGCACAAAGCATTATATGGTCTCAAGCAAGCTCCGAGAGCTTCATATGAAAGAATTTATAATTACTTGGTACATATTGTTTTTCAAAGAATAAATGATAACAGTCACCTATATATCAAGGAAAGACTAGAAAAGGAGATTGTATTGGCAGAAATATCTGTTGATGATACTCTATTTACAAGAAATGATGACTTTTGCAAAGCATTTTTAGAAGAAATGAGTAAAGAATTTGTTCTGTCCATGTTTGGTGAGATAAAATTCTTTTTTGGATTGTAGATACAATAGAATAAAAATGGTATCTACATCACTCAATCCAAGTATATCAAGGAGTTACTGAAGAAATTTTGAATGGAACATTCAAGACCAGTTGGAACCACTATGTCTACTGGACTTAAGCTCTCAAAAAATGATGATTCTAGAGAAGTAGATTAGACCACATATAGATCAATGATTGGAATATTGTAGTATGTAGTACACACAAGGCTTGGTATTACTCTATCAGTTGGAATAGTGAAAAGATTCTCAACAAATCCTAGAGAAGACCATATGATGGCAATCAAGAGAACCATCAGACATCTAAAAGGTACTAAAGACTATGGTTTATGGTATAAACTTGGTGGAAATTTGGACTTGAAAGTATTTTTTGATTTTGATTGGGAAAGAGGTCTTGATGATAGAAAAAGCACTAGTGCTGAAGCATTCTTTCTTGGTAAAAGACTAGTACCTTAGACAAGCAAGAAGTAAAATTGTAAATCTCTATCTATAGCAAAGGCAAAATATGTGGTAGCAACAATCAATTTTCTAACATTGTTTGGTCCAAACAACTATTGGAAGGAATGAAGGTAGAAATCAAAGACCTAGCAATCATATATTGTGCTAACATTAGTGCAATTAATATATCAAAGAATCCATTAATACATTCCAAAACAAAGCATATTGCTATAAAATATCACTTCTTAAGATAATTAGTGCAAGATAAAGAAAAAAAATGGATTATGTCAATACAAAAGAATAGATTGCAGACATATTCACCAAGCCATTACCTAAGGATATGTTTTTGTATCTAAGAGGTAAGCTAAGGGTCATTCCCCTATCTAAAATTCACTAAAAGAAGATTATTGAATGCATCAACTAGAACCTATTGAAGATCAATCAATTGGTGCAAGATTGGAAAAGGGCATATTTCAAATGAATCAATACTTATGGTACATTAGTATTTTTAGAATTATTGTCTTTGGCATGTGTTGTCAAAGAGGGAGAAGTTTACTGTCATATCTCTAAGAAATGTTTGGAACTAGAATAAAATAAGGAACCAAAGAGGGAGAAGTTTTCCAAAGAATAAGTTTTCTGAAAGAGGGAGAATGTTCTAAATGAACTTGGTATTATTTTTTGTAGTTAAAATCTAGTGAAAGGAAGAGCTCATATTGATAGAGGGAGTTCTAAAGTCTAAATCCAAAATTTCATTGTGTTATGACATGTTGTGTTGTCATCAATGCCAAAGAGGGAGATTATTGAATAAAATTGACTAATTATTTGTTGTCTTTGATGTTACACAAATGGCATATCATTATCAATTAGTATATGCCAACTTGGGCAGTGAAGATAGTTCTCAATGCCTATCAAGCATTCTTGTGTTTGCCTAGTTTAGAAGGTAGTATCTACCAAGTTCACTCTGGCATCAAAAGGAAAGATGCAGAAAGTGAGTGTTAATAGAGCTCACTCAGTTAATAAAGGAAAGTTGGATGGAACCAATACTAACCAACCTCACTTAGTTGCCAAACAATTATTGCAAGTTTCTATTGTTAACTGAACTTCCATTGGTTAACAAAAGAAATCACTTCTGAGTCATTGTCTACTAAGCTAGGTTAGCTAACAAAGAATTTCCTTATTTTTTCATATTAAGCTTAACCAATTTATCTACGGATTCCAACTAACTAAGGTGACAAATATTAATTAGTCTAAGTTGTGTTTGAGCTGACTTGACAAAAAAAAAGATATAAGTATAAGGTCAAGTTGTGATTTTAAGTGTGTAAGCATTTGTAAGGCATGAAGATGTTATTGAAGATTTAATGATGAGAAGAGGAAGTAGATTTGAAGGATAAGAAAAATATCCTTATGGAGCAGCAAAGCCATATTCAATCAAGAAGGATCAAGTACAAGAAATAATAGAGATCTATAACTAGTAAATTAGTTGGATTCAAATTAGGTCATCTCATTGTTACTCTCTAACCATTATAGTAGTGATCTAAATATCTTAACAGAGCTTGCTTAACAACTATTTTCAAATCCTCTAACAAGGTGGTAGTTCTATTGAATTGTCTCAAGACCTCTAACAAGGCCACTCCTAATAGGGTGATTAAATCCTCAGTAGGGTGATATGTAATAGTGTGTTTTTTAACAATTAATAGGGTTGACTCCTAATAGGGCTCACTTTAGAAGAGTGAAAATTAGTAACTAGTTGCAATTAGTAGTTTTTCCAAAATTGGGTTTCCACGTTAAATCCTGGTGTCATATGTGTTCATGTTATTTTATTTTATATATTTGAAACTTAGTTAAAGTAATGGTAATCACATACAACATCTAAAATTTTATATGTTAAGCATTTACCAAGCTAATTCAGTTATTACTGAGTTACAGCATTTTATGTGTGTTTACTAAACTTCAATTGTATTCAATTTTTTAGTTTACATTTTTGTACTAACATCTAAGGGATCTAGTATTTATTTTAGTAGTAACTAATTCATTCCTCCTCTTTCAATTACTCCTATTGTATTTTCAACACTTCTGGCTGAGGTAATAACTGACTGCAATCCTCTTGTTGAGGTTTATTAGTTGGAGTATCCCTTATTTTGACTACCACCAATTCAGTGCCAACTGACATAAAATAAAAATATAACATCTAAAAGACATCAATTCCTTCACTCTCTTTCTCATCAATCCATTATTGTACCTCTTCTTCTAATGTAGTAGATTGAGTAGGCTACACAAGAGTGAATGGTGGTGTAATTGTGGAGCTTCTTCTTTGTTCAAACTCTATAGCTTTAGCAAGATGAGTCCTCTTGTTCGAAGGAAGGTTCTCTTCTTAATCCTCTTATTTCTCTTGTTTTGGGATAACTTATGGGATTGATGAGAAAGGAATAACTCTCCTAATCATCTTTTGTCTCCTCTTAACTAGTCTTGATCTTTCTTCTCTTAAGAGCAGATGGGGAGGCTTGTACCTCTTACTATGGTGAAGACACTTCTTGCACTTTTGTTTCAGTCTCTCGTTGCCCTTGTTTAGTTGGTTTCAATTGAGGATTGTCTTGGGTTTTTGTAGCTTCAACATTTTCCAAACCTTGTACATTTTCTATCCCAAGCTTTGGCGGTGCTTTATTTAGTTCATTTTCTAGCTTAGCTTGTTGGGGATAAGTTCTCTTCCTCTTACCTTTACCTTTTTGAGCCCTATAGTATCCAACTTCTCTATCAAGTTGGTGTACTTTTTCTAGCCTCACTAGGGATTGAGATTTAAAAGTGGGCACTATTATCTTAGCCCCTCAACCTTTTGTTAGGTGGGTTGTAGCATGGAAGACTATTTCTTGAGGAATTGGATCCAATTTCAAAGGTCTCTTAATTTAATCCTTGGTCAGTTTGATAACATTCCTAGCCAAGTGATTAATGTCTAAGTTTTCTTCCTTACCAATCTCAGCATTCATAATAGTTCAATCACCAATCTTGTCCCTATTGAACAATGTATCAAGGGCATCCTTAGTATCCTATTGCATAACCTTCAAAGGAATCTTTATCTTTAATGCACTGCTCACCAAATAGAGTGTCATGCTATAATAATCCATTATATGGATATTATAGTTGCCTACTATGTTTATCTCGTGGTTCTCAATTGTATCTTCATGTTGGAATGCCTTTCCAGCCAAATACTACACCCTTCAAATTTTGTCAAAATAAGGGTGATGAGATTTATATTCCTCCAAGGGATACTAATCCCATTCAAGCTGAAAAGATGGAATATATTGTCTCTAGAGCACACTAAATGGTCCTATAGTAATAGGAAATACCCATGTTATTTTATATTGTTTTCTTACTCTATAATAAGAAGACAAGAGTTGTCAAGCAATCTCCAACAATATAAGTTTGTCACTTGGATATCTAGGGAGCTTCTTGGGATTGATAGTGTACCCACTACCCTTACATAGGTGAATGTTCAATACTGGATGTACTAGACTCCAACTTTTGAAATCTTTGCCACTACCTCCTCTGACATTCTCTTCACATAATCCCCTTCAGTGAACTAGGTAATTGCCATAATAAATGCGTCATTTACTATCCTAAATTCTTTGATGTGACCTAGAAGCTTTTTCTTCACTAGCTAGGGATATACTGTATAGGGCCATGCATTTACATCTTGCATACTACCCTTTTTGAAGAGTTCTAGATAATTTATCATCATTATAGCTAGCAAGTATACCAATTATAATGTCATGTAAAAATTATTTTTATTTAACCATCACAAGCTATTCATCCAAATTCTCACTAAGAATGGAACCCCAATCAATTGGCATCTTCACTATCTTGACAGTCTCAATAAAGGTCACATCCATATATTCTAGTGTCCTGATGCTAGCAACCTCATGACTCTACTCAAGAGTATTATAGAATATCCAATATCTTCTTTCATGCAACATCTCATCATGTCCACATTGCTTGATTTACACCCTTGAGGAGTTTACTCAATGAGGTATGAAGATTGGATGATTTTGGAAGCTTCCAATACCTATTCTTCGTATCTCTTTCCACCTAATGATAGCTTAATCTGATAAACTAGTCTACCCTTGGAAGATGGAACACCTTCTCTTTGTTCTTAGGTCAAAGATCTAGTATGATCTCACTAGTTACACTCTTCATGACCCTTTCTTTAGAGACATAGTTTTCTACCACTGTCATGATCAATTCTAAAGATTGTATTGATATTGGATCTAATGCTACATTAACTAGTCCTAATCAGATAAGATAATATATCAATTGGAGGTTTTTGTTGGCTTGTTGCACAATATGAGGAATACATTGAAATCTGTAGGACCAAGTTTGGTGTCTTGGATCTCTAAATAATAATCTTGGAAGTGTGTCCTTTCTAGAATACCTTGAAACTTGAACACCACTAGTTTTGGAACCATCTTTATAGCAAGGGAGGAAAATGAAGATGCTATTAAATCTGCACAAAAATATCCATTAGTTGGGAGTCAAAGAAAAATTAATTAATACCAACCCTAATGACAACACACAAAAAACCCAAAAAACCTAAGTGTTAAAAAGCATCAAAAAACCTAATTTTATCCCTAAAATGTAGAAAAAGCCATGCCTAGTGCACCTTAGAGGTGCACCAGGTGTGCACCTTGAGAATACTTAAGAACAAAATGGTGTGCATTTAGTGCACCTAATGGGGTTTGCTAAATTAGCACCCTTTATTCCTTTGTAAGGGATGCTTTTGGGCATACAAGTGTGCAATTGTGAACCTTTACTTAGGTGTGAGTCTTAAGAGTTTTTAAAGGTTTTTAAGATTTTTAATATTTTTGCAAAGAATAATAGTGTATAGTTGCACATGAAGATAGGTGCATAGTTGAACACCTTAACTTGGTGTTTTAATGTTTTGTGTTTTATTGGATGCAAGTGGCATAGGTGGTTAGTTGCCGTAGTGCAGCTAAGGAGCTATGCACATGTGGGAGACTAGAGATTGGAGGAAAAATGAAGATGAGAAGGGTTGGGGGGTCCAAGGTTTTATAGATCTAGGACCTAGCATAGCTCCTGGAGGTGTGCAACTACACTACCACTCACTTTCCAAGAGAAAGCACTTTCCCTATGGTGTTTGGCATGCTAGCACACCTGATGAGGTGCACTAGTGCACCACCTTTTTTTGCAAAAAAAGACTTATCCCCTCAAATGATGATTTTTTTGGGATATAAGTATCCAAATTAGGACCTAGATCCAACCAATGATACTAGGCCAAACCCTACAAAAGACTTGGACCCCAAAATAGGGATCTAGAAAGCCAAAAAGTAAATTAGGGGTTCCCCATTTCTAGGTGAAATGGGGCATACATTGTGAAACCACAATAGGAAAAACCATATAGCATGATTATAAGAAGAAATTTATTTTACCAATTAGATCTTGATCCATTATCATTAGTTTATTATGGTGGGGGCACTGGCTAAAAAAGTTGTAACAATTGGAACACATTCTTGACCTCTTTTAGGTCAATCATCTAGAAATGGTTATTCTGAGGTTAATTCTGTTCATTTTTAGGTATTTCCAAAGTTGTCATCTTTTACAATTACAACTTAATGGTAGTTTCAAATGAATTTCAAAATAATGATTTTTATTTTCTAATAAATCATTTCAAACATATATATTGGCTAGAAAGATAACACATTTCTCTTTTGTATTAGCAGAATCAAACATGTTGTATGTAGAGAGTCCTACTAGATTGGGATTCTCATATTTTAGCACTACTTCAAGTGACGATTCTAATGATACACAATATAATATGAGTGATAAACCTCTTCTATTATAGTATATACTTCAAGTACATAGCTAGAAGAAGTATGACAATACTTATTCTAAAACTATGCTTAGAAAAAATTAGTGACCTACATGATGTTTTTGATGTAGGAGCATCCTAGGTTGCCTTATTATTCTACAATTTTTGTTCATTTTGTAAGTTACTACCGAGTTACTATAGCACTTAGTTGATGCCGAGTTATTGTAGCACTTAGTTGGTGTTGAGTTACTATAGCACTTAGTTGGTGCGAAGTTACAGTAGCACTCAGTTGGTGCCAAGTTACTATAGCACATCGTTGGTCTCAAGTTACTATAGCACTCATCATGTGCTGAGTTACTATAACACTTAGTTGGTGTTGAGTTACTGTAGCACTCTTCATGTGCTAAGTTATTGTAGCACTTAGTTGGTGCTAAGTTACTATAGCACTTAGTTGGTGCTGAGTTATTGTAACACTCTTCATGTACCGAGTTACTATAGGACTCTTCATGTGCTGAGTTACTGAGTGTATGCCAATTTTTAGTATTTGTCTGTGATTTTTGTGAGTTAACTTGCAATATTTATTTCATTGATGACATTTATGTTAAGATTTTTTCTTGGGATGAGTCCAGACCATTGTTGGGTTGGCCTTCCTCTTATGTAATGATTCTAGAATGATCCATAAGTTGTTTTGGAAAATATATATAGAGTGTCTTGGCTTGGAGATAGGAAAGTTTTTAGAGAAGATTTTACAGTAGAACTAAAGGTGCCAATTTGTTGTTGGATCTTTGTAAGTGGATGTATTGTAATTGGTCATAGCCTAGAAGGCCTTATAGTTGGGCATGTATGAAGATGTTTTGATGAATCAACAAAAGTATTTCACCCTTCTTCCTCCTTTGGTTGTTGTTCCTTGTGTTTTCTTTGATTGTGTTAACTCTTGCAGGGTGGTTTGGATAGCTCAATGAACCTTTGGCCCTAGTTATTCACCCCTTGCCTATGTCAATTGTTATCAAAGATTGAGGTTCATCCTTGTGAAGATTGAATTATGTAGAATGCTGATTTGGATTTGGTTGTAGGGTTGTAGATCTATGGATTTGACCTATAACTTGCATAGGGTTATGATCTTGTAGGAACATGATTTATAAAGATGGTTTGTGGTAGAGGAAATAATGTTGATAATGCTATATTGGATTAGTTGAGACAAATTGTAGCCAAATTAGATGCTATGGAGACAACCCAAAGGAGAGGCGCACATATTGAAGATGTGAGTGATGATGAAGTAGCAGCACCAAACCATAATCAAAAACCTAATGAAGATCAAAATGAGGAAAGATTGTTGCAAGTTTTGTCTAGGGAAAATTCATAGCTTACTATAGAAGTTGTTCCCTATGATGACAAACTAGATACCAATGTTGTGCTAGATTGGATCCCTGATATGGAGAAGTTCTTTGAGTATGAAAACACTATTGATAATAGAAAGGTGAAAATTGCAGTCACTAGGCTAAAAGATCATTCATCACTATGGTGGGAGCACTTGCAAATTGATAGACAAAGGAGAGGAAAGGAGAAGATTAGAACTTGGCCAAAGATGGTGAACAATGTAAAGAACAAATTCCTTTTTTGCTGATTACCAAGTTAGCCTATTGAGAAAGATGTAAAATTTGAAATAAAAGGACATGAATCTGAAAGAATATACCAAGGAATTATATAGATTGGACATCAGATCTAGACATGTGAAAGATGATATTGAGAAAATTGCAAAATACATTAATGGATTGAAATCTAGAATACAAGTGGAGAAAAAGCATATCAATATGCCTTGAAAGCTGAGGAGATCTTGAAAAAGAAGGATGAACAAAGACAAAGAGGTAGAGATGGTAGATTCTAGAGAGGTAGAGGTAGATCTTATGGAGAAAGTGGTAGATCTGATAGTTCTATGTAGGGTAAAGGCAAATTTGAATGCAAGAATGATGACAAAGGCAAGAGCAAATGGAAAAGTGTTAATTCTTACCAAGAAGGCGCTATTCTTACTTAGGAAGAGGCAATTCTTATTCTAGAGTTGGATTTCATGGTAATTTTTTTACATGAGGCAAAGAAGGCAATAGATCTTTTGAATGTAGATCCTCTGAAAGTGGACATAATAATAGAAATGTTGTGATTCAAGAAGACATTAAGAGTTCACCAAGTGGACCTAAGGCTGG
Organism: Cupressus sempervirens; assembly: GCA_028749045.1. Classification (NCBI taxonomy): domain Eukaryota; kingdom Viridiplantae; phylum Streptophyta; class Pinopsida; order Cupressales; family Cupressaceae; genus Cupressus; species Cupressus sempervirens. Next base: position 192,186,822 of record CM053792.1, read on the forward strand.
AGAAAATTTGATGGTGAGAAAAACGTTTTGTAATAAAGGAAGTTATGAGGAACCTATTTTAAGGAGAAGTCTATTCAAGACAAGATGTAAGAAAGTTAGAAAATGCTACAAAGTGATCATTGATAGTGGCATTTCTACAAATTTGGCATCAAAATAGCTAGTTACCAAGTTGTAGTTGTAGAGGCTAAAACATCCCAAACCTTATCATGTTTCATGGATCAAAGATGAGCATAAGATATTGGTAAGTGAGAAATGCCTTCTAAAATTCAAAATTGGACATTACTTTGATGAAGTTTTGTGTGATATTATGCCCATGAATTATTGTCATATTTTGTTGGGTAGACCTTGGCAATATGATATATATGTTGTACATGATGGAAGATTAAATCAATATACTCTTTGGGTAAATAGGAAGAAACAAACATTGCTACCTTTGATTGAAAGTCCAGATGAGGTTAATTGTACTACTGTAAAAATTTGCATGGATAATGGGAAGCAATTTGAAAAGGAAATGAAAAAGAATCAAATCTATTTTGCTATAATTCCAAGAAAATTGAGTTTTGTCAATGGAGACCGAGCACAAGAAAGTAGTGTTAACTAAGTGCCAGTTAGTGGAGACCAAGTGATAGATGGTAGTATTGATTGAGTATAAAGACAATATTTCTGATGATATCCCAGATGGTTTACCTCCTATAAGAAGTATAAGTCATTGTATGGATCTAATTCCTAGAGATAGTTTTCCAAAAAAAGCACCATATAGATTGACACCTGCAAAGAATAAAAAACTTAATAGACAAGTGCATGAGTTGTTATAGAAAGGTTTGATCAGAGAAATCTTGATTCCATGTGTTGTACCTACTATATTAGCACCTAAAAAGAATGGAGAATGGAGAATGTGTACTAATTCTAGAGCCATTAACAATATAATAGTGAAATATAGGTTTCCTATACCAAGGATGGATGACATAATGAATTGTTTGAGCGGAACAAAGTATTTTACCAAGATTGATTTGAAGAGTGGCTATCATTAGATTAGAATCAAAGAAGGTGATGAATGGAAGACTACTTTCAATAGAAAAGATGGTTTGTATGAATGGTTGGTTATGCCTTTTGGTTTGACTAATGCACCTTGTACTTTCATGAGGTTGATGAATGAAGTTCTGAATTTTTTTTTGGGTAAGTTTGTAATTGTTTATTTGGATTATATTTTGATATTTAATAAGGCTAAGGAAGAACATCTTGAGCATATTAGACAAGTATTATAGAGGTTGAAGGAGGAAAAGTTGCTAATTAATCTGAAAAGGTGTTCTTTTATGCAAGAGGAGATTGTGTATTTGAGATTTGTGATTTTAGTTGATGGTTTCAAGATGAATCCTAAGAAGGTTAAAGAAATTTTGGAATGGCCTACACCTAAGAATAGGAGTGAGGTAAGATCATTTCATGGTTTCACCAGTTTTTGCAGAAATTTTAGTCCCATTTTTAATGCTATGACTGAAACAATGAGGGGAGATAAAAAAGAATTCAAGTGGACACATGGAGTTGATAAGAGTTTTAAGATTTTGAAACAAAAGGTTGTTGAGTTACCAGTATTTTCTTTGCCTAATTTCAACAAACTATTTCAAGTTGAATGTGATGCAAGTGGTAATGTAATAGGGGTTGTATTAAGTAAAGAAGGTAAGCCTATTACTTTCTATAGTAAAAAGTTGAATGATGCTAAAAGGAAATATTATGTGTATTGTTCAAGCATTGAAGAATTGGAGAAATTATTTGATTCCTAAGAAGTTTTTGTTATATACTGATCATAAAACTGTACAATACTTGGGAAGTCAACATAAATTAAATCAAAGTCATATGAAGTGGGTTGAGTATTTGCAAAGTTTTACATTTTTCATTAAGAATAAGAGTGGAGTTACTAACAAAGTTGCTGATGCATTGAGTAGAAGATGTTCTTTTTTGAATAAAATGAAGGTTGAAGTTCTTGGTTTTGATGAGAAAAAAAAAGTTATATGATGTTGATTCTAATTTTTCTAAGGCATGGAGAGAGTGTAGATCACCAAATTTGATAGATCACATAAGTAAGCATGATGAGTGTTTCATTCAAGAAGGTATGTTGTTCAAAGACATTTAATTGTGTATTCCTAGAAGTTCTATGTGGTTGAATCCAATTAAGGAAAATCATAGTGATGGATTACCTAGACATTGAGTTTTCTGAAAGACAAGTATTATTGGCCACAAATGTATAATGATATTCAAAAATTTGTAAAGAGTTGTGGAGTTTGTTAAGTTGCAAAAGGAGTGAGTCAAAATAATAGTTTCCATACACCTATTACTATTCCTAAGAAACCTTGGACTAGTATCAGTATGGATTTTGTTATTGGGTTGCCTAAGACAGTGAAAGGGTATGATTCCATATTTGTTGTAGTGGATAGATTTTCTAAGATGGCTCATTTTATACCATGTAACAAGACATTAGATGCTGAGAACATTGCTGAACGTTTCTTTAAGGAGATTGTGAGATTGCATGGATTACTAAGAAGCATTATTTTTGGAAAAGATAGTAAGTTTGTTGGTTATTTTTGGAAGACTTTGTGGAAGAAGATGGGCACTGAATTGAAGTCAAGTTCTAAATTTCATCCACAAATAGATGGACAAATAGAGGTTGTGAATAGAAGCTTAGGAAATTTGCTAAGATGTTTAGTTGGGAATAAGCGGAGTAATTGGGAGATGAGATTGGCACAAGCTGAATTTACATATAATAATTCTATGAATAGGAGTACAGGGAAGACGCCTTTTGAAATTATTACTAGAGGAGAAGAATTTTCTAATTTTATGGAGTCTTTGCATAGGAAGTGAAGTTGAGGTTGGAACAAAGTAATCAAAAGTATAATAAGAATGCTGATTAGTCTAGAAGACACCATGATTTTCAAGTTGGTGATAAGGTGATGGTTCATCTAAAGAAAGGAAGATTCCCAGTTGGAAAATATAGTAAGTTGAAGATGAAGAAATTTGGACCTTGTAAGAACTTGAAGAAGTTTGACAGTGGCAATGCTTATGAAGTTGAGTTACCTAATGACATGGATATATCTCCTATATTCAATATTTTTGATTTGTATAAGTTTCATGAGTTAAAGGATGAATTTTTTCTATCAAATGATTATCCTAAGAAGTAGATTGAAGATGCTAGATAGATATTAGATCAGAGAGATGGAAAGAGCACAAGAGCAAAAGATTACTATGAATATTTGGTGAAGTGGAAGAATAGACCTATTGAAGATGCTTCATGGATTTATCAATTTGAGTTGGATTCAACTCATGTTGGGACATCTCAATGATTCAAGAGAATCATTTCTTTCAACGTCGATTGTCTGATGTAGGAGCATCCCGGGTTGCCTTGTTATCCTGCTCATTTTTTGTTCATTTTACAAGTTGGTATCAAGTTACTACAACAATTAGTTGGTGTTGAGTTACAATAGAACTTAGTTGGTATCAAGTTACTATAGCAGTTAGTTGGTGCCAAGTTACTATAGCACTTAGCTGGTTATGAGTTACTTTAGCACTTAGTTGGTGCAAAGTTACTATAGTACTTTTCATGTGCCAAGTTACTATAGTACTTAGTTGGTGTTGATTTACTTTAGCACTCTTCATGTGCCAAGTTATTGTAGCACTTAGTTGGTGTCAGGTTATTGTAGTGCTTAGTTGGTGCCAAGTTATTGTAGCACTCTTCATGTGCCAAGTTACTGTATCACTCTTCATGTGCCTAGTTACCTAATATATGCCAAGTGTCAATATTTGGACATGATTTATGTATGCTGACTTGTGAGATTTATTTTGTTCATGACATTTATGTTAAATCTTTTCTTGGGATGAGTTTAGACCATTGTTGGGTTGGCCTTCCTCTTATGTAATGATTCTAGAATGATCTATAAGCCATTTTGGCAAATATATATAGAGTGTTTTGGCTTAGAGATAGGAAAGTTTTTAGAAATAAGATTTTAGAGTAGAACTAAAGGTGCAAATGTTGTTGGATCTTTGTAAGTGAATGTATTGTAATTGGTTGTAACTTAGAAGGCCTTACAGTTGGGAATGTATGAAGATGTTTTGATGAATCAAAAATAATATTTCACCCTTCTTCCTCCTTTGGTTGCTATTCCTTGTGTTTTCTTTCGTTGTGTTAACTCTTGTAGGCTGGTTTGGATAGCTAGGTGAGCCTTTGGCCCTAGTTATTCACCCCTTTGCTACATCAGTTTTTGAAATTAAGAAGCAGCCAAAATGGGGGCTAACCCATAATAGAAAAGAACAACGATCCATAGATCAGTTGGCATTCACAACTACAAGATTAACTTGTGCCCTTTCAAAATTTCAAAAAAACTTCCACAAGAATAACAGTAAAGTACATACTACCATAAGTGACCTATATGATGTTTGTGAAGTATTAGTTAGTAGCCAAAAGGATGGGGGATTGACCCCAAATTTTAAAAAGGTTGAAGAATCAGCGAGAGATTAGGTCCCATTCAAATAATCTATGCCAACTTTAAATGTCAAAAAATAAGATATATCCATAGAATAATTAACAATACTATAAATCCTTAAAATAATATGCAAAAAAAAGTATAAAATAGACTATTAGCACCTAAACAGATTGCTTCTATTAGTCTCTCTAATCAACATAAGCATAAAAAATAAAACCCTATGGGATACCAAGTTCATAGGTATGAGCATAATAATAACAAAAATAAATACTAGATCCATGGCTAGCTACCCTCTTCCTAACCATGTTTGTCCTCCTTTTCCTTAGGCATGTCCTTATTTGCATCCTACCCCTCTACCTTAATCAGTTTACCTAAGATGGTCTTTAGCCATTCATCCACTAGAAACCCATAGATGAATAATGTTGTCTTGGTAGCTTTGCCTAGGTCCTTCTCCTCTTTATTCACCTACAAAATGTAGAGGGTTGTGGTCATGGAGTGCATGACCTTGGTGGAAAACTCAACCAAAGTTTTAAATCTCTGGTAGATATTAGTTTGATTATTTTCTAAGTTGTTCATAGACTACTCTAGCCTTTATAGTCTCACCTTACTATGCCTATTCTTACCTTTCTTCACAATGTCTTTGGTGGTTTCATTGCTTGGAATGTGATATCTTCCCCCCTACTTTTAACCATGGTAGTCTCGAGAGTGTTAGAGATATGGGAAGGGAAAATAGTGTTGTGGGCAGGCTTGGTGTCTTCAGGCTATCTCTTTTTTTCTAGCAAGTTTGACATCACTTTCAAAAAAATCAAAGGTGGAATAATGTTTTTGGGGCACTTAAATTTTTCTGACTAAAGACATTTAGTAGTCTCCTTTTACTTTGAATACCTTCTTTGTATCCAAACTAGGCTCTGTGAGACTAATTTTAGCCTTAGGGTCAATTTTGACCTTTGGGTCAAGGGTTTTCTTGAATTTTTGGTGGCTAGGACTAGGGCCAAGGTCCAAGGAGACTTCAAAGGTGATAGAGGTTAGAGGGTTAACCAAGAGCAATAGGTTTTGGCCTAGATGTTAGATATATAGTCTGTTCACAAGTCCTTGATGGATAAGGTAGAAATTTTTACCCTCATGTTTCCTTCTAGCCTTATAAATATAATGTTCTAGCAAATGCAACAAAAAAAAGGGGAAGGAAATGCGGTCTAGATACATGAAATGATTGAGAATAGGGAAGTGGTAATAATAGAGTACCTAAAATTTGTCCTCCAGGGTAGTATACCACATAATTGTAAAGCAAATAACATTCCATGGCTTAGGAATGGCTTCCCATGAAAACAATCTATGCATTCACATAAACTCCCCCTTGAATTTGCAAAATTTCCACAAACTAGCTTCCTTATTAACCTTGGCCTACCTCCACTAGTTCTCTCCATCCATAGTAAATTCTCCATCCCTCACAATGGTTTCCTCTAAGATTTAAAATCTCATTCCATTGACAATCACCTTTCTATCCTTCCAAGTCTAGAAGAACTGCATTGATACATTCTCATCATGCTTCACCATACCCTCCATATATGGTAAGATATCACCCTTGTACCTTGCTACTATAGACACATTCCTCCACACGCACTAGTTCAATGCGATCACTTTTTCCCATGCTATCTCCTAGTTCAACCAATAATTCTTCAGATGACATAGCCTTGTTGTAGGTTTGGTTTTTACCGATTATAAAATCAAAAGCCTCAAAGATTAAAATGAAAAGGTATTACATAACCATCATAATTCTACAAGGCTTCCTAAAAAACAAAAATCTACCCTCTCTAGCATGTGTGATCAATCTCTTTCCATTTGTAAATGGTCATCATCATTTTTATTTTGTGCATGAATTCAACAACTTTTCATTTTGATCCTTTGTAGACCATTCTCTATATCTCGCTATATCCACCTACTACATCCTTTTCTAGCAATAAACAATACTCACAAAAATCAAAACATTAATGCATATCATCACATAGTCTTTCTAAACAATCCCTTTATCAAGCACTTTGTCCTCATGCCCACAAAAAAAATGAAGTCTTGCCACCTATTTTGATTATTCATATGGAATTATTGAAGGTACACTCCCTTTCCATTGCAACATATGTTGATGATGGAAAAAATCTAATGTCCTCTCATTCAACCAATCTGATGACACCATAGGCAGATTTGGCAAGCTCATCTATCATGTCGTTCCCTTCTTGATATATGTGAGTAACATGAATCTCATTGTAATCTTCAAGCAACCTTAAGATTTCATTAATTATGAATTTAATTGACCAGTTGTACTAGCGTTCAGCCTTAGCAAACTTAATGATTAGCATAGTGTCCTCCTCAATGGAATGTATATTGTTCTCCAAGCTCTCACAATTCTCAACCCTCACAAGAGCACTAGTACTTTAGCTTTATTGGTAGGGCCTCCTTCATAGATCCCAATATAAGAAACCACCATATTTCCCATATTTTTATGAAGGATACCTTCTATTGTAGTTCTTGCCACCATGGCCAAACCATCAAAATTTGGTTTGAACCAAGACTCAGTGGGGGTGCCAAACTATCTTCTTTCTAGATAAGACTCTTGAATTGTCAATTTATGTCACAATTGAGCCAACATTACAATCTGATGCCCATTTCATATCTAGTCCACCCAAGGGCTTTAGTGGGGCTTCAAATACTAAATCCTATTGCATTCTTTTAGGAGCCTAATAATCTACTAGGGAAACAACAAACTAGTAGTGGCTTTCTCCCTAAAAGTTTTATAGTTCCTCTCCTTCTAGATTTTCCAAGTAACATATGGGGGGATAATCAACCACAAGTTTCTAAGGTATGGGTGAGCATCCAGATCATCCCAATGAATAAATTGCTTCTACTTACTCTTCACACACCACTGGACATCCCATAAGGCAAGGACTTCCCTCCAAACATTCATGGGAAAGGGGCATTGGATAAGAAGGTGTGGAATAGATTTCACATCTTGGAGACATAAAATGTAGTAGTTAGTGAGTTGACACTCTCTATACTGGATGTTATCAATAGTGAAGATCAACCCATACAAATTTATCCACCAAAAGAAGTTTATCTTTGGTAAGATCCAAGGGTGCTAGGTTTTTCTCTAATCAGCCTTGACCACCACCTCCCCATACAATAGAGATAAGAAGAATTAACCATGAACTCCACTGAGGGTGTGAGTTTCCTGACTAAGGAGTCCTTAATTGGGGTGAGGGGATTCCTATAGGTATGGAGAAGATCTTATAGCTCTTGAGAAAGCCCTAATTCCATTAACTCAAGGTTCTCAAAAGTAATCCATTGTCTATCAGGGGTGATAAAGTTTTGAGTCTGATGGTAATACAATCTAGTACACATCTCATGAAAAGGTAAGAACTTAGTATGTATGAGGGGGTTTATTGGACTAACTACTAGCTTTTCCCTTTAGGATTTGTTACATGGCTTAATTGCCTCCTATAATCTATAAGTCTAGTGGTTGTATCAGGCATTAATAGGTCAATCTTTTGGTGCAACAACAACTCTAGCTTGTAACAAGTGGTATTAGAGCTTTTTCATACGTTTGAATCTCCTTAGGTAATAGTGAGGGGGGAATTGTTGAACTAACTAGTAGCCTTCCTCTTCAGGATTCATGACATGGTTGAATGACCTCCTATGTTCTATAAGTCTAGTGGTTGTATCAAGCATTAACAAGTCAATCTTTTGGTGTAGTGACAACTCTAGCTTGCAACGGGGTTATCATGAATCCATTGACCTTCAAGAAAGTCAATAGAATTACCATCCCCCATAATCTAGTAACACCCCATTTTCAGGGTCTTTCAGGTGTTAACCACATTGTTCTAGATCTTGGAGCCCTAAGGAAGAGCATGTACCCAAGGAAATTGGTGGTGAGACAATCTTTTGAAATATTTAGCCTTTATAATGTTACACCAACTACCTTGAGAGTTCACCAATTTTCATCAAATTTTGGTTAATAGGGCCTTATGTCTTATTCCTCTTAAATTTAGACATCAAAGAGCTTTTGGTTGACAAACTTTCTCCAAGCTAACCAAGTTCATTTTGGACTTCTCTTCAGTGTGGGACCATAAGAAATTCTACTATATTTTCTCAATAATGTCTCTAAATATACTTGAGATTTTGAAAATGGAGAGGAAATACACCAAGATTCCTCGTAGGAAGGTGGAGAGAAGCTATATTTTCCCACCATTACTCAAGATTTTTCCTTTCTAATCTACCAGCTTTTTCTAGAAGCATTCAACCAAACCATTCCAATAATGATTGGGGACTTCCTTTATTGTAAGCAGTAGACCAAGATAAGTATCTAGGAGAGATGCCTCTATTGGAATTACAAATGAGAAATATATACTTCTAGGGGGGGTGAATGAGAAGTTCAAACTTTAGCACTTAAAACTCTTATACCGTTCATTAGATGCATGTAATAAATTAAAATTAAATGTAAAGTAAATGCATTCAGATAAACACCTAACACAAAATATGATTACCTAGAAACCCTCCAAATGAGAAAGTAAAATTGGGGTGGGGATGACACTTAGAATTCTTCACTACTATAGCAATAAAGTGTCATTTGTTAAGGTTACGTACTTTGAGCATCTTCATAATCTACCCTGTGAAATGCCTACCCTATTAAAGGCTTACAAAGGATTGTTAGATCCTACCCTATTAAAGGATTTTAACACCCTGTTAGAAGTGTGTCTGCTTAAAGGACTTTTAAAATATTCACTTGGAATGTCACCCTATTAAAGGATTTTATAATGACTATTAAGTCAACCTTAGTCCAAAGGGTTTTCCCCTATTGATACAATTCTTAGAAGGTAACAATAGAATGTTTGATTTGATAACTTACAACTTTGCCTTGCTATTTTCATATCACAATTCTATCCATTGTGATCCTCTTAATCTGTGATAACATTGTTGTATCGCTTCTCCTCTATTCTGCAAACTGATTCTACAATTCTTTCAATTTCTAAGTCACCTTGAAATTTTTTTGATCAATTTACCCCTTCTCTTCCCTCTATTCTTCACTTGCATCACTTCTTCATACATACATACTGAATTATGGGGCTTCGTCTTCCTTAAAAAGACTTTGGTGGCTTAGGGCTAGGTATTTTTCTATGGCTGAGATTCGTGCATTTTTATGCTTAATCCCTTCCAACTTTTTGACTGGTTGCATGTTGATTGCACAGGAGAACCAAATATATTTGATCTTATCCTTAAAGCTTCAAGATATATCCATAAGTCAGCATAAAAATCATTTACAAAGTTGTTTGTGCCATCACAAACAACTAGATCCATTCTATGTTACTTGACACTTGATAATACTAATGCTCGATACTTATTGTAATTCTATCTGGCTTAACACCTAAATTTGTTTGTCATCAACTATTTGTTTGAAACTTGAATTACTAAGCACATGAGTGACTCGCCACTCATTTGCAACTTGGAATCTATACATATTATACTTGACATGTATTACTAGCTTGGCATGAACTTATTAAATATCTTGAGTGTGTTGACACTCAATTGCTAAATGCAAATTAAGATCAATAATCTATGCCTTTGACATAAGTGTCATAAACAATTAATTAAATATAACAAATGTAATCTATGTGGGTATAATATATACTCAATTCAACATATATACAAAACTTCAAAATTTCAAAATTTTGTAATAGAATTTTGTATCTCAAATGTTTATAACTCCCCTTGAGTTAATGTGCATATTCTATGTCAAAAATATCTTCTCTTCTCTAAGTAGATTTGCTTCATGTTGATACTCTTTGTCTTCAAAAATATTGACTCTTTTTTGTCTGATATACTTGGTTTCTACTCTTTTGTTGTTTGCTCCCCTCTTTTTTTGTTTTCTCTCCCTTTGTTTGCTCTCTCCCTTTTAGGTTATCTCCCTCTTTCTCCTTGTCTCCCCTTTTCATATGTAACTCCCTTTGTATACTGATACTCTTTATCTCTCCCCTTACATACTTATCTCCCCCTTTATTCTTTATTTTCTCCCCCTTTTTTAACACTGATGTTAAAGGGTCTATATACTGATTATGTATTTGTCCAAAAATTTCTTGTGAACTTACATTATAATCTATACAATAGCATCCCAGTTGTCTAATGCAACATCTAAGGACTTTATTTGGATAGTTGTCTTTGTTGCAATGTGAACTAGTCTATCCAAAGTTGAAAATTTGGGATCGTTCTTTAACACTATTTCTACATAAGCTAGTTCCTTTTGGAGTATTCCCATATGAGGGGTAAGGGAGGCTTGTATATTAATCAACTTGGCTCTTATGTTAGTCTCTTTATTATTAATAGAGCTAGTTGATTTTGTGTTTGAAGCACTAAATAAAAATGCTTCTCACTTTGAGTTGGGTTCTTAGGTAATTGCATACCTAAGAGTTTCAAATTGGTCTCCAAACTTAGATCCTATGGATCATTTCTTGTGTGAGGAGTGTTGGATCACACAATTTTGTGTACAATGAGAATATGTTCTCAAGTACCTTCTTCACTTTCTCAATTTTGGTAGACAATTGAACTTGTGATAGTGCTATTTCATTAGATATTTTCTCATTAACTTTTCCTTGAAATTTTCTCTCAGACCATTCCATAAGTTTACTATTAGTATCTTGGTCTTCATTAGTCACCTATTCCACAATTTCTAATAATTGTTCTAATACAGGCTTGGATTCTTCAGGTGTTTGCGAGCTAAAGGAATCCAAAAATATGTCTTTGATCTGTTGAATGCTTACCTTTCTTTATACTCTTTTCTGAGTATTTCTTGAGTTTTCTTCCTCTCCAAAGCTTCTTGCATTATACTTTTCTTTTACAATGTCATGGTTGCATAGTCATATTTAGGTATCACTATCTCTTCATCTAAAATTTAATCACCATAGTGAAATACCTTGGCAATCCTGGATGATCTAGACCTTGGTGCTGAAATATGCAATAGTATTGTGTCAGTGCTCAGCCTTTGAAGGACTTTTGTTGGAGAGCCAGATGTTGGTAAATTTACTAGTGTTTACATGGCTTCTTGCTCCATCTCCCTTTATGTGTCCTATTCTTCATTCTTGTTTTGATCAATTATTAATATCTAACCTACTCCTTATGTTTGTGTATCAGGTATAGATACCTCTGTCTATCCTACTTGTGCTTTTGAAGTTTTCTCCTCTTGAGCAGTCTTTGTTTGTTGTTCAATAATGACAAAATTTATAGTAGTGTCAAAATTTTTAGATGTATCATCTAATGTTTGCACTAAATTTTGACCACTAGTAGTTGAAGGGATGAAAAAAGGTGGTTCTAGTGTATTCACATTGTCCCTTTTTATATTAGATACTAATTTTTGAAGTTCATCCATAGTGACCAACATAGGATTCTCACATAGTCTAGTTTGTAGTGTGGTTTGGTCATGGATCTTCTTTAGATTTTATACAGTTAATGGATTGATGTTTTAAGGAAAACTATTAGGAATATTCTTTAATTTTATAGTTTTTACAAGTGAGTTTGTATCATGCGGATGACTCATAGCTAGCATTTGCATGTCTTGCACACTCTATTCTAGTTGCTGCTCTTCACTTGTTGCCTTTTCTTTTTCTATCTCTTCTTCCTTGTCCTCATCTTTCTCATTATTTCTACCTTAAAAGGGATCTTCTTCTCTTACTTTAATTGTAGCCAAGCCATATATCAATTTTCACATTTTTGTGGATTTCTTGACAACATCCTCAATTTTGTTCCACAAAATGCTAAAAGTTCCATATTTGGGTGCAAATTAATTTCCATACCTTTTTTTTGCATCACTTGTGCTAATTTTGATTCCCTTAATTCTTTCTCCATGTTAAGGTAATAATGCCACTTATTCTCAACAATCATATGCAATTCCTTTGGCATGGTATTATCAAATTCAACAGGAGTATTCTTGAATTTTTCCATCATGGCACACATTGACTCTTCTATCATATTTTGGTCTTTTCTACCAAATTTTTCAAAATTAATACCTCTTAATCCTATTAAGTCTAAATTATCTCTAATATTAACACAAATATTTTCAAGGTCAAATTTAGGTGTATGACTTGCCACTCTAAACTAATATGTATCCTCAAACTATATCTTATCATCATTTGTCTCTAGTTGTGCTACATATTTTCTTCTTGGTTTCTTGTGTACTAGACCCTTTTGTTTAGTAGCATTTATTTTCTATTTTTTTTCTCCTTGGCTTTCTGAGTAGTTACCCTTGGATTAGTTCTTGTTGGTGCAGTTGTAGGGTTTATTGCACTTGGTTTCATAGCTCTTTTTGCTTTTGGTTTGGCTACAGGTTGTGCCTTCGCTTTCCTCTTATTTTGTTCAAGCTTTGCTGGTGCTTCCTTGATTTCTTCCTCCTTGCCATCTTCTTCTTCCTAATCTTCACCCATGCCTTGGGTTAAAGCAAGAGGTTCTTGACCTTGCACCTCCTCTTCCTCTTCATCTTCTTCATCGTTATCTCATGTAGCTTTTCCAAACTTAGACTTCAATTTCTTCCCCATTTTATTCTTCCTTTTCAAAGTTGAGGCTATCTTCAATTCTATCTCAGCCTTTTACTTCACAACATCATAATTACCAAAAAATTTGGCACTTTTATGAATTTCTTCTACAAGGAGTGCAGTGATGGCAGCTAAGGCTTCATCAACATAATTTGTATATCCTAGAGGGCTTAGCCATCTAACTCTAGGTACAACAACCTAGATGAAAGTATAGTCAATGCCTACAAGGAAAAAAATGTCATTGTAGTGTTTCTTAACTAAGGAAATAGGAATCCATAAACTCTATTTCATAGATGTCTTAAAGTCTTCAAAATAACTTGTCATTATTGATTCAAACTTTTCTCTCATTGGTTCAATATACTCATTAATTTAAATTGCAATTGACCTATTGGTCTTCCATACTATTTTTCCAAAAGATGAGAACTCATTTTATACATAGAAAAATATACGTACCAATACTAATACAAATTTATATTTAGCAATCTTTGACTTTCTTATTGCTCCTAGGTTCTCTATTATCTATTGCATTTGGAGTTCTGAAAGATCATAGGCATGATCATTCTTGACAATCATATAACCTATATTAAATAGCTATATAGGGAACACTTTTTAGTCTACTTGACTGATATAAATTATGTCATATAACCCTAACAACAATGTCAAAAAGTGGATCTATTATTGTATCAATGGTCATTCCATGCTTGTTCCACTTAGCCCCTCTATTTTTCTCTATTACCTCTTTGCAATAATTCCTTAATGTCTTGGGCTGATCTAGGGTTAGGTATCCAATAACCCTATGTACAATTCTCTTTGAAATTTTAATAGGTCCACCCTCTAACCATAGACATCAATTATGTATTCTACTCAAAACTATTTTGATCCACTTAGTTTTGAAAATTGTTGGAAAATATAGGGCATGGTTTAAGCCCTTTCTCTCCACAATCTTGAATTCCTCCTTCAATACACCGTTTTCACATAATTTTTCGTATGCATGTCTAATTTCCATGTCTCCAATGCCTCCTACTTTGCAATTATAGCACTTTCTTACATCTAGTCCCATTACAACCTTAGGCAAAATCATAGATAATGCTCCTGCTAGGTCATTATTATAGGCAACTTTTGGTATAGCCTTGAAATCTACTTGTTTAATCTTGTTGCTAACTAATCAAATGTTGAATGCCTCTTTCTCCTTTTTATTCTTTGAACTTGATGCCATTATGCAAGCTAGGGTTTTAAAAATATGAAACTGTGTAGCTTAGTAGATGAAAAATACCTTTAAAATCAATTAACTAGTGCTTGATCTCTGCTATGATCCATGCAAATGCTTTGATCTTGTTTTTGAATTGATTCTTCACTCTACTCACTCTTTCTCTAAATTCATAGCGATGAAAAATATGTGAAATTCAACCTTATACCTTTTAGAATATAACATTTATTGCATGGTGTATGTCCATCTATAAACTCAACTTCAATATTATTTTTGTTTCACTCGACATTCATTGATTTTGCCATCACTTGGTAGCTACTACTAACTCGGTTCCAACTGACTTTGGCTAATAGCTCAACACATACTAGTATTTTACTTAGCATCTAAAGAGGATTTTTCACACTCGACAGTAATGTGAAAACTTGAAAATTTAACCTTGGAATTTCCTCATTGTCTTGCATCTTTCTTCATGATATTATGTCTTTTTTTCCTGTACTAACTTCTTGTGGAACTAATGTATGATAAAATTTGAAATACTAGTCCCACATACCTCCTTTTAGCTTAATTGGATGAGGTGTGACCACTTGACCTATTAGGTGAACTGATCTCTTCATTTGATTTTTTGCATCCATCTTTCTTCTTCCATATTTTGTTCATCTCTCCTCTAGTGTATTCAACATCTACCTTGCCTTTTCCTTTTTTAAACTTTGAATCAGGTGTCTTTGACCTTGTTGGGCAATGCTTGCTAATATGACCAGTCTTAAAATAGATAAAGCATGTAGTTTGACTCAACCATTTGTTGTAGTTACCATTGAAGTGTGTTCTTATATAATTCTTAGGGATGTGTCCATACTCTTGACAATAATGGCAGCTATGTCTTGTATTATCATCTTAGTTATAGGAGTTTTCATAGCTTAATAACTTTGTTGCCTTTCTTGATGACCATGTGGACTTGGATCTACATTCAAAGGCTCTATGTCCAAACTTCTAACAATTGTAATAGTGTCCTCCAAATTTTGGTGTATGCATGGTTCTGGTTCTACATTCATGTGCCTTATGACCTTGTTTTTTTATACTTGTGGCAATGAGTCATGTTCTTTGGCTTAGCATTCTAACTAGAATTCTTACTCCTACAAACATTAGTTGTATGTCCTTTCTTACCATAGTGATGACAAATTGGTTTAGAGTTCTTACCTTTATTGTTCCTTTCCTTAGAAGCTTTGGACGATTCTCCTTCATTAGTGCTTATGTAGCCCAATCCTAATGTATCTTTACTAGATCTAGGGTATTTAAGTAGTTGCTCAAAGTACTTGATGGCTTCATTTAGCTTGTTTCAACTTTCAAAAAATTACTTTTCTCCTTTCATGTCCTTCTATAACTATTCATTCTGCCACTTCAATGTAGTTATCTCAATGTCGTTAACATTCAACTCATGATGAGCATTCATCATTTGGCTTAAGGTGTCTAATTACATGTTTGAGATCCTAGATAGCTATGATAATTTATCCTCCAATCTATTTGCCAAAATTCTTTCTCCTTCTTCAATCATGACCTTGTCTTCTATAGCTTTCTTCTTTTGTTTAGCCACCTCACACATCAGTATAGCTTTTGATTCTTGTTCCAACTTGAGATTTCTAATCTCTTCAATTTTTTCTCTATTCTTTTCCATCAAATTTGTAATTAATGCATCGAATTCACTTGAGTTACCATCTATAAATAAATTTTTGGTGTCAATCTCTTTGCACTACGTGTCATTTTCTGTTGTAGCAATCTCTTTCCTTTTCTTCAAGGAACTCTTCGAAGCATCTCTGGCTTCATTCAATTTTTGTAGTATGAGATGTATTTCAATCTCCTACTTTTCATTGGTCTTTCCCAACTTGTAAAATTTCATTTCAATATCTTATCTCCAAGTTGTAAAGCTTCTTCTCCTAAGAACTTAGCTTTGATACCAATTATTAGAATTAAAAATGGGAAACATATACTTATGAGCGGGGGGGGGGTGAATTAGAAATTCAAACTTTAGCACTTAAAACTCTTATACCATTCATTAGATGCATGCAATAAACTAAAATAAAATGTAAAGTAAATGCATTCACATAAACACTTGACACCATATATGATTACCTAGAAACCCTCCAAATGAGAAGGGGGGGTGGGGTGGGGGGCGCATGACACCCACAATTCTTCAGTACTATAGCAATAGAGTCTCACCTGCTAAGGTTGCATAGTTTGACCATCTTCATGATCTATCTTGTGAAAGGCCTACCCTATTAAAGGCTTACAAATAATTGTTAGGTCCTACCCTATTAAAGGATTTTAACACCTTGTTAAAAATGTGCCTAGTTAAAGGACTTTTAGAACATTCACTTGGAATGTCACCCTCTTAAAGGATTTTACAATGGCTATTAAGTCAAGCTTAGTCCAAAAGATTTCACCCTACTAATATATTTATTAAAAAGTAACAATACAATGTTTGATCTAATGACTTACAACTTTTCCTTGCTGATTTTAGATCATAGTTTTTTCCAGCTTCATCCTCTTTATTTTTCATAACAATGTTGTATCACTTCTTCTCTATTCTACAAATTGATTCTACAATTCTTGCACACTTCTAAGTCACCTTGAATGCTTTCTGATCAATTCACTCCTTCTCTTCCTTCTATTCTTTGCTTGCATCACTTCTTCATACATACATACATACAAAATTATGGGGCTTCATCTTCCTTAAAAAGGCATTGGTGGCTTAGGGTAAGGTATGAATCTACGGCTAAGATTCATGCATTTTTCCACTTAATCCCTTCCAATTTTCTAATTGGTTGCATGCTGATTGCATAGGAAAACCAAATAGATTCGATCTCATTTTCAAATCTTTGAGATCTCTCCATAAGTCAACATAAATATGGTTTACATAATTGTTTGTTCCATCACAAATAACTAGGTCCATTCTATGTCACTCAACACTTGATATTATTGATGCTCGACATTTATTGTAATTCTATCTAGCTCAGCACCTGAAATTTCTTGAAATCAATTGTATGCTTAGCACTTGAATTGCTTGACACATGAGTGACTCAACATTCATTTACAACTTGGCATCTATGCATATTATACTTGACATGTATTACTAGCTCGACATGGACCTAGTAAATATCTTAAGTGTGTTGACACTCAATAGTCAAAACCAAAATAAAATATTTGGCCTCCTACCCAAGAATACTTATCACCTTTTCTCTCAAACTAGCAATGGCGTTAAAGAAAAAAACTTTTCTTTTATTGTAATTTATGCATTGACTAGAGACCAACACATATTGATTCTAACTATCTTTCAATTATCTGGATTCATGGATGGAGGAGATTCTAATTAAGAAAGTATCATCCAAAAACTATTGGGTGATCTGTGTGGGGTATTGGGAGGCAATTTTAATGCCCTTATTCAACAATATTCAGTAAAAGAAACTAAATTCTTGTTTAAAACTTCCACTACAATAATAAAAGGGTAAGGAGATAGGAGGCCACCTTGATGAAGACATTAGGAGCAAGAGAAGAAATTGCTAGGGGCTACATTAATGAGCACCAAGAAAGTAATAGAGGTAAGAGCATTTTTTATAATACTATTAACCTTCTCATTAAAGTCAAGTTTGGAAAGAATAGGAAAGAGGAAATCACACTTGAGCTTATCATAGACATTTGAAATATTAAGTTTAAGTGTCATAATTGGGTTCTTAGACCATTCCATAGAGTGTATTACCTCATGGGTCATTATAACTATGTCAAGAATCTAGGCCCCAAGCACAAAGCCATTCTAATAGGGGCCAATGAATTTTTCTAGTGAGGGCTTGATACAATTCATGATAACCTTAGCAAGAACCTTATAAATTATGTTACAAAGGCTAATGGGTCTAAAGTCTTCTAGCCTCTGAGGCTCCTCAATATTAGGGATGAGAATAATGAAGGTTTGGTTAAGTTCCTTTAGTAGCTTTCCCATCCTAACAAATCCATGAACAACATGGATGATGTCATACTTAACAATGTCCTAGAATTATTGGAAGAAAGTAGGATGAAACCCATCAAGACTACACCTTTATACTGATCCATACTAAAAATAGCCATTTTGAGTTCCTCTTTGTTGACCTTGCACATCATTTTCTCATTCATCTAGTCATTAATAAACTATTGAAATAACCTCATGATATCACTTTGTAAGTTTTTATTAACCTAGGTAGTTGGGGGATTGTAGATTTCCTAGAAATAGGAATTTTCTTTATCTTCTATCCATTCCATTTTAGTAACATAATGGTTATTATTGTCCATCAACATGTTGATAGTGTTTCTCTTTTTCCTTCTTTAGGTAGATCTATGAAGGAACACTATGTTTATGTCTCCCTCCTTCGATGATTGGGCCCTATATCTCTATTTCCAAAAGACTTCCTTCCTGTTGTGAAGGGTTTTCCATTTGTCTGTATACCCCTTCTCCTCCCACTACTGCTCAATAAGTATATTTCTTTGTGCAAGTTGATTTTGGAGAGTTTCTAGCTTCTTTTCAATAACCTTCTTTTCTTTGGAAAAATTCCCAAATTTTGATTTTCTCCATTCTCTCGCCTCCTTTCAAATTCTATCAAGTTTTCTAGCAATATGGAACATGGTTGTGCCTTCCACTAGATCTTTCTATCACTATGCAATACAATCTCTAAATTTATTATGTGAGTACCATGATCTCATACCTAGAAGGCCTTTATCTAGTTGAACATTGGGTCTAGGAGAGAAGTAGCATAGAGTGATATGAAATTATCGGATATGCCTTTAGGGAGGTGTGCTAGATAATGTCCAATTCATAAGAGATTAGATATCTATCAAGCCTAAATTGAATCAAGTTTTTCCTTAGTCTACTACTAGACTAGGTGAAGGAAAACCTTGGAGATTAATATGAATTAGATCACTTCTTCTCCAAAAATCTTCCAACTCCTGTATTCTATTAGAAAAATCCTCCAACCCCACCAATTTCTCTAAATGGTACAATGGGGTGTTAAAGTCACCCATACACAAAAAAAATTCCTTGTCTCATGGAATTAGCCATAGCAGTAGCCTCATTCTAGACAACAAGCCTACCATTAAAAATTTTGGTGGCATATGAATTTTAAAAATCTAGCTACTAGTTTGGGTGGTGAAATTTTTGGCATAAAAAATGGTGCTAATGGAGATATCCATGCCCACATCCTTGACATGATTCCATATTGTAGAAATGCCACTAGAAGCTCCATTATAATCACTATATGTATATTTAGCACCTAGACAAATATAATTAGCCACTCTTAAAAAGACGTGCTTAGTCATTTTCATTTCCTGCAAAAGAATCATACCAGTGTTAAGTTCAATGATCTTTTGTTTAATTTCATACTACTTCTTAAGGCTATTTAACCCTCTTGAATTCTAGGATATTATCTTCATCTTGTATGGTTCTAGATTTCCTTTAGGGTTTTTCATTTCCCCTTTGAAATATCCTTTTCTATTTCCTTTTTATGAATATTCCTAATTGGAGGTCTCCCAATCCCTGTAGTTGATCCAACATCTACCCTACTCCCTCCTTTGATCTTTCTCTTCAGGATTGTCCATTCAATTTTATTGCTAAGGAAATCAAGGCTTGGGTCCTCAAAAATAAGGGAATAGACTTCAAAAATACCTAGAAGGGAAACCACAAGGGCTCCATTGGCAAGTGGTGAGCTAACCCCCAAGTCAAGGGGTGGGTTGTCATAGCTCACAACCCCTAAAAAAAATATTTCTTTGTCCAAAAAACCATCACATAAATGTGGTTTTTCTAGGATCTATATGTCAACAATCTCCACCTCTTCATGATTAGTTGCATCCATTAAATCAGTCATCCCCTCACCCTGGTACTACATCCTTTTCTATCATAGGGGTTTTGGTACTCTCATCAATGCAAGGGATTCCATTTAGTTATGGATCCCCCACACAAGTTTTTTTGAAACCTACCAATTCCACATTTTCTTATGTTTTTGGTATGACAACCCTTTTAGATATTTTTTCCAAGAAATTTCAACCACCTCCACACCTAGGAAAGGGACTTTATTCTTGAGTTTCTCACTCTTCAAGCACTCCACAAAAAGATGGCCAAAGTTGTTACCTATCTGGCAAAAAGGAGTATAATTCTCATAAACCAACAATTGCGATGAGGTTCCCCATTTAAAATTTAGGTCCACCATGGTTGGTAGGGGTTTATTTATTCCCACATTCACATATATCCTAGCGAAACCTAGTTTAGTCTTATAACCTATCATTAAGTCTATTCTTTTGAACTAACCAAAGGAGATGCCAATCCATCTAAAAATACACTCATCCTAGAATTCCAAGGGGAGCCCAACCAAGTGTATCCAAAATAGGGTGGATTAGTAAAGGTCATTATTCGGGTTGAAACCTAGTTTCCATTTTTCCAACATCAAGTGGTGTTTGCCAGATTTGCAAGATCCAAGCATGATTAATTCCTAATCCTTTTTAGCTATGAAATTAAATAAGAAGAGGGCACCAACCATCGTAGAGATGGATATAGAACCCATTAGTTTCCACTTTTTCAAGCACCATTTTTTGACCATATCCAACGTAGACTAGAAAGAGACAAAATTTCCAACAATGCATAGGATAAACCCAAGGAAATCTAATCCACCACAGAATCAGGTAAAAAAATTAGAGGTCTAGTGGGTCCTAAGGAGAGCATGGGTTTTGTACTAGAATCTATAGGAGTCTTGGATCCAACAACAACCCCAACTAATTTCACTTTGGGATGCTATTATCATAGGAATATCTAGGGGTTTGGGACCCAAACAAGCATAGTCATCAAGAATGACACCAGGTTCCAACATAATACTAGTGTACTCCTAAAGTAGGAAGTTATCATTTTGGGATTTCAAAACCAACTCTAAATATAGGAAAATGGGAGTTAGTTCTAGTAGAGGGGGAAAGGTGGAGGGGGGATGCATCCCTTCCAAGACTGAGAGGGCATGCAAGTAGGAAGGAGGTCATGGGTGATATAGTTATAGGATGAAAAAGTTGTAGGACAATGAATTTTTATTTTCCTTGGTCTCAAAATTTTATTTTAAGGTCTTATTTAATAGCATTTCTACATTTTTTATTGACCTATATGATGTTACAGTTGAAGACAAATTGGATTTTCTTGTTAGTTAGTTGGAGAGGTTTCTTGAACTAAAGGATGTAGAAATTTACTTAGCTAGAGAAAGGTTTCCAGGTATGAAATATGCACTTCTTATGGTTTATCACATGATATATGCTCTCATTATGCTTTGATCATAGTTTAGAAGTAGGTAAGTTATATGTTGCATTTGAGGTCTTCATGTTGGAATTTTTTTAATCTATAATCTTTTTTATAATAGGCATAGTTATAGCTTTGGCAATTGAAAGTGCAACTATTAAATCATTTTATTTAACCCATTGCACCTCATAAATGATACTTATAATCATGCTTTCTAATCAACCTAAAAAATTGACTATCCATTTGCTAGCTGATAGATATGTTACAAATTAATAAAGGGATGTAATGCATGGTGTAGTAAATCAATTTTTTGTAGCATAAATATTTACTACATTTTCTTTTTCATTCTTTATTTTAGCTTATTTTCCTTGGGAATCCACCTACATTTTCTATATATTCTTCTTTTGATTATATTGGTTTTACCATGTTAATAAATAATAAGACCAATATGTCAATTGTTTGTGGATTTCAGCTATTTTCTTATTTTTAATTAACATTCTGATATTTTTGTAATGACTATCTAATTTCCAAGGACATGGGCCACTAGATGATTACAAATTTCTAATTTTCTAGAACAATATCTTAAAAAATTTAGACACTATGATCATGTTGGAGATAAACACTTGAATATTTTCATGCCTGGCCTAATGTCTACCCATTAAATTATTATAGCAAGCAATGGTTATACCTATATTTAATAACATGGTATTGTGATAAATATTATAATATATAAATAGAGATAAATATTAATATTTGAAATCAATAGAATCAATTACAAATTTTTCAATTGAAAACCAATTTCCTTCTCTTTTGCATAGACATGCAGCTTCTCTACACATTGTGTATCTTTGTATAGCATTTAAAATCTCATCATGTAGTTAGCATTGGAATCAATTTAGACTAATTATCTATTATTTTTCAAACATGGATGTAGAGTAAAATTTCTATATACCTGAAATATAGATATAGCTCAAGTTCAATATATTCTTATTTTGAAGTGACTAAATTAAAGATATTGTTTAATTATTTAACTTTCTATTATCATAGCTATATATTTCAAAGGTTTTTATCTCTCTAAAGGTTGCACAAATGAAACAAATCATGGAAATATGGTGCAACATAATAAAATTGATCTTGATTATTCCAATCAATTTTTTCCATCTATGGTGCTCATTTTAACCATACAAAACCATGGACATATGTAGATCCCTTATGTTGCCATTCATATTGAAGCCAATAGTCTTTAACATTCATTCCATTCTCAACTATCTATTTTCTCAAAGTTGTGTTTTGTGAATACATGTATTACACAAATAATATGTGGGTAGTGAATGATATTTTCTTTCTTGCACACTTGTGCTTCTCTTGGATTACTTCATGGTGTTCCAAGCATCATTACATGTAAATCTAACTTGTACAAATTAGCTACACTTAATGTCAAAATTATTGTTGATGTTCCAAATTGATGAAGCATGTCTATAAATTCTACATGATACTTCCTCTAATATCACTACGTTCCCCTTAGAGTGGTTCTAAATGAAATCAATCTATCTACAATATGAGAGTGTGTTGTTCTCTCCATATGCTCACACAATTCTTGTATTGTAATTGGAATTTCCTATAGACTTATTTTCATGCAAAAACATGTTGAGGTATGGGCTTGGTGTCTCATAATCATATTCATCATATATTAAAAAAATTTTGGATGCCTTCCAAACCTATTATCTTTGTATCATATTAGGTGGTTGACATATTCATCTAGATATACTCTTTTTATTCATGGTTCTAACCAATCACATTTACCACTCAAAAATAATGAGGGGAATGTCAATCAATCCTTGTGTGGTATATTCATTAATGGGAGATGCCACAATTTTAGCCCAATCCATCATTGTTGTTGGGTCTATGTTGGGATTTTTTACCCATTCACAAATCAAATTCATTTCGCTCTGAGCATTTGGTTGTTTTCATACCATCGACATTGTGTGCTCTATTATATTTATCTCATCTATCTCCACTAATGGGCCTACAATTTAACTATGTCATTTAGGTCTTAGTCAAACTCCATTTGCATTATTCTTAACTCAGTGAAAAATATTATGATCTACATTTAGTGATATATTCTCCTAAACATTTTCATCAAAAATTAAATGATAATAGAACGTATTGTGTACAATTCTATATAGTAAGGCAACATACATATGATCTTTTCTCACTGTAAAGTTACAACTCATTCCACATTGAACATTTTTGGTACTACAATTAGTGGAAGATGTATAACTAAATATGATAATTTGTTTTCCATGGTTTCAATATTCTATGGGAAACTTAATGTGTGCCCTCTCTATTTTAATTGAGTACCAGTTTCATGTGTCACTTGTAGAATCGAGCTCAAGCTCAGATGTATAATGAAATTTCTTTACTTGAATTATATTTGCACATTTTTTTGGTTGTGGTTTGGGATCCATATTAATTTCAATTGAGAATTTATGTATATCTTTCTCTTATCTACATTTAGTGAATATAGGACCTTGTGGACTATGAGACACATTAATTCTAATATAACATTCTTGACAAATGTATTACATTTTTAGTGATGCCAACCTATTCATTTTATCTCAAAATCCCAATTGTAATTTCATGAAATTTGTTTCTAGCAATCCATTTGCATCTTGGAAACAATTTTGAGATGATTGAGGACTTGATTGTATTGCATTTTGATGTATATTTTTTGGTGTTTCTGTAACACATTCAATTAACTTTTAAGCTCCATCTTTTGCATTCCTTTCATAATCACGATTGCATACATTTATTTCAATATTGTCCCTAGCTCTAATTTGTTGTGTTTCCTATAGTTGAGCCTTATTTTGTGCTTGTTCCATATTAACTAGACCTTCATTATGTATAGGATGTACTGCAACATCATCTTGTTCTCTTATCAAATGTTGTGCACATACCTCGTTAGATGTACTTTGACTTGTATTTATATTTGTGTTCCTATGTCGTAGTTTTTCTATGTCTTATTTTTTAGGATGAGATTGATGATTTTGTATCCAGTCACCTATGTTTCAATTAACATAATCCTCTACTAATGCTTCACTTTGTAACTATTCAACAACAACCTCTGATCAAATTTTTTGTGTTGTTCTCCTTCAACTTCATTCATGTGACTTGTAGCTTGATCATTTTGAGGATATATCATTCTCTACATATGATGTCTACGATACTTCTATTGATATTTGCATTTATATTGTTTTTGTTTCTCCTTTGTTTCAAAGAAAAGTTTCTTTCATTGTACCATAGATAATATAATATATATATATATATATATATATATATATAGAACATTAATAAATAGATAGTTGTTTTTATTCTCATAAAGATTAACTTTAAAAATATGATAACAATAATGTAAATAGAAATGCTATACTATTTTTAATTAATAATATTAAAATTGATTAAATTCCAAAATTAAAAATTAAAAAATACATAACACATAGACATCTTTAAAATGTGTACTTATACTATAAATGCTAAAGAAAATATAAAGGCATGTATAGTGACCATGAATGTATTAATGTATTAATTTGTTTAATTTAAATATTAACATTTATCTGTGATTTATTACATATGGAATAAAAAAATTTATTTATTTCAAATATATTAAATGAGCAGACCAATAGAAACAAAATTATATATTTATGTTGCCAAAAATTTAAAAAATTATTTATATTTTAGTAAATACAAAAGCGTGTGCTCTACACTACAAAATTATTTGTTGCATGTTGAACCTAGAGACTTTGTTCATTACATTTTGTTCAAATATTTTAGAAATTAATCCTTGATTAACTTGAAGTCTCTTTGCTCATATTTCTCATAATAAAATAACTCCTTATAGAATTCCCCAAAGGTAGCATATATTGTAGCAATGTCATACAATGATAATCTCTCCCAATTTTATGAAGATATGTATCGTTGAAGTCATTTAATCAAACATTTGATAGGTCAAGACTTGCAATTGAGCTATCAAGTTCATATTTGAATGCTTAGAAGTCATAACCAAAATCTTAATGATTTCTACATATATGTATATATACACATATGTGTATGTATGTATATATGCGCGAGCGTGTGTGTGTGTGTTTATTTATTTATTGTAGGACAATCTCTAAATCATTAAGCCATATAAAAATTGTTAAGTTGTCTAAAATATATTATTTTCTTTAGCTCTAATATTCCTATGAAATGGAATGATAGAAATTGATGCATGACTAGCTATGATTTTCCTTAATGCTTCTACTATATTCTATATTTGTTTTCATTGTATATGCTTCTTATGTTGGTATTATTCTAAAATATATAAGACCTATATATATGTTTTGATTGTACAAGCTAGTTATGTTAGTCTTGGTCTTATTCTAACATGCAAGCCTACGCTAAATACATGATTAATTTTTTTACTACAAAATGTTTTAAAATCTTAATCTATATTTATAAATTGAAACTATCTTATAAAATCACAAAAAAACTTTTAGATTACCATATTTACAAAATTCTTTCAAATTATGAAATGATCAAAGATATAAACCTTTATCCTCCTACCGACCAAACACTACACTAAACAATTTTAAAGTAATAAATTGAGCATTCCGGCTGTATTGTAAATGGACCTGAATGCTAAGAAAACAATTGAAGAAATAGATAGTTAGTCAAAATTGATGCATCATCAAGTCACGCTTATAGAGTTTGTACCTTTTGGTATGGTTATTGCATCTAAGAAGAGGCGCTAGCTATTCAGATGCAAAAAAAAATGAAATGTCTATAAATGTATTATATATATAACATCCCATGCTTCCCATGCTCTTGAATACATATGGCCATGGCATATGAAAATGAATAAACAACATAAATGGAATACATAACACCATTATGTTTCTAGAGAATTTTTATAAAAAATTATCCCGCTCAAGTTTATTTAAAACACTTTAAAATCTTTAAAAACTAGATTCTTTTTCATTTTAGATGGAGATGCAGCCATAGACAAATGGGTGGATGGGATTCTTCTTCATTTTTGATGGAGCTGTAGCCATAAAGGAATGTGGACGAAAAAATCAGGGTTATCAACTGGTGCTTCAAATTAAACTATGTTTTACAAACCTCTATTTTTTTCAAATGGTTGTTCTGCCATATTTTTCACATGCTCATCTTAAATTTTTTACACAAATCTTAAAGGGTAGATTTTTTTTCTCCCATTTTTTTTTTTTTTGTCTTTTAGTATGAATATTTATGGATTTCAGCACCTATGAAGAAAACGGTCAATCTTTAATCCTCATTCTTCACCAAGAGAGATCTGTGGTTTGGAACTTTTGAAAGCTTTATACAAAGTTGGACTGACTGCCCAAGTTAAAATTCTGTCAATATTCCTTCCAATTATTGAACTACATTAGATTCTTAGACGTATTTTGGTTTGTTGTAGTTAAGTTGCCAGATCCTTGAAATATACATCCCTGGATGAAGCCAGTGAGGTTGTCAAGCTCAACAAGTTTAATCAGTGTCAAACATGATGTTAAAATTCCATTTGTTGTTGTCACAACCCATTTTTCCCACCTCTGAATAGAACGGGTCGTTTTGTGTCATGCAATTTTATTTTATTTTAAACCTAATTAATTTGCAATATAATAATGTACGACAGTTGTAAAAGGGAGTGGGGCAATGCAAAGATTAGGAATTGTAAAGGAGAAACACAAGTCATTATAGGGGGTAATAATGCGTCCATATACAGCGAGTACCGGAAATGGGTTCAAGTTTCTTGCAGAAGATGGAAAGGGCTACTTTAACGGTGTATAATATGCATTGTCATGGTGGGTTCCCTCATATTCTACTTTGCTCCCATTGTTGTGTGCATTTTGGACGTTGTGCTGCCATATGCTCTTCTATCAATCTTCAGATTCTATTCCTCTGGTTTCGAGGCAGACTGGACTACATACAGTATTGGGTTTCTATCGTTGATATACTGTTCGTTTCACTGCTTCGACCCATGTTCATTTTGTGCGTTTTTACCATGTTTGATGCACCCAGCTTATCATTTGGACCTTACCTTTGGACAACATTTTTATGTGGGATTGTTTCAAGCATGATCATAATTGTTAAGGCCTCCTTGTTTATGGTTTACTCAGCATTAGGGAGCCCCTCTTTAGAGTCTCAAGAATCTCCCCTCCTCGTCTCTCCAACGGCCGCTGCCGCTAACTACAATTAGGATGAGAGAGTATAATGGTGAGGGTTGTCTCATCTAGTGAGGATTTATTTGGTGTTTGGAAGGGTAGATGAGAAAGGGGGCTCTGAGAGAAGACATATTCAAATTTAATAAAGCAGATGAGAAACTAGCTATCTCAAAGAATTTTCCTCTAGAACAACCTGCCCTCTCATTGCAAATCCTTTGTAAATTTTCTCAAGGATTCAACAGACGGCACCGGCTATGGTGCAACATATTTGCACCAAGCCGGGCAAGTATACACGCCTGCTGCCCGCACTGTGATGTCCCGTACTGAGAGTACACACAGACAGAGGCTGTCAGCCAAATAGATATTAGCTGCAAAATATTTTTATTGGCTTAAGATGTGTACTTTGTTTTCATAGTTTTAGTTTAATATGCATAAAAATTATAATACTTTTTTATTTAAATATTTAGATTCAAGTCTATAAATTTTTTGAAAAAAAATTAGATAGTTATAAAATAAAAAATATTAAAAGATTTAAAAATAATTATTATCCTTTTAGAAATAATTAAATAATTTTTAAAATGATAGTATTTTTTTTAATTGAAAATTTATTTGTAAGTATTATTTCATAATTGTTTAGTTAATTAAAATAGGTAATGTAAAATTAGTATTTAAATGACACATTATAAGATTGTGAATCGAATTATTATTGAATAAAAATTAAATCAAGTAATTATAAAAGACTAAAAAAATAAGTTTGTTTTAAGATTATGTTATATTAATATTTTAAATTATGATTTAAACAAAAAAATTCTTTCATATAGAATGCACATAAAAATAAAATAAAATAAAAACTAATTTTTGTAAGAATTTTTATTGAATTCACAATCAAAACCAATTTAATTATTTTTAAGCTTTAATTTGATGTCAACCATTTTACAACCACTTTACAAAATGCTATAATATAAAGCTAAAAAATTATTTAAATTTTACTTTTAGATTAAGTCTTGTTTTTCTATATTAGAAATAAGAGTTTCAGAACAAAAAAAAAAAAACACCAGAGTATCAATATGAATATACACAAGGAGGCCAAGCCTCACCCAGAAGAGAAAGTATTAGCTGAACATACAAAGCAACAAAAGGAGGAAAAGCAAAACTATCTAGCTGAGAAGATCATAGTGATTGTCAACCCAGGCAGTCCAGCCTAAGGGACCTTCCATCCAAACTATACTTTTATACCCTTGAATCTGCACCAACATAAATAACTCTTCTTTTCTAGCATTCCCTTTTTCTCTAATATCTTTGTTCAATCTATTGCAAGCTTGCTCAAAAACATGCAAATCATCCAAAGTAATACACCACTGGTACCCACGCTTAAGCTCAAAGTAGTAAAGAGTAGCATGCCCATCACGAAGGAACCTCCTCATTTTGTCCCGTTCAATCATCATAGTAGTTTGCACCTGCAAGAAGATTTTAAAGAAAGTGATTTTTCGAAAAAACTCAGTAAGATCCCTATGTTGACCTTGATACCTTTCCTCATTCCTGCACTTCCAAATCTTCTAGAAAATGTTAGACGACAATATATTCCAAAATAAATTGGTATCTTTAGGAAGACCATTAATATGACCAGAAATAATATCAAAAATATTAACATTAATAGGATAAACAATGCCAAACATTTTCCATATTTCTTTAGCAAAAATACAATCAAGAAGGATATGTCTACCAGTTTCAGGAACTCTACACAAGTTACAAATATCAGAATTAACAAAATCTCTCTTTATAGGTAGCTTGTCCAACAAAACTAACCATTTGAAACATCTAATCTTGGGTTCCACAGGATTCTTCCACAAGATATCAAAATACTTTTTCAAAGCATCAGCATCATAAGAAGAGTACCAAACATCATTAATATGATTAATAATATCAATATTACAATCAATGATTTTATAAATATTCTTAGCTTTGAGCAGAGTAGTAATGATACCACCAGGCAATTTGCACTTCAGGAACCTGAGAGAATTAGTGTGACAAACAGTGGGAAGACCAACAGAAGCTTGCACAATCATGTTATAAGTTCTTTTATGGGAATCTGGGATAGCATATTTATCCTTAAGAACATCCCAACGCATAATTTGATCATACTCAAAGAGATCCATAAATTGTTTAATACCTTTATTCGCCCACTGCCTGGCAGAACACCCTTGGGTAAGGGCCAAAGGTTTACCATTTAGGTGGAGATTCCACCAAATGGATCTTTCACCATGGAGTTGAATATTGGAATGAAACTCCTTGTTAGTGATGAATTTCCTAACATGATCCCAAGCCTTCCAAATAGACCTGAAAACCACGGAGCCTTGAACCATGACAGTAAAATTACCAAGAATGAGGCCACAAAAGGGGAGGCTAGTCCAAGACTTAGCTTTTCTAGGAACACCCCTCTCAATATTGCTCATAACTAGCACTTTCCAAGGAGAATCACCCTCGATGGACTAAAAAATCCATTTGGCAGACAAGGCTATACCTTGAGTTCTTAAATCCTTTAGCCCAAGTCCCCCAAGGGTCTTGTTTTAATTCTAAAGTGTTATATATATATATATATATATATATATATATATATATATATATATATATATATATATATATATATATATATATATATATATATATATATATATATATATATATATATATATAGCATTATAAATAATGGATACATAAGATTTAAAGTTCAGGAGTTATAGTTAAAGGGTTAATTATAATTAGGGTTATAAATTTGAATCAATTCAAGTGAGTGTTAAGGTGTTTACAAAATGTTATAATAACAAATAGAAAAAAAGTTCCAAATTGCAATATATAATTAGACTTAATTTAGTGTTCATCCATTTATCATTTATATTATAAATAATATTATAAATTAGTTTTTATTTATTTCATAGTTGGAATTATGAGTAGATTAAGGTTTAAAAGTTATAGTCAAAGGGTTAATCATAGTTAGTATTATAATTAGGGTGTCAATTTTGATTAGAGTTAGTGTTAAGGTAAAGATTGAGGTTACATTAAGAAGCCTGTGATTAAAGTTATGGGTTTTTAAAAGACTAAGATTAGGATAATGAGTTAGGGTTGTCTTTATAATTTAAACTAAGATTATGTATAAAATAATACACCTAGTCTATTTCCCTCAATATCTCTTCGACTTACCTATTGCACCTTACTAAAGGTGCAATTACTAGTTTTAATTATGATTTAAACATAATTTCTATGTTAATACTTACATTTAATGATTTAAACTTTATTCAAGTTTTTATATATTAAAATAATTATATTATTGATATTACATATTTTATTGATTTTTTTCTATTAATTCTTATTAAACATAGATGCAACAAGTTCAACAGTATTAAAGAGGATCACACCAACAAAACACAAGGTTATATCAATGGGCCCTTGGTCACAAAATAGTCCACTAGGAATCAAGTCATCCTACCTTTGATAATTTTGACTAGTATGAAAATTTATATTACATAATGTTTAATATATCTAATTGATTAATATTTTAAATATTAATTATTTTAAAATCATATAATAATAAAATTAAATAAGATCTAAGAACTTATTATTGAAAGGATCATTGTATGTCCTTCATTGATCTAAACAAAGTATAAGAAAAGATTTGGTTAAAAAAAACAAAGTATAATATTAATATCCTTTATCAGTGTATGAGTTATTTAGCTAACAACAATTTTGCACAGGGAGAATTATCTGGTTGACTGTACTGGTAATGAAGGACATAATATGAAAGATAAATGTGTGAACACTAAATTAAGTCTAATTATATATTGCAATTTAGAATGTTTTTATGTATTTGTTATTGTACCATTTTGTAAATACCTTAACACTCAACTGAATTAAATCAAAATTATAACCCTTATTATAATTAACTCTTTAACTATAACTCTTGAACTTTAAACCTTATGTATCCGTAATTGTAACCATAAAGAGAAAATTATTTAAAATGCTACGAATAATATTAAAAATTATGTATATGTATATTGATAACACTTTAGAATTAAAATAACACTTAAATAAAAAAGTAAAATTTAATTTTTTTTAATCTTATAATATAGCATTTTGTAAAATGGTTGACATCAAATTAAAGCTTAAAAATAATTAAAACATGGAAATAACCAAAAAATAATAATCTTAGGATTTCTAAAAATTAAATAATTTATTTTTCTAAAATATAAATTAAAACAAAAATTTAAAGGAAACAATACATGAATGCTCCAACAAAATATTATTAAAATAATATTTTAATCTCTTTTTTAACTTTTTAGATTAGGTTTAATTTTTTACATTCTATGGCCATATTATTGCCACATTGTAGCACCTTTCAACCTGCATTTCTCCTATATGTAATTTTTGGCTCACCTCTATTATAAATAAATGAAATGTCATACACTAAAATATAAATTCACACAAAAAGTGGATTTTGATTTGAATATGAGCTTTGTTTGATTGTGAATTCAATAAAAATTATTAATTCGCACAGAAAGTGGATTTTCATTTGAATATGAGTTTTATACATATTCAGGAAAAAAATTGTTTTGATTGTGAATTCAATAAAAATTCTTACAAGAATTAGTTCTTTTTATTTTGATGTGCACTCTATATGAAAGAAGAAATTTTGTTTAAATCATAATTAAAAATATTAGTATAACATAGTTCATTTTAAAATCTTCTATAATTATTTTGTTTAATTTTTATTAATAATAATTTAATTCACAATCTTATAATGCATCATTTAAATACTTATTTTACTTTACCTATTTTTATTAACTAAACAATTATAATACTTATAAATAAATTTTCAATTTTAAAAAAAAAAATTATTATCATTTTAAGAATTATTTAATTATTTATAAAAGGATAATAATTATTTTTATATCTTTTAATATTTTTTATTTTAAAACTATCTAATTTAAAAATAAAAATAAAAAATTAGACATGATTATAATTTTTTTTTTTTTTAAAATATTATCCATAATTTTTACACATTAATCTAAAATTATGAAAGCAAAGTATATATCTTAAGCCAATAAAAATATTTTGGGCAATGGCTATACAGGCATGAATTCCATCACACACACGAAGGCAACACTTAGTTGTTTTTTCATTGAACTTTTAAATGATAGTGCATAAAATACCAAATTACCAATATTTTGCAGGGCAATTACTAGTTGACAACATCTGACTATACTATCAGCACAAGACATCATAGTGTGGGTAGCAGGAGTAGACTTGCCCAGCTTGGTGCAAATATGTTGAACTATAGCCGGTGCCTTCAATAGACTACTTGACATGAAGAGTATGACTAGGTATGCATTTCATTGTCTTATAGCTTCTATTCTTGGATGAATAAAAATAGTTAATATTTATATGGAATACATTAAAGCTTTTTAATTAAAATGCCTTTCATTTTACCCTTGGTCAATATTAATCAAGAGAGATTCAAATATCATTTTTATTTACTTCTCTTTCAAATAGCTAAAGTAGCAAACATAGTCCATTGTAATAAGATGGGATGTTTTGGATATAATTGTTTATGACTTGTATCCAAAAGCTCTCAATTGATTACTTTCATAACTGATACTCATCAATGGAGGTGTGGAATTGGTCATTATGTTCTTTGTCCCCTGCCATTTTTTTCCACTGGAAGCCATCTCACATAAAATGATGACAATAATCTCAATTAAAAAAAACTCGAGGGATGTAAAAACCTGATGGCATATGGAGATTTTTACCTTGAAATTTAAGTCTTATTCATAACCAAATGAATAGCTTGTGATAGTTGTAGTTCCTTTGGAAATGTGGCACACTAAAAAATAGGTTGTGTTGAGAAATTGGAGTGTTATTATTTATTGAATTGATCGTAGGGAAGAAAAAGATAGCATAATGTGTCTTGAATGGAATGTTAAATCTACTCCCTTGAACATACATTTCCTAATCGTGGGAGCAAAAATGATTGCAAATATGTTTCAGAAGAAAAATTCATTGATTAACAATGATATAATGATTGAATGATTTTGCACTCAATGGTTTGAATAAAACACTTCACAATTGGTCAAAACTAAAACTATTTATCTGAGATAATTCTACAATGCATGGAACATGTACTCATTATTAGGAAATGGACATTTGAAATTAGATTGATAACAATGAGTTTTGGAAACACCCCTTGTGAATTTCAAATGAGACATGAAAGAATGCTTGTAGAGAGTCTCTACTAACAACTATCACAATTTATTTTTTTACCTTGCATTGATATTTATATAAATACAGAATAATAGACCTTATCAAACATAAATATTGTGCCTTCTTGAAACAATTTACTTTCATTGATTGAGGTTAGGCACCATGAAACTGTCATCTTGTTGATAATGTTGAGATCATCACACAGAGATATTAGAGAAAACATACAATGCATCATCCTTGACAGTAACCAAAATACACTAGTTTTGTATTTGTTTGTAGAGTTGAAAGAATGTCAACCAATTTTAAATTGAAAAACTATCTTATAAGTTTTGTTCTTTAGGATTTTATTTTCTCTTAAATTCTTATTAATTTTTCAAGAATAAATTTTGTTCTTTCCTAAAATTACGTAGTTATTTATTTTATACTATCTTATTTATAAAGTTTCTTTATTTAATTTATAACTTGTTATAGAAATGAGTGGTATTTATTTTAATATTTTTCACTTTTTATTGTCATTCTTCTTATAATAACAATATAAAAATTCTATTGAATTAAAATAGTGTGGGATTAGATTATTAATTAAATCCATTTTATAGCAATAAAATTATCAGATATATATATTATGCATTATTACATTTTTTAAAGATATATTATCTTCCACAACCATTATTTGAACATGTACAATACTTTTCTAAGTTTCAACTTATTAGTCCCGCCTAGGTGGAGACTTATGTTTTCACCTCATTTTCTTCTAAAATATTAAATTATATTTATAATGTTTTTGAGTTATATTATTTTTATTTTTTCTAATTGGCTAGTGGTATTTTGGGTAGTGGTTTTCTTCTTTCATTTTCTTTTAAAAACTCAATTTAATCCATGATATTATTATGTTTGTAATATTTTTGAGTTATCTTATTTTTATTTTATTTTTTAAATACTCCGTCTTTTTCTTAAATTGGTTGGTTATATTTTTCCTAGTACTTTTTTCTTTTACATAATATAGAAATAAAGATTAATATTATGTTTCAATTAATATATTTCATATAAATTCTATCTTTAAAAAATTAACCTCTATAATGTGTGTGTGTGTGTACACACACATCATATTTTTAAAATGTTTTATTCAAATTTTTAAAGAACTTATTGTATAGATTGTGATATTACTTATTTTATTTATTAGTCCCACCTATATAGGTGGAGACTTATGTTTTCACCTCATTTAATTAATTTGAGTGCATTCTAAAATATTAAATTATATTTATAATGTTTTTGAGTTATATGATTTTAATTTTAAATTTTTTAAAGATTTTCTTTTCTAATTGGTTGATGGTATTTTTGGCAATAGTTTTTTTTCTTTTATTTTATTTTTAAAATTGTGTGTGTGTGTGTGTGTGTGTGCGTGCGTGTGTGTGTGTGTGTGTGTGTGTATGTATATATGTATATGTATATATATATATATATATATATATATATATATATATATATATATATATATATATATATATATATATATATATATATATATATATATATATATATAGATATATATATACATATACATATGTACATACATATGTATATATATATATATATACATTTGTATATATATATATATACATACGTACATATGTATATGTATATATATATACATACGTACATATGTATATGTATGTATATATATACACATATGTATGTACACACACACACACACACACACATATCATATCATATCATATTTTTAAAATATTTTATTCAAAGTTTAAAGAACTTATTGTATAGATTATGATATTATTATTAATTTATCTTTTACAAGTATGACATATGTTATGCAATTTTTTAGACTCCTGCTATATTATAGCTCTTGTTTTTTTAGTTATCATACTTAAAATTATTTACCAATGAAGCTTTTGGAGTCAACTCTAAGCATTTTTACAAAGAAAAAACCTTTAATATGAAGCTTTTAGTCCTCAAAAGTTTACTTGTATTATTTTTGGAACATTTACTTTAATTGTAATTTATCATTATGGTGACATTATTATTTTAAGATTAATTTAATAATCTATAATTATTAGAAATAGTTTAGGTTGAGTTTTAAAAAGAAAGTATAATTAATATAAATACAATAATTTAAAAAATAAAAATTTATTACTGTAAAGTGATAAATTTAATATATTTACGATAATTTATAAACAATTTTAAAGTATTTGTAAAGAAATTATTTAGTTCAATTATATAGTAGAAAGTGCTACAATCCTAAGTGAAGTTAGGTTCATTCCCAACCCTCTTCCATTTAGCACCAATTCTAATATTTTTGATACATGTATTAAATCTCTATTTACATATCATAAAAGTGTAAAATTATTTATGTAACATTTCACATAATGAATTAAACTTATTACTCTAGATCTAAGGTCAAGTTGTATAAAAATACTAAGAAAGTACGTTATTTCATTCATTACATTCTAATTGGTGGTATATGGGGTTCATGAGATAAAGGTTGTGAAAACACATTCACAATATTTTATTGAACATTTTCATGTCATTATGTAAACTCACATGGGGGATTTTATATTGTTATCATTATTGTTTTTTGATTAGGAAAAATCATGTTAAGGGAACCCAAAACCCCAAAAAAAAAAGGAAACAAAGCAAGGAGCTGGTGTTACAAGGATCAACAACCCAAATAGTCAACAAGGTGAAGGTGAAGAAATGTTGAAGGAGGCTCAATAGAAGTAAAAGAAGTGCATATAGGAAAAGGGTCAAGATTTCTCCCTATGGAATCTCAAAAAATGAATATTGATGAAGCCTTAAAATCACTCCCTATAGAAGTTCAAGTAATAGAAATCAGAGAATGGTCAGAATGTTTCTCTAAAATCTCAAACAATGAATGTTGGAGAAGACTCAAGATTGCTCCCTATAGAAATTCAAGTAAAAAAAGTCAGACAAAGGTTAGGATTAGGTGTAAGAACTTATATGGATGAACTCTTAAATATTTCTCAGTTTTTAAATAATGAACTTTCTCATAAAAATTTATATGATTTACTTAAAATAGATGTGGATAAATAACCCTTAAGTCTATCTAAGAAAAGGTCAATGAATAAGATGATAAGAGAAATAATGACTAAATTTGATAACATTGAAATACGTAAAAAAGCTCAGTTCCTTTCACATTTTTTTACACAAAAGAAGTTGTAAGAGGCATTGAAATTCTTAGGTGTAGACATAACACTAAAGAAAAGAAGATTTTCTAGCATGTAAACTGATGTGATTGAAAATGTTAAACAAAGTTTAAGAAACATTAGAAAATAGTCTCGAACTAAAGATAACTCCATGGCAAGAAAGTGATGTTGATGTCTATTGCAAATAAGAATATGACTTAAAATAGAAAAATATCTTTGATTTCATATGAAAAGGGTTTTAGTAGGAAAACAATGATAGAATATGTTAAGATAAGATAAATTCTAGATGGCAGTACTATGGAAGGAAATCTGGCAATCATGTGTAGAGCACCTCATTCTAATAGGATTGGTGAGGGATTCAAAAATTTAGGCATATCATTTTGGATTGATAACACTCATCCTTCATCATATAGTAGAGATGTGATCAGACATAGGATTGCATCTAGTCATAATAATATGAATATCATACAAAAAATTAGTTGGACATAACATCCAACATGAGTTATATGTGTCACTTTGTCGTGAACAACCTTATATTAAAATTGGGCAAATGTTGGTTGAAAGATTAAAGCCATACTTTGTAAGGTCAACAAAAGTGATTGAAACATGTTTTTGCTGTCATCATATTGAGTTTGATCTCCACTATCAGGTATTTTGAAAGTTTGTAGAAGACACATATGATTTTCACACTACTCCTCCTAGTAGGCAAAGTGAGTTTAAATGTTCCATTTTATGTAAAAAAATAGATGATGTAGTCGGCCAAATAAATTGCATCAAAGGAATATGTGAAACATGTGGTGAATTGGCTCTATTTCCTTTGAAATTTCAAAATATTGATGTAACAAAAAAGGTGAACTAAAAAGGTTACAAGCATGTGAAGAATGAATCAAAGTTAGGGAAAGAGACTTAAAGGTTGGAAGATTTTGAATTGTATTTACCTATTGTAACATTTATGTACAAATTTAAGAATTTGATTTAACCTTATATTCATCATGTATTCTTTGCAAAGTGGCAAGCACAATAGTTTCAGACTTTGAGAGATAATTTTCCACTTGGAACAATTGTATCAGTCATTGATTTTGCAAAGAACTATTCCTTTTTTCATCAGAAAGAAATTCAATCTGATTATTTCTTTTCTAAGTAGGTCACTATTATGATACATGTTTGTTATAGATATGCATAGTTAGATTTGAATGATGTTCAAAGTACACTTGAAGAAAATTCAATAAAAAAGAATATCACTTTTATATAAGTGATGATAAAGAAAATCACATTCACTATGTAGAGCATTGCTTCAATACATTTTTTCTTATTTGGAAGAGAGAGACATAAATATTGATAAATGTTATGTTTGGTCTAATGGATTTATTTTTTAGTTCAAATTATTTAGAGAATTTTATGCATTATGTAGATATCACCGTAATGACAATATAAAACACATATGGAGTTTCTTCAAGAGTGAGCATGGAAAAGGTAAACATGATGGTGCTAGAGCTTACATCAAATGTGCTATGTGAAAGTATTAAATAAATTATAAGGGAGTTATTATAAATAATGAACATAGTGTTGTTGAATGGTGTCAGACATATTTTGCATCACACAAGGAAAGGACATCATCAAGAACGAGTTTATAGGTACCATATAAAGTCTTTCGAGAGATAATAGGTATAAATGTGTACATTTTTTAAAAAAATATGCAATTAAGTTTTAAAATTTATCTTGGTTTTTTGGATTTTAAATTTACTTTGTCCATGTTTTTGTAATGAACTTTTAGGTGTTAATAGAAAAAACATGCATGGTTGCAAGAGGATAGAAAAGACATATTCCTTACATTTTGTCATGAGTATTGATAATCACAATTGGACATTGAAGATAATAGAATACTCATATTTTTACACAATAGTTGCATTGATGAAGACTATGGGAAATTCATCAATCAAACACTTGGATATATAGGTGCATGGATTTCAGTACCACTTGTTTTTATTGATAGGTACACAATAGTTGAGTTGATAGGTACCATATAAAGTCTTTCGGGAGATAATAGGTATAAATGTGTACATTTTTTAAAAATTTATGCAATTAAGTTTTAAAATTTATCTTGGTTTGTTGGATTTTAAATTTACTTTGTCCATGTTTTTGTAATGAACTTTTAGGTGTTAATAGAAAAAACATGCATGGTTGCAAGAGGATAGAAAAGACACATTCCTTACATTTTGTCATGAGTACTGATAATCACAATTGGACATTGAAGATAGGAGAATACTCATATTTTTACACAATAGTTGCATTGATGAAGACTATGACAAATTCATCAATCAAACACTTGGATATATAGGTGCATGGATTTCGGTACCACTTGTTGTTATTGATATATTTGATAAAGATAATGAAAAATTTGATAATATTCCATTGATTTCTAATGATAATGATCATATCTCTGGATTGGTAAATGTAGGTAAGTATTATTAAAATTACTCTCAACTTTCCAACCAATCTCAACTTGTTATTTAATTATTAATGAAATGACTTGTATAGTGTACATGTATGTACATTTTTCTATAGTAGATATCTTTGTAGTGGTTGCTGAGCCTGAAAATCTTGAAGGTATCAATTATTATTTATTGCGATGTATTGCAAACAGGACAAAGTTATATGATCCTAAAGAAAGTGATGAAATGTTGTTCCCCATAGGAATTATACATACATGTGCACATACATATATGAATTTATATATATCTAGCTAACTTTATATCTATCAAAATTTAAAATGTTTAAATTTGTGGTGCATGTTCTATTGTGATATAGAGAACATATTTGAAGCAAGACAAAATAGTCCAACATGAAATATGCTTTGTTGATTATCAACTTGAAAGCAAGGTTTTACAATACATCCACCTAGTTATTGCCACTGGGTTTTTCTACATCTAGTCAAATTTAAGCATGTATGTCATAGGTGGAGACTAGACAGTGAAGATCATGAGAAGATTTTACATGTTATAGGTGTACATCATGGTTGAACTAGGCTTTGAGATGCTCTAATTTAATTTAAATTAAATTTTAGGACCTTTCAATGTAGACATTTTGTTAATATTAATTGATTTAACAATTAGACGGGATGAATGTTATATTAGTTTAATAATATTATCTTTTAGATATTAGTTCTTCTTAAGATTTATTTTATAATAATTAGAATTAATTTAAAGATTTTTCCCTTGATATATAAAATTTCAAGACTTTTAAAATGTATCTATTTTAATAATATTAATTACCATTGATGAAGGTTTTTAAGCAATATTATATTTTGTGTAAGTTTTTTAAAGTAATGTATGGACTTAGTTACTAGCATATTTTTATCCAGATAAAACAAATATGTATCTTTAGTCCTACTAATTGATTTAACAATTATAAAAAATGAATGTTATATTAATTTATTAATATTATCTTGTCTATTACTTCTTAAGATTTATTTTATAATAATTTGAATTAATTTAAAGTTGTTTGGCTGGATATACCTAATGAGAATTGCTAAATATTCAACTATTGAATTATGTGAAGAGAAATTAACTTGATTATTTTATAATGATTACAAATAAATACAATGTTTTAAATCTATAATCTAATTCGAGTTAATTTAGTAGTTTCAAGCTCCTATATTAATACACTTGGCATGAAAAACCATTCAACCACTTAGATAAAATGGGAACACAATTTCAACATAAGCTAGTGATGATAACAATACAACATTAATTAGATGTAAATTAAAAAACAAGAGCTCTGTAGAGCTATAGCCTCGCCTTGTGTACATACGAAGAAGCATGATGCATTATAGTAATTGTTCGAAGAAAAGAAAATGGGGTACAAATTCATGATTGACATTGTGTTGATTTGGAAAAGTTGCATAAGGAAACCTAGACAGTTTACATAATTAAAAAATTAGTCTTTTAGAATAGAGTTTAGGAAAATGCCAATGTAAAATGTAGTTATAGGCAAGTGTAGCATAATACTATGATGAAACAAAAAAATAAGACATTGAAGCTGATGAAAACATTTGGAAAATCATCAGTAACACATGAAATTTAGCTTGCATAAGATTTTTTTTTTTTAAAATCTAATAATAAGTAAAATATAAATATACAAATAAAATTTTAAATATATAATATTATAAGCATTTGATTGAAAAATATATTTAAATTAGCTTGTATAAGAATCTTTTAAAAAATATCTAATAATAATAAGAAAAATGATAATATAAATTTCCTATAAATCAAATATATAGTTTGACATGCTTGTAAGACAATATTTTATCATTATTTTAAATTCATGTAATGATTATAACTTAATATATTATTTACATATTGTAGACACCTAAAAACTTTTAGAAAATAAAGTATTTTTATTTTCTGAAAAAGTCCTGATGACATCATCATTAATTAATTAATTAATTAATTTATTTATTTATTTATTTTTATGCCATTAAATCCCTTTATCTTAATTAAAAATATTTAATTAAGGAATCCCTCCCAAAAATGTTTAAATCTTATTTAAACATTATTTACTTATTTATTAATTATTTAATTAATAAATTGACCAAAAAACCCAAAATAAATAAAAAATTTATTTTTTGCCCAAAACTTGGCCAATTTCCTTAAGACCACTAACCTCTTCCAAAATCTTCTAATCCTTCTTTAATTTTGATGAAAGGCTAATCCCATCATTTCCTACCCCTAATCCCAACTCAAAATATTTAATTAAGATTAATATTAATCCTCATGTTTATTAAAAAAGTTTTAATAAATATCTCCTCAACCCAAACCCTTGAAATAAATAAAACTTTATTTATTTCC
This sequence comes from Cupressus sempervirens, assembly GCA_028749045.1. Classification (NCBI taxonomy): domain Eukaryota; kingdom Viridiplantae; phylum Streptophyta; class Pinopsida; order Cupressales; family Cupressaceae; genus Cupressus; species Cupressus sempervirens. The sequence continues at coordinate 192,228,840 of CM053792.1, forward strand.
TAAAATCTAATTTATCCTCGTCCTAAGAAGTTCTAGACTCTTCTAGAAAGTCTTCATCCTCATCCTAGGAAATTCTAGACTATTCTAGAAAGTCTTTATCCTCATCCAAAGTCTAGACTCTTCTAGAAGATGTCTTTAAACCTAATCCTAATCCCCTCCTAACCTTGTCACATTCTCTAAAGATGGGTTAAAACATACTAACCCAAGCCAAAGTTAACAAATATCTCCTCCTTCACCCACCCTCATTAAATGCCATCCACTTGCCTATCCCTAAGCTAATCCTAAACCATCCTAATCCATCCTCTAATCATTTGCACAATCCTAAGCAAGCTTAAAACCCTCCTAATCAAGCCCAAGTCAAAATTTCTCTCATCTCCCTCAAAATATCTCAACCATAAAACTTTATGAAGCCCACTAGGCCATAAATGACTCTTCCAAGCCCTTTTATTGCTCTTACAAGCCATTATGAGGGTCTTTATGAAGATTTTATCCCTTGAGCCTCCTTTTTTGACTCATCCTTCCCCTTTCCTCCATCCTCTCACCATGTGACATGTGTCACTCTTTGATTGGCTGTAAGGAAGCACAATCCATGTGCTCTCATCTCATGCAATCTGGGCCCTCCATGAGCTTTTTCCCATCCTTGCATCTTAGCCCTCAATCCCTCAAGCCTCTTGCCTATAAATTGGATCTTTCCCCTTTGCAAAATAACACAATCCATGAAGTAAAGTCATAATGCCATTTTAAGAAGCCATTTTACATCAAAACCATACACTCACACCCAAATTCCAACTACATTTGAAGCCCTTTTTGAAGCATAAAGCTTGAGCATACGTCCTATCTATTTAGACAAAGCTACTCAACAAGAGAGCCCATTAATGACTCATATTCTCAATTGAGAGCTCATCTTAGTCTATCTTGAAGTTTATGAATTTTGTTTAGTTTGTAGAAGCTTTATTTAAATTTGGTTTCTATTAGCATACTAACATTGCTCATATACACATATAAATAATCATAAATGATATATATCTTTAAATATAAATTATTTAAGAAATATATTTCATGAGTCAAAGGATTGATGTTGTTTGAAGATTAAGCATCCTTAACGAGATAATCAATGGTGATTTTGAAACAATTTTATGTCCTACCTTTTGCAAATGTTAGGTATTATATCCATGTCAAGATTCATAAGAAACATGTTACAACTTCTAAGATGGCATCATATTATTGTAGTATTTGTAGCTCTACATGTTGATCACAATGGGATCACAATGGGCCACATTAGGAATATTTTGATTAACAATGTTTGAATTGGAGCAAACCAAAAAGATAGGCTTCTCGAGTTGCTTAAAATCCCCATTGAAATGGCCCCTTATAACACTAAAATATGTTACTTATGCTTCTAGTCTATATTATAATTAAAAGTTTTTTTTTTTTTTTTGTATTTTCTAAATATATTTTATTTGGTTTTGTACTTACTAAATATATTTTATTTAGAATAATTTATATTTATTATATTTCAATTTCAAATACATTTCGTAATTAATGATATATTCAAAGTCAATTAAAAGAAATCTAAATAATAATAATAAAATTAAGTTTCAAAAGCATTCTATAAAATAAAATAATTGTCTTCCTTGTTATTCTCAAACTATGTTTTGGGTTTTCTCTTGGTAGATTTTTCTCTTGCATGTAGGAAACGATTTGTGTAAAACACGTTCCTTTGCCCTAATATAATAATAGTCAACCAGGGAGAAGATAATTGTCCGTTACAATAATGAAGTCTAGTATTTGAAGTCATGAGTTTTCTAATATTTGGTATTCATGAGCTTATTTGTTGCGTGTACCAAATTGTATTATAGGCATACAACTATTAAATAATATGCTCATACATTGATGTTCATTTTTTTTACAATTTCTAAATTGGAAAAAATAAAAAACTACTGGAAAAATTATCCATGGCCAATCAGAAAAAAAAGAAATATTCAAATAAAATTAGAAATAATAAATTAGTTCGCTAGAGTCTTTACAAACATTGGAAATCAATTTTAACTTTTTAGATGGCACAATTTTCAATAAAAACAAATAGGAAAAAGTGCATGCAAAAACAATAGTCTATGCCTATAGATAGGTAGGACTAACAAGTAATGAATTCAATTCAATCACCCTATATATGTATATATATATATATATATATATATATATATATATATATATATATATATATATATATATATATATATATATATATATATATATATATATATACATTTTTTTTTTTTTTTGAATTATAAATTAGGTTCATAGATCAATTTGGAACTTCTTCATATTTAACTATTGAAGTACGTAAAGAGAACTTAATTTGATTATTTTATAATGATAACAAAAAAATATAAAGTTTAAAATCTATAATCTAATTCATGAAGAATGTTCTACTAAAATACAATAATACACATGTACATCTCAAGAATGAACATCTCGATCTAATATCTATACTGAAATGCATGTATGAAGACAATAAGTCTTGAATAAATATGTATACATAAAATATAAATAGGGAAATATATGTCATCCAACTACTATAGTACTAAATAGTCAAATAAATAGTGAAATGTACATGTCATTGAGGTATTGAAATACATGTATGTAAGTCTCTAGAATAGGTAAACATGTATACAAAGTCTCCAATATATAAATGCATCAAAATATACATAAAACTAGTACTACTAAGGGGGCCCTTCAAGATGCACATGAACCCTGAAAATATATATACATTAGAACTATACATGTGTGTGTGTGTGTGTGTGCACGCGCGTGCATGTGTACATGTGTAAATGAACATGAGTACATATAGTTTGAAACATAAATAACTTTACAAACTATTTAAAACTTGTACCTGAGAACTACTAGGTGTCTTACTAGAATCCTCTCTCTAATGTACATGCCCTAACCCAATAGTAGATCTAATAATGTCCTCAGTGTCCTATGCCTACAATATTTATCTAATTCACCTCTTCAAAGGATCTACAAAGGATCTATTAAGCTAACCTCTCAACATAGGATTTTCACTATCTAATACAATTACTAGAGAAATTAGAAATCTTTGACCTAATTGCTTACAATCTTCAATTGCTGATTTTAGGCACTTGGTCTACTCACTCTAATGTAATCGTTGATTGATCTGATATCTATTCATATCCCTTTATTTTTTCTAATCAATTGGATGTGTAATTGCTACTCAATTCACTAAGGCTGTGATGCCCCTATTGTTCTTTCTATTTCTACAATTTTTGTTATATGCTTAGAAACTTCCTTGACTTCCCTTCAACAACATAAAATCATGGGGTCTAAGCCTTTTTATAAAGACTTTGTAGACATAGGGTTAGATATGCATTTACGATCCATATTGAATCTTGAATTCCTGATCATTCCTTGCATTTTTCTCATTAGTTGCATGCCTTCTTCATTTTTTTGATTGGTTGCATGTTGATTACATAAGAAATATACAATATTCATTCTTACCCTTATTCATCTTCAAAATCCTTCTATGTCAGCTCCAAAAATAGTTTACATCTAAGTTTGTGAGGGTAGAAACTCATATCTTGATTCTATGTTACTCAACACATACTGGACTACTAGTGCTTAGCACATACTATCTTGGTTTTCTTGACACATTTTACATTCTATCTGGCTTGACACATGTATAGTTTTGGCACACTCAACATACGAAGCATTCTAACTTGCTCAGCATCAACTATGACTTGGCACCTATATATTACTCAACACCTATATCACTCGACACCTGTTGGTATTCTGACTTGGCACTTACTATGGCTTAGCATACATAGTGTACTCAGCTTTAATGTAGAAACTGGTTAAGTATGTTGACACTCAAATGTCAAAACCATTCTAAGACCAGCAATCTACCTCTTTAACATGAGTGTAAGAAACACTTAACTAAACATTACTAATATGTCCTTATGAGTACCTTATCCACAAAATTTCAAAATTTGTTCAAGATGCCTTATAACTCCCCCTAAAGTAATTGTGCCTTGACATTCTTTGCAACCAAAATTTTGTGTGCCTTTGCCTTCTTTTTGCAATCTGTACCTGTGTGCTAAGATGTTTGTCAATTCTATCTATACTAACTAGTTTTATTCATATCTCCCTCAAAACATTATTTCACCCCATGAAAGAATGTAATCAAAACTTAGTATTATTCTCCCCCTTAGATATATCTACCTTACTATTTATTTATCCCCCTATCTTTATTATTATTTCTCCCTCTTTTTGACACTTATGTCGAAGGACTCTAAGGAGTAATACCATATTTAGCTAAAAATGTGTTTTTTAGCTCCATTATTATTTTTAGAGCTGTATACCAATTCTCCAAACCAATATCTAGTGATTTGTGTTGGATGGTAGTCTCTACAAGAAGATGTGCAAGTCCATCCAATGTAGAAAGATTTGGATCTTTCTTTAGGATAGTTCCAACACATACTTGCTCTTTGTGCAGGACCTCCAAATGTGAGGTTATGGAGGATTGAATCTACATTAGTTTGGTCTTTACGTTGGCCTCTTCACTAGCTAATGTAGCTAACTCTCTTTGAGTCTAAAGCGATTGGACAAAATGCCTCTCACTTTGAGCTAGATCTCTTGGCACTTGCATGCTAGAAACCTTCAAATTTCTTTCCAAGCTCAATATTATTTGATTTGTTTCTTGTGTAAAGTTAGAAAAATCACACAACTTCTTGTACAATGAGAAAATGTTCTCAAGTGCAGCTTTGACCTTGCTGATTTTCTTGGCCAATTCAACTTGTTCAAGTTATATACCACTCCATAAGTTTAACATTTCTATCTTGGTCTTCACTAGTCACTTGGTCAACTATATCAGATAGTTGTTCTATTATGGGCTTTGCTTCTTCTGGTGACTGCAAGCTAAAAGCATCCATAAATATGTCCTTAATATCATGTAGCACTTGCCTCTTTTTGTACTCTTTTCTAATTATTTCCTACCTCTTCCTTTTATCTAATGTATCTTGCATTTCATTTATATGTGCCATTGTGATATTCTTGGAGTCATAAGTAGGTATTGCTATGTCTTCATCTAATTCAAGGTCTCCATAGTGAAGTACCCTGGCCACTCTAGTTAAGCTTGAGCCTATAGTTGAGATTTGCAAAGAAATGGCTTCAGTGCTCAGCTTTTGAAGGGTCTTTGTAGGAGTGCATGTCTTTGGTAGTTCTACCAATGTTTGTATGGTGGTCCGCTCCTTTACTTTTGAGGTATCCTCCCTCTCATTTGAATTTTCTTCTACTATGCTTGGCTTTTGTGAGGTATCTTCTACTGTTATAGGTGGTGGAAGCATCAAATTTTTAGTGCTAGTAGCTCTGTAGGTGAAACGTAGTTCTTGTGCTTTCACCTTGTCTTTTTTTGGTTCTACTACTACCTTTTGTAGCTCATCTACACTCACCAATACAAGGCTTGTGTATAACTATGTCTATAGAGTGGATTGGCAAAGGATCTTGGAGAGATCCTCTATAGTTAGGGGAATGATGTTCTAAACTAAATTGTCAAGAACATCCTTAATGATTATTATGTCTATAGGTGTGATGGTTGTATGAGTAGGGCTAGGAGGTGGCATTTGCATGTCTTTCATACTCTATTCCTCTTCTTGTTGTTGTTCAGCTACTGCCATATCTTCTCCCTTTTGTGTTTCTTCCTCCTCACATTTTTCTTTATCCTCCTCATCTTTCTTGTCTTCCTCCTTTTTCTTCTTCCTTTCATCTACTCTTGTTGCTTCTCTTCCTCTCCTTTCTTTTCTTCTTTTACTCTATCTTTTCCTTGGCACTAGTTTCTACCTTATTTGTTTCCTCTTCCTTGTCATTAGTAATCTTATAAATTGTTTTCCACAATCATGTGGATTTATTCACTACATCCTCAATTTTGTTATGTATGATGATAAATGCTCTATACTTAGGTGCAAATTTGCCACCATGTTTCTTATTGGCCTTTTTTATTTGACCTTTTGTCATGTCAAGCTTTACTTGAGCTAAGGTAGATTCTCTAATTTTCTTTTCCATTTTTAGAGAATAATGCCATTTATTCTCAATTATCTCATATAGCTCTTTAGGCATGGTATTGTCTAGTTCTAGAGGTGTGTTCTTAAATTTAGTCATGATGGCATACGCAAATTCCTCTATTTTATTTTTTTCTTCTCTACTAAGCTTATTGAAATCAATGTTTTACAAGTCATTCAAATCTGCATTCCTAACATTTTCACAAATTTTGTCTATACAAGGTTTGGGAGGATGACTTACCACTCTAAATTGGCTGATATCCTCTGACTATGTACTTTCCTCATCATTAGTATCTAGCTATGCCACATACTTTCTTCTTTTCTTTGGCTCTTTAGTAGGCTATTTAGTGGATTTTGTTTTCTCTTTTTTTTGCCTCTTTTCCATTTTGAGTGGATGCCATTATAGTGAGGCTTAGTGACCTCTTAAGGTTTGGGCTGAGCTAGAGGATGAGTTTTAGCTTTTCTCTTTTTCTCATCTAGGGTAGGTGCTAGAGCTAGCATAGCTTGTGTAGGCTTAGTGACCTTCTAAGGTTTGGGCTGAGCTAGAGGATGAGTTTTAGCTTTTCTCTTTTTCTCATCTAGGGTAGGTGCTTCCTTGGCTTCTTCTTCCTTGGCACCTTCCTCCTTGTCTTATACTAATCCCTGGATAAACTCCATTGAGCCTTGCCCTTGCTCTTATTCTTCTTCACTTTCTCCTTGTACTTCTTCTTTTTCTTCTTCTTCACCACCTGCTGCCCCTTTAATATTTGCTCCAAATTTCTTCTTTATCTTCTTTACTAATTTATCCTTCCTTTTGATAATAGAGGCTATCTTCAATTTAGTTTCAACTTTGGACTTGACAACATCATATGTTCCAAAGTGAGGAGCCTTCTTGTCTATCTCTTCTACAAGGAATGTTGTGATTGCTGCTAAGGCTTCATCTATATCAAGCTCATATCCTGATTGCCTTAGCCATCTTATTCTTGGTATTATTGCTTTTATATAGGTATAATCAATGTCAACCAAAAAGAATATGTCATTGATGTGTTTTTCCACTAGGGAAATTGGTATTCTCACCCTTTGCTTCATGGATTTCTTAAAATCCTCAAAGTAGCTTGTCATTTGGGCCTCAAAATTGTCACCCATTTGATCAATGAGCTCATTGATTTGTGTAATTGTAGTTTTTTTAGGTTTCCAATTCACCTTTCCAATAGAAGGAAACTCTTCCATAGCATAAAAGAATATACACATAAGAACTGAACTAAATTTTCATTGAGCACCTTTTGATCTCCTTATTGCTCCTATGTTTTCATTTATTTCCTACGACATTGGTTCTAACTGATCATATGTGTGATCTTTCTTAACCAGTTTGTAGGCTACATCAAAAGTTATACATGGCACACTATTTAATTTGTTGGATTGGTAGAATTTGTGGGATATTATTCTCACAAAAAAATCTAGAAGAGGATCAGTTATAGTGTCAATAGTCATACCACTCTTATTCCATTTGGCTCCAGTATTCCTTTCAATGATTTCTATGGAATCACTACACAGGGTCTTAGGTCAATCTGGGGTTGGGGAACCCATGACCCTATGCACTGTAATTTTAGTAATCTTTATTGGTCCTGTATCCAACCACAAACATCCATTGTGAATTCTACTCAAAACAATCTGTATCCATTCAGTTTTGGATCCTGTAGGGTAAACTAAGGCATTGGTCGAGCCCTTTTTATCAACTATTTGAAATTCATCCTTTAGAATCATGTTTTCACATAGTTTCTCATAGGTTTGGAATATCTCTAGATCTCCTACTACTCCTATCTTGCAGTTATAACACTTTCTCACATCTTGCACCATGACAACTTTTGGTGGGATAATGGATAATGCACCAGATAGGTTGTTTCTGTAGGAAATTTTAGGGACCAGCCTAAACTCAGGTTGTTTGACCTCATTGCTAACAAACTAAACCTCATGACCTTCCTTTGAAGCCATTATACCAAACTAGGGTTTAAATCTATTGAAAACTTTTAACTTTGAGTAGCTTTACACTTGATAAATACCTTAGATTGCTGAAATGTATGTTGAATTGTTGTTGAGATCAATGTAAATGACTTCAAAGTTGCTATATGACTGCTCCTACTCTTTTCTCATCTTTTCTCTATGTTTGAATGGTGTGAAAACAATCAAAATTTGACCTTATACCTTTCATAACCTAGCATTAAATGGTTAGTGAATACACTGTAAACTCAGTACTTGAAGGTTTCACTACGACTCGGTTCCCATTGTATTTTTACTTGACTTCTACTAGTTCTCCACTTCACTTGGCTTCAACTATCAACTTAGCCACTATTAGAAACTCAGCATCGATTGGTACTTTACTTGGCATCTAAGGATAGTTTGGTAGTATTTGCAAAAAACTTTAAATTTTATCTTGGCATCTTTGCTCATGCAGATTTCTTGCTTGCAATACTTCTCTCTCTTGGAATTGATGTATGATATAACTTTGTATATCAGTCCCATACACCTATTCTTGCTTAGTTGGATGAGATGTGATCACTTGACCTTTTGGGTGAAGTGATCTCTCCATTTGATTTGCTACACTCATCTTTCTTCTTCCAAGTCTTGTTCATTTGCCTTCTTATTTGTTCAACACTAACCTTCTCTTTTCCTTTGTTGACTTCTATCTTGGGTGCTTTTGAATTTTTTGGGCAATTCTTGTTGATATGACCAATTTTCAAGCCACTGAAACATGTAGTTTGACTTAACCATCTATTGTAATTCCCTCTAAAATGAGTCCTTATGCAATTTTCTAGAATGTGTCCATACTCTTGACAATAGTGATAGCTATACCTGGTGTTGTAATCCCAGATGTAGTGATGACCATGGTTATTTCCTCTTATAGGCTAATTAGGTGTCCACATAGGCTTTGATCTACATTTAAATGCCCTATGTCCAGACCTTCAAATCCTTGTGTCCTTATAGTCTTCTTTCTACATTCATGTGCTTGATGTCCTTGCCTTTTGCACTTGTGACAAGAGCTTGCATTGGTAGGCTTATCATGCTAATGGCTATTCTTACTCCTCCATACATTACAGGTATGCCCCTTTTTACCATAGAAATGACAAGTAGGTTTAGTCTTCTTACCTTTGTTAATCCTTTCCTCTACAGTCTTGGATGATTCTCCTTGCTTAGTGCTAGTGTAGCCAAGTCCCGAATTATCATTATTAGCCCTTGGTGATTTTAGTAGTTGCTCAAAGTACTTGATAGCCTCATTGGGTTTTTTGAAGCTTTATGATATATCCTTCTCCCTTTTTAGTTCATTTTATGATTTTTGATTTTTGATTTCCAAGGTGGAAATGTCAATGTCCTTCATGTTTAGCTCATGATGAGCATTCATCATCTGACTTAAGGTGTCCAACTGCATGTTTAAGATTCTTTCAAACTCAATTTTTTTCTCCTCCAATATATTGGTAAGATTTCTCTTGTCATCTTCTATCATGACCTTGTCTTTAATGGCTCTTTTATTTTGTTCAGTCACTTTACAAAACATTATGGCTTGTGACTCTTGTTCAAGCTTGATTAATCTAATTTCTTTAGCTTGTGCTCTATTTTTCTCCATCAATTTAGCTATTGTTGCATCAAATTCCTTGGAATCTCCATTGGAAAACACTTGTGTGGTATCAATATCCTTGTAGTGTATGTCATTTTTAGCTATGGTTGTATCCTTCCTTCTTTCTAGGGACTTTTTCAATTCTTATCTAGCTTCCTCCAATTTGTGTAGAGTGAGATGCACATCAATCACCTAACTATATATGATCTTCCCAAATTTGCAGACTTCCATCTTCAAACCTTTTCTCTAAGCTGTTAGGCTTCTCCTTGTGAGAACCTAGTGCTTTGATACCAATTGTTGGAATATTCAAAATGGGAAGAGAGGGGGGAAGGGGGAGGTGGGGTGTGGATTGTGTGGGGGTGAATCAGAAGTATAACAATTTTAACCTTTTTTAGATCTTTTAAAACATATAACTGAAAAATGAGATGCATGGATGTAAACATATATAACTGAAAAATGAGATGCATGGATGTAAACATATTAAATGAACATAAAGTAAATACATGCAATAACACACATAATACCAGATTTGGTAACCTAGAAACTCTCCAGGAATAAGAAAGTAAAATTGGGGTGGGAATGATACCCACAAACTCACTGCAGTAATAATTGTTTGACCACTTCTGATGCTCTGCCCTTTTAAAGGCTTTACACTGTGTCAATAGTCACCTTATTAAAGGATTTACAAACACTTTACATGAAGTGTCACCTTGTTAAAGTATTTAGTCACCTTTTCGAAGGATTTACAAAGTAGTTGTTAAGCTAACCTATCAACATGTAGGATTTTCACTATCTAATACAATTGCTAGAGAGTATTAGAAATCTTAGACCTAATTGCTTACAATCTTCAATTGTTGATTTTAGGCACTTGATCTACTCACTCTAATGTGATCCTTCCTTGATCAAATATCTATTCATATCCTTTTCTTTGTTCTAATCAACTGGATGTGTAATTGCTACTCAATTCACTAAGTCTTTGATGCCCCTGCTATTTTTTCTATTTCTACAATTTTTGCTATCTACTTAGCAACTTCCTTGACTTCCCTTCAACAACATAAAATAATGGGGTCTAATCCTTCTTATAAAGACTTTGTAGACTTAGGGTTAGGTATGCATCTACAATCCATATTGAATCTCTAATTCCCACTCATTCCTTGCATTTTTCTCATTGGTTGCATGCCTTCTCCATTTTTCTAATTCGTTGCATACTGATTACATAGGAAATATACGAAATTATTTCTTATCCTTATTCACCTTCAAAATCCTTCTATGTTGGCTCCAAAAATGCTTTACATTTGAGTTTGTGAGGGTACAAACTCATATGTTGATTTTGAGTTACTCAGCATATACTAGACTACCGGTGCTTGGCACATACTATCTTGGTTTTGCTTGGCACCTATTACATTATGTCTTGCTTGGCACATGTATAGTTCTAGCTCACTTGGCATATGAAGCATTCTAAATTTCTCAGCATCAACTATGACTCAAAACCTATATATCACTGGGTACCTATATAATGCTCGACACCTGTTATCTTTGAGGGATGGAGCATTCGAGGAAGGATTTTCAGCATACAGGGAAGAATTTTGGGGGCATGAGCAAGAGCAAGGATTTTGACCATAATAGGCCTCAACAAATTGGTTCTGATCCAATTTTCTAGGAACCTTCTTCCATATTTTCATCCATGCCTTTTGTTCAACCAACTTGGGATCATGATTTTAGTCATATCTTCTCTGCTACACTAGTAGTGTAGCTAGTCGACTCCAAATCAAATCCTTTTCCAGTTTAGAGATGTTCTTTCAGAGATATTAATTCAAATAGGGTTTTGTCAATCTTCAAAGGGAAAGCAATTGTTCAACCTGCAAAGCCATTTTTCCTTAATCCTAGGTTTCATGATCAGACATCTCAATATCTAGTGACTGTTAAATCTGGGCCCTCTCCCTATTTTAAAAAGGGCGAATCATCGCATCACCATTAGTAGCCTCAAGTTTCAAATTATTTTTGGTGGGATTATTTGTTGCCCAACAATCCTTCAATGGCTTGTTCATTTCAATGGCCTATTACGAAGGTGCTTCATACATCTACATTTGCACAAAGGAATCATAATAGGTTGAAGTTCAAAAAACAACCCGTATTTGATATACGTCCATGTGCTCCTCCTAGCCATTCTGTTCAAATACAAAATATTTAGATCCAAAATGGTCTAGTTCGATAGAAGCTAGATTCCACAACAAATAGAGCCCCCCTCATTCCAAATAAGATTTGGAGGAAAAAAGATCAGGGTAAGATAGCTCCAGGTCATCAGCAAGTCGCACATAAATCTCCATTATAGGATAATAGTCAAAAGCAATCCCAAAATAATGTGGATAAAAATTTGGATCAAGATCTACACTCATCCCAATAGTAGCTACATGTCACTTTTCCAAATCAAATGTTAGAAAATTTAGTCTCCACTCTTTAGCAGAAAGCTCTCATAGGTAATTTTTCCTCTGATTCGTTATCTTTTTTAGATATTAAAAATTGGGCTTTCAACCTTTGGTCTGGACTTATAGATATTTTTTATCATGATTTCAAATCCAATTTCTTTATTACTATTTTTAATTTGAATGAAGATAGAGATTCTTTAAATAGGCAAAAGGGTTGGTTTTGTCAGGGTGTGGGATTATACACCATGTTGTGGATACCATATTTTAATCCCAAAGATATCAATATCCAAATTTTTCCATATTGGATTTCTTTTCCTTCTTTTCCATTGGAGTACTGTGATCCTGAGATATTGGAAATCATAGCTAACAAGTTGGGCATTTTTCTAAACCAAGATTTGATTTCGTATGAATGCCCTCACTTGGAAGTTAGGGTGTGTTTATTGAGTAGCAAGTCATTTCCTCAATCTATAGCTCTCATATCCAAATAGAGAAAATGGATACAATCAGTTAAGGTGCAGGATTTTTCCGTGGTTCTAAAATTCCAAGATAATCTTGGTCATTTCAGCTATATGTACTAAACTGGTCAAGATAATGTGTTACAAGTTTGTCCAGACCATTGTTCGGATCCTAAGGCTTGTTCTATAAAAATTTTAGTGAATAATAGCAACATTTCTGATGTAGTTATCATGCAAAAGGATTCAGATCATCTAATAGATAATCTATTTATAAAGAGAATACAATTGCAGTTCAAGTTATGTTAGATTCATTCCTAGTCTTCCTCCATCAATTTCTTTAGCTCTTTTCTTCTCTCAAGAGTGTGTGCTGCAATAGTAAATTTCTCATGCTGGAATATGCTATTTCTTCTCTATTGGATTCCTTTTCAAGTGTGCAATCAAATTTTCACCCACTGACAAATCCTCAACAATGTGTAGTTGCAAAGTCTTCCAGTTTGATCACTTTTTAGAACATAAGTTTTCCACTGTCAATTTTAAAGTAGCCTATACAGTATCTTTTCATTTATCCTTCTCCTGTCATATTGAATTTTATTTGTGAGCAAATTTTATCTGAGATTACTACCTCTATTATTTTTTATATTGCAAAAGAAGAAGTCTTGTAGAATGAGGACTATAAATCACTTGTGATTGATAATCTACTTCAAGAATTTCAGTTTTGGAACAATTTGATTCCTAGTCAGATGCTTGACAAACCAAATGTTATTAAATATTCTAACAATCAAATTGTTCTTAACATTTTTTCTCAGGATTCTGATGTAGGAATTATCAATTCACTATCTGGAGATTCCATGGGATTAGAGACCAATATTTATCAACTAGTGCAGAAATCTATGGTTTTGTCTCCTCTACAATCTCAGTCTCAAGATTCTTCCATGTAAGATACTTTTAAATTCTAGCCTTTATCTATTTTGCAAACTCCATCTACAATAACTCCTCTTACTAAAATACCAAACGCTAGAGGTAGACAGAAGGGCTCCAAAATTAAGAAAGAAATCGCTGCAGATATACAAACTACATTAAATGGTAGTTTTACTGTTGTTAGAAGATCAACAAGGAGAACTAGGTGTTCTCCTTGTCATCAATGAAGATCATCTCATGGAATGTCAGAGGCTTAAATGCCTTTGACAAAACTCAAAGAATTAGATAGGTAATTGATTCTTTGCAGGAAGACATTATTTTATTACAAGAAACCAAGTTGTCTCAAAATAATTTTGATAAAATCATTGCATCTTGGAAAAAATGGAAAGTATATCATATGCATGGTTTGGGTGCTTCTAGAGGCTTAGAAATTTTTTGGAATCCTCTCATAGTTAATTATTAGCTTCTTTGACAAGAAAGTAATTGGCAGATGATCCAAATAACTGCATTTGATATTTCTTTTATCCTGATTAATGTAAATGGACCTACATCAACCTTGGAGAAAGCCTGTTTATGGGAGTCTATCACACTTTCCCTTCAATTGCAAGATCAACAACAAGTAGTTATTGGTGGGGATTTCAATGCTCTATTAGACCAATCAAAAAAAATTGGTGTTATTATCCCCCCCCTCTAAAACTCTTCAAGATTTTAATGCTTTCATGGATAATAACAATCTGATGGATGTTAAACCAAGTAATGGAGTTTTTACATGGACTAATAAGAGATCTGGCTTTGCAAATATTGTTGCTCATCTAGATAGATTTCTTTTATCTAAAGATTGGCAGCTGAGTTGTTTAGATATTTCTTCAGACATCCTTACTTTACCAAGATCTAATCATTTTTCTATTTCATTAAATCAAAATTCTAATAACAATTGTTCCGATCAATGCTTTCATTCTTCTTTCAAATTTGAAAGCATGTGGCTTAGGCATCCAAGTTTTTTACACAATATTCAACAATGGTGGAATGAAGTTCCATTAGAAGGACGAAAAATGCATCAGTTTGCAATGAAATTGAAATATATCAAATTTTGAATTTGAATTTGGAACCAACAAGTTTTCAAAAATGTGTTTCATCAGAAGGTCATAGTCAAAGATCAGCTTGAAGAATTTTACAACCAAATTATCCAAGAGGGCATGAATGAAGAAACTTATTCTCTTCAAAATAATTTGTAGGTTCAATGGGAGGAATTGTGTTCTAGATAAGAGATGTATTAGAGACAAAAATCATGAGAATTATGGCTTCAAGATGGGGATAGAAATACTAAGTTCTTTCACAATTCAGCCAAACAAAAAAGAACTAACAATATAGTTTTTCATATCAAAGATGCCTCTGGTACCCTCCTGACTAATGAAAATCTTATCAAGAATGAAGTCATTAAATTTTTCAAGAATCTTCTTGCTCCTGATGTTTTCCCTTCCCCTACTAAATCATAGATTGACGAACTCCTTGATTCATTCCAACAGTGGTTTCAGCATAGGAAAATGATATTCTAATGGCTCCTTTTACTATTCAAGAAATTTGCAAAGTTGTCTTTTCTTTTCCGCCTAACAAAGCTCCTGGGCCAAATGGTTTTTCTGCTCTATTTTATCAAAGTTGTTGGAATATAATTTTTTGGGATCTATGGGTGGCTATGGAAGAATCTAGAAGGTCTAAATCCATGCTAAAATATTTTAATACCAAAAATATTTTTACATTCCAAAATTGAGGGATCCCCAAACTTTTGCGGATTTTAGACCAATCTCTTTATGCAACTTATCCTATAAGATTATTACCAAAGCCATATATCTTAGGATTCAACATCTTATTCCATGTATTATTTCCCTAGAGCAAGGTTGATTTGTTTGGGGAAGGGAAACCATGGAAGGGGCTCTTGTGGCTCATAAAGTTCTTCATTCTATTAATTTAAACAAGACTTCAAGTTTTGTCATAAAACTGGATATGATGAAAGCATATGATAGAGTCTGTTGGAAATTTTTACTGCAAGTACTTGCCAAATTGGGTTTTTCAAAAAATTGGTGCAAATGGATTTAGGCTTGTATTTTGGGGGCTTAGTTTTCATTAATCATTAATGGGAAGCCTAAGGGTTTCTTTCCTTCTACTCAAGGGATTCGGCAAGGGGACCCTTTATCTCTAGTTTTGTTTATTATTATGGCTGAAGCTTTTAGTAGGTCCATCTCTCATCAACACTTTCTTAATAAATGGAAAGGAGTTCTCATTTTAGGTAAAAACATATCCATTACACATTCCTTTTTTTTGGATGATACTCTTTTTTTTGGCTTTTCAAATGTTCAGGAAGCTCAACAGATTTTGTATACACTTGACCTGTATTCAGCAGTGTCTGGTCAGATGGTTAATGCTCAAAAATCAAAGATTTACTTTTTCAATATTGTCAAATTGGTTTCTGATAAAGTTAAACAGATCTTGGGTTTTTCAAAAGATTTCTTACCTTCAGTTTGTTTGGGCATTCCTTTTTGCATGGGCTCAAAAAAATCTTTGTATTAATTTGCAGTTATTCAGCGTATCTAGAGTCGAATTGCATCTTGGAAAGTTAGATGGTTGTCACTAGCAGGAAGAATTTTGTTGATTAAATCAGTTTTAGCTGCTATCCCTAACTTTTTTATTGTTGTCCTTAAGATTCCATCCAAAGTACTAGTTACAATTCAAAAATTGATCAAAGATTTCCTTTGGTCGGGTAACCTAGATGATTCTCGAAAGATTCCACTTGTCTCCTTGCAAGATATGTCACACACTCCTAATGTTGGAGGGGAAGGAATCCATGATCTTTCATTCAGAAATGAGGCATTTGGTGGGAAATTGATTTGGCACATGTACTCTAAGTCTCAGTCCACTTGGTGTAAAATTGTGTAGCAAAAATATCTGGATAACAATGATCCTTCTAGAGTCTTAACAATTTCTAATCCTCCAAAAGGTTCGGTTGTTTGGGACTTTATGATAGCTTCGCGAAAAATCATAGTTGACTATATTTCTTGGGAAGTCCATAATGGACTTAGTATTAATTTTTGGAATGATTCCTGGAATGATCTAACTCCCTTATCTAAAAGCGGGTTTTCTTTGAATATTATTCATGTTGCAAAAACCCATTGGGGGACCCAATTGAATCAATATGTGGAATATGTTTCTAAATTCTCAAATAAAATAGTTTGGAAAGACCCAAGTAAGTTGCCTCTTTCTTTTTAGGAAATTAACCAATTTAAAAATGTTTTGAATTCAAGATTAGTCTACTTCTCTGATGTCCAAGATTGAATTTTTTGGGCTCCAGCTAAGGATGGTAAGTATTCATTGAAAGAGGGATACAATATTCTCCAACAAAATTATTTGAATAAACCTACGTCCAAAGATTTTTCATTTTGTTGGAATTTGAAAGTTCTACCTAAAGCAGGTTGTTTCGCATGGCTGGCATTAAAACATAGGATTTTAACTAGTGACAGATTGAATAGATTACAAATTGCTAAGCCTTTTAAATGTGTTCTTTGTAAGGAATAGGATGAAACTATGGATCATTTTTTTTGTCTCTTGTTCATTTTCTTATCAATGTTGGTGCTTTATTTTGAGCAAGGTTAAGTACTCTACCCCCTTACCTAACAAGCTTTGGGATCTATTTCAAGCCTGGCCAACTCTTTATCAAAATCTTTGTTTGCAAACCTATGGAAATGTGTTCCAAGTTTGGTAGTTTGGGCTATTTGGTGGGAAAGAAATAAGCGTATTTTTAGAAAACAATCTCTTCCATTAGAAGTTGTCTTAAATGGTATTGAAAGATCTATCTTAGAAGTGACTAATTCTAGTTTGAAAAGGATTAAATTTAATCCGATTGTGACTCATTGGGATTCACAACTTGTCCAAGAATGGAAATTATTATTTATTCCTAATGGGTGAAAAATTAGTGCTTCATCAGCTCAGTCCTTACTCAGGAAGTATAGTTGGATACCTCCATCTTCTAGTTTTTGGAAGTTGAATTTTGATGGTGCTTCTAGAGGAAATCCCGGTCCTTTGGGTGTTGGGTTTTGTATTCGAGATTCTTTTGGTAAGGTTGTAGCAATTAGAGTATCTCCTCT
The DNA here is from genome assembly GCA_028749045.1 of Cupressus sempervirens. Lineage (NCBI taxonomy): Eukaryota > Viridiplantae > Streptophyta > Pinopsida > Cupressales > Cupressaceae > Cupressus > Cupressus sempervirens. The sequence goes on from CM053792.1 coordinate 192,246,438, forward strand.
ACCTATTGACATAAACAATATTTCTTAGGCTCATGCTTTGTTGCCTAGGCTTTTATTAGTTAAACAAGGTTGTCTTAATAGGTTACATATTGAAGGGGATTCTTCAGTTATCATTGATGCTTGTATTCATAGATGCATTATTTCCTGGAAACTAAAGTATGTTCTCAATCAAATCTGGAGACTCCTTGATGAATGTTGGAAGTTTTCCTTTCACATACTTATTGTGAAGGAAATAAAGTTGCATATTTTTTTATCAAATTTGGGATGTGATGGGGTGAATGTCTCTACTTTTCATTCTCTACCTTTTATTGAGCAACATAAGGTTTTAAAAAATCTTATTCACGATGACATGGCAACAGCTAATAGAAGTAATGTTTGAGATTAGCAAGTTATCTTAAGATGCTAAGTATTTTTATCTCATGTGCCAAGATTTGCATAATCCTTCAGGAGCTGAGCTCCTTAGTATTTTTTTTTGTGAGTCGAGCTCAGTCAAATTCTTTAGCTGTGTCGAGTCCAGGCTTCAAGTGCTAAGTTCTTCAGTAGTGCCATGTATACAAGTTCCTTTTAGGTGCCGAGTTGGCATTTTGGTAACTGGTGTTGAGTTATTTTTCTATGCTGAGTTCTTCAGGCTTTAGGTGTTGAGTTCTTCAGTGGTGCTGAGCTAGCATTCTGATAACTAGTGCCAAATTATTTAGCTGCACCAAGTTCTTCAGGCTTTAGGTGTCGAGTTCTTTAGTAATGCCAAGTATTCAGGATCCTTTCAACTGCTGAGTTGGAAATTTGCTAACTGGTGTCGAGTTCTTTGTTCTTCATACTTTAGGTGCCAAGTTCTTCAGTAGCATCGAGTATATAGGATCCTTTCAGGTGCCGAGTTGGAAATTTGATAACTACTGCAGAGTTTTTTAGTTGTGCCAAGTTCTTCAGGCTTCAAGTGTCAAGTCTTTCAGTAGTGTTGAGTATACAGGATCCTTTCAGGTGCCAAGTAGGCATGAAAGTAATTAGTGCCAAGTTACTGAGTACTAAGAAACTAAGTCTTTAATTCAGATTCTAAGTTTTTTTTAGCGTCTCTGAGGCTGAGTTATGCTTATCAGATGTTGAGTTACCCTATTTTTAAGTTGGTGTCATATGTAAAATTTAATGTCACATGCTTTTATTCAGAGCATTTACATAGACATATCCTCCAAAGTAAAATTTGTAGGATCCAAATATTTTATTATCTAATGATATTCAATTTTGATATCATGTTGGTCGATAGCTTCATGTGAACAAATTTGAATATTTAAGGAGTAATGTTTGTAGTACTATTTACAAGCAAGATTAGGACATCACTAGAGAGATTAAATGACAAGTTGCAATTTTATTATTTAATAAGTCTCATCGCTTCGTCTCTAAAAATATTTGCTAATGCTAAATTAGGAAAATTCAATCTGTAAGCTGAGATTGTGTTCAAATATGAATTCTAGGTAGGATTTTGATTTGGCCTGCGCAACATGTCATATGCAACATCATTTAGTCATGCCAAAAAAATTTCAAATTTGGCTACAGTCGACCCTAGATGAAGTTGTGCTTCCTAGGCATATAATGGATGAGGTGTTGAATCAAATATTCACTATGAACTCACACTCAGTTAGTTTAGCCATTCGGTGCATCATTGGTGAGGAGCTTCTCTGTCCCTCGACACTTGTGCTTTTATATCCCTCCCAGGGCATATCTATTTTCCTATCTAATTCCATGAATCTTCTACAATCTCCGGAGTTACTTTAAGGCTTGGCTTCTAAGGTAATTCTGCCACATTTCTTACTAGATTATAAATTGGAAACAACCATGCAAAAATATGATTTATGGAATGGTATGGCTTTAGTAGGTGGTCTATTTTCACATTTTCAAATCCTGAAAAAGAATGAATATTATATTGTTCTTGAGGTGATGAAGAATTCCATAGATAACTGTAATATCAATTATTTGAAACAATCTTTTCCTTATGATCCATGGTTTTTGGGTGAGTGGGTGGTAGAAAGAATCTTGTTGGTTGGAATGGCCATGATTAATTTATAGTCGGATCCTAATGTTTCAACCCCCACTCAAAATGCATTGGTAGTAACTCCTCAACCATTGGAACAAAATCATTGGGATTCAATTGGTGTACATAACTCTAATTTAGATTGGCTCGCACATAACTTAGTTTCATGATTTGGCTATGGAATTCTCTTTTTTGGTCTCTGGCTCTTATGTTTTTGTTCTTTCAGTTTGGGCAGAATTGGAAAGCAATGGTTCATCTCAAAAATTAACTCTTTTCAATTGAAGATATCTCTAATGTTGAAGCTCTAAGTCTATTTTCTACCAAACATATTGTATATGTATTATGCAGAAGCTTAGAGTGGGTTATCTTAAGATGGGTGATAACCTTTTGTAATTATTTGCTTCCAATATATACATACATGTAAACTTTAGGGACAATGCTAGGTTTTCTTCTCTGATTCTTTCCCAGTTGACCTCTTTGAATGAGATTAATAAATATTATAGTGGCTTGCCATGTTTTCTTTTATAAAAAAAATTCTCGACATCTATTGAAATTATGACTAAGCACTTACTATGGCTCGACATACATAGTGTACTCGACTTCAATGTAGAAAGTGGTTAAGTGTGTTGACACTCAAATGTCAAAACCTTTCTAAGACCAACAAGAAGAGGTATGAATTGAGAGGGAGAGGCTAGTTAAGGAAAATAGAGAAGAGGAATAGGTGAGCTAGAAAGAGAAAGAAAGAAGAAGAATGGAGAAGTATTAGAAAGGGACATGAGAAAAGGAGGATGAGAGAAAGAAGAATAAAGGGATAGTACATAAGCAATATGAGAGAGAAATTAAATTGGTATGTCTCATCTGCCTTCCTCTAAATTCTTTCTCTTCTCTTCTCTCCCTTTACCTTTCTCTATTGCACCCTCCCCCCCCATCTCCCCATATCCATTTATATTTATCTCATCCTATACTTTCTCCTATCTTCCAAACACAAAAATTAAAATTTTGAAAGAGATTTTAAAATATCATCAATTGTAAAGATTAAGTGACACTGAAGTACCTTTGGTTATTTTTACCCCCGTTCAACATATTATAGATAACTGATTTGAGAATTTTTTAATGGGATGAAATATTTCATAGTGGGTTAATGTGTCATATTATTAATAGTTAAACATCATGTTATCGCTATTTGTCTATTTCGTGGGAGGTCAATTTGGCAACCCACAAAATTTTGAAACCTTTTTCTATTTCTTTGGGTTCCCTTTTTTCCCTTGGAGAAATAAATTAGGCTCTTCTGCATGGAAGAATTGACATTGTGTGTTATCATATCCTATAGTTACTCCTACTAATTTGAGGTAGGAGATTAACCTTCATGTTATCACCATTTCCATATTTCATAAGAGGTCAATTTGGCAACCTATAAAATTGTGAAACCTTTCTCTATTTTTTTAGATTTCCTTTTTACCATTGCAAATTGGTGAAACTAGTTAAGCTCTTCTTCGTGGTGAGGTTAACATTGTGTGTTATTCCATCCCATAGTTTCTTCTACTAATTTTATGTAGTTACAAAAGAAATTACTACTTTGAAAGAGAAATTTAAAAATATCAATCTTAGATGTTGAGTGACACTAGAAAACGTATCTATTGGCTAGTTTTATCCCATTCATAATGTCATAGATAATTAATTTCAATTGGTTTTTAATGGGCTTAAATATTTTAGTGGGTTAAAGCATATTGTTTTTGATAGTTGACATTTAAGTTATCCCTATTTCTTTATTTCACAAAAGGTTAATTTGGAAACTTATAAAATGAAAAAACCTTTCACTATCTTACTTGGTTTCCTTTTAGCCCCTAGAAAAATTTCCAAAACATTTTGGCTCTTCCACATAGTAGGGTAAATTGCATGTTATCCCATCTTAGGGAGGAAAATAGAGAATAAAATATTAAGACATTTGTGAATAGGCAATAAATATATCAAAAACTAGGATAGACACTCATAAGGATGTAGAGAGGAGGAAGGGAGAGATGGTCGAGTGATAAAAAAAAATTAAATATGAAGAGATAAATAAATGAAAATGTGTGTGTGTGTGTGTGTGTGTGTGTGTGTGTGTGTGTGTGTGTGTGTGAGAGAGAGAGAGAGAGAGAGAGATTAGAATAGGAGAGAATGGATTGAGGAATTTATAGGATTATAGAAATTCATATAATTTTGACAATATTCAAAACATTTTATGTTCAATTCTATTAGATTGTATCTTTCTAATGGTGGAATTACTAATGAGGATATCAATCTTTCAATTCTATTAGACTGGATATCACTTTATTTCACCTTAATTTAGAGTTTTGATATCAAATGTTTTCCCTTCAAGTAGAAATCCACACCTCAATGATATTTCACTATAAACATAAAGCTCTAGCTTGAACTACACATTTTATTATACAAAATACACAAAATTATATTATGGTTATGGAGATGCAGATTTTCTTCTTATTTGAAATTATCTCAAACTAAAAATGGACATGAAAATTCTCCTTTTAGGTAAAAGAGGTGCACACATTTCAACATGATTACATTCTATTTATGAAGTTTAAGCATGAAGTAATCTCTCCATTTCTTCAAATCTTGAACAATAGCATAAAATTCTTAAACATAAACTAAGTACCTTTTCTTAGCATCATTAAACTTCTCACTAAAGAAAGTTGTAAGTCTTTCTTATTGACTCAAAATAGCTCAAATGATGCTTCAACTAGCATCACAATCAACCTGAAAAAGACTTGGTGAAATAGGCAAAGCTAGTATATGTAATTTTCCCAACTTTTGTTTTAATATTTCAAAATATTATGTGCTCCATGTGTCTATTTGAAATCCTTTTTGTACCCTCTCATAGTCTATGTCATAGTATTACATACTAAACTAAAATTTCTAGTGAAGTTCCTACAAAAACTTGCCAATCCATGAAATGATTTAACTTTTCCAACATTCTCAAGTGTAAGAAAATCAAGGATAACCTTCAATTTTTTAGGATCCATCTTCAAACCATCAACAAAAATTACAAAACCAATATATACAATCTCTTCCTTTATGAATGAACATTTTTTCAAATTAATCACTAACTTTTCCTCTTTTGATCTCTATAACACTTGTCTAATGTGCTCAAGGTGTTCTTTAGTCTTATTGAATATCAAGATGTCACCAAGATATAAAATCTTAAACATTCCCAAGAATTTATTCAAAACCTCATTCACCAGCCTCATGAAAGTATTAGGTGAATTAGTTAACCCAAACAACATAACCAACCACTCTTACATACTTCTTTTTGTCCTCAAACCATTCATATGTCTAGCCACTTTCTTAGCTTCATCGTCCACATGTCTAGATTTGATATCCAATTTATAAAATTTTTCATTATATTCTTTAACATTCATGTCCTTTTATTTCAAATTTTGCATTCTTCTTAATAGATAAACCTAGTAATTTGTAGGAGGATAATCGCATGAAGTTGGGTCTTACTTTTGGGTAAAAAGTGGAAGTTTTTTTTCCTATTTTTGAAATTTCTTGTCAATTGATGCCAAAATTTGATGCATTTAGAGATTTAATATAAAAAAATTTAGAAGTAAAAATTGTACAGTGTTTATAATCTAATTTTTGAATATGTAATTTATTTATGAACCTATATGATAGGTTTTCTTTTGGTATGGAACTTTAAAACCCACTTTGTCAAAATGCTTGTTTGAAGACCACACCAAACTTGTGTACAAACACCATAATTTGACACAAATAAATGATTTTTTGTAAATCCTTATAACCGAAGTTACCTAACACACCAAAGATTGATGATAATATTTTTCCTTAATTTTTCATTGAATATATATATATATTAGTGGCTATAAAAGTAAATTTTAAAACCTCTCATGTATAGACAACATAATTTGATTAAAATTTCACTTTTTTCAAACATTTTTTTTTAAAACATCAAAAGAATTATATGTAGATTGATGACATAAACTAATTTAAGAAAAATCATAAAATAAAAAATTTATTAAAGTTTTAGCGATACTTTCTATTTTACACTTAGGAGCCACTTTTAATTAAAAAATAGTGCAAAAATAGCAAATAAAATTATAACACAATAAAATTTATATTTTTGAAATGAAGACAGTGAGAGCTCTAATGGTTTTTTGCTTCTTCAAAAAATTTGATTAGGAAGACCCTCTAAAAATTATGGCAAGACATTTGTTTGTTCAATGCCTTAGCCAAATCTTGAGAGATTAAGGCATAGGCTTGATGTCACCAAGCCTATCTCAAACCAAAATCTAAGGGAGGAAAAAAAGTCCTACCCCACATGGTAAGAAACATGCACCCGTTATTTGAAATTCAAAAATTGGGTAACTGTTTTGAAAAATTAAAAGTGGCATTTAAAATCCCCCAAAAAATTAAAAATTTAATTTTTTTATGTTTTTAGAAATGGGTATCTATTTTTGAAAATAAAAAATGAGCATCCACCTTTTAAAAAAATTGGTACCCATTTTCTAAATTTAGGATCTAGTACTCGAGCCTAATATGAGTGCCCAATTTTTTTAAAATTATGTACCTATTTCTACAAGAGCATGAGCTCAATTCATGGACTCCTGTGGAATTGTGGCCCAACTTCTTGCTTCTACCTAGGAAGGAACTTCTTCATCTTTCCAAACATCTTTGCCCATGTCTTGATCTTCTCTTTACCTCTTTGTTTTCCTGCTTGTTCTACAAATGATCCCACCAAATTGAAGTAGGACCCATTAGTTTGGTTACTCTTATCTTTACCTTTCTATTCTTAGGGGAAATTTCATACTCAAAGAACATGTCCATTTCAAAGATCCAATCCAACACCGCATATGTCTCAAATCTTCCATTATAACAATAAACTTCCATAAAATGTCTAGAGTTTACCACAAACAAAAATCTTAGAAGTGTTTCCTAATGATGTTCCACTTTAGGTTCAAGATTTAGATTAGGAGCCACTTCTTCATCATCATTAACATCCTCAAGATATGCACATCTTCTCTAGGATTTCTCAACAAGTTTAGGTCTTGCTACGATCTACCTGAGCATATGCATTATAGCGTTATCTTAATTTCCTCAACCTCAAACAATTTTGACAATAGTTCCAACAAGATTGTAACCTTCTGCGAGTTATAGGTCATAAGTCAAATTTTATCACCTTACAACGAATCCAATTAAAATTCTCTACAATTCTAAGCTCACAAGGAAAGGAAACCTTTCTCTATTATCCAATCCGTTCACTTTAGTTAGGTATCAACATCTTAATTATATTTCCTTATAAATATAAAATTCTATCTTGAAAGACACATTGTGTTGTACAAGCTACACAAATTTATATCATGGTTGGTGAGAGACACTTTCTCTTTTTATTCAATGATATCTCAAATTTAAAAATGGATAGAAAAATAATTATTTTAGGTAAAAGATGAACAAAAAGCTCAACATCTTTACATTCTATATATGAATTTCTATGTTCAACTATACAACATGTTTTGTAACCTACATAAACTTACTTCTTAATCCTTTTATCTCTAAATGAATTCCCCCTTTTACTTTCTCTATATTTTTCCTTTTATCCCTCTCCTTGTCTTTCTCCTCTCTTCCCATACACCACCTCTCTCCTCCTATCTCAATATCGCAAACATCTCTCCTCCTCTTAAACATCTCCCTCACTACTTGTCCATGTCTCTCATCTAACACCTCTCTTTCCTTAAACCCATGAAAAATTGCATTAAGTCAAATAACCATAAGATAAAGTGTGTATAAAGATTCATTTATTAAAAATATATAAACACTAAGCATCCAACCTTCGTTCCCTCAACATGCCATTAGGGGTCTTACAATGTCTAGAACATAATATGCCCCTATGAGTCTTATAATTGTAGGTCTACCAAAAAGTTTTTAGCAAATATAAAATTCATGAAATATATATAAAGGTAAAAGATGAATATCAATACCCAAAAAAATGACAAATCACACATTGACTTGCCCCAAGTACAATTTTTATCTACCCCAAGCTAGGCAAAAAAAGCTAGGTAGATTTTGAATCAAGTTTGCAAACAATGAAGCTCGATAGAGTGTTCCTGCGTCCTCAAGATCAAAATAGAAATGAAAAAGAGGCTAATAAAGAACAATATAGACATGATCATATTAGAAAAAGGTTCATGATGAAAGTTAAGAAAGATATAGATCAAGAAACCATGGTTAAATCACCAAGCATGGAAAGAATGCCCCAAATCAAAAGATTGGAGGAGGGTGAATGAAAGAAAAGAAGATGGAAAGAAGAAGAAGGGTAAATGCCTCAAAACCATCAACTATGCAAGAAAAGAAATTTTTATTGAGAATATGAACAAGTGATGTGTACTAAAAAAAGCATAATCATAGTCACAATTGACAGTAAAGAAAAGATGAGGGAGACCTCCAAAAGGTTAACAAACAAATCTAAAACCTCCAAAAACAAAAGGTGATGAGATGCATGTTCATGTCCATATGACACTTCTATCTATTCTATGTATTTAATCATTTTGGCCAAGATTAAGATCCTAGCTTTAGTCATTGAGTCAAGCTACACAACCTTCATTGGTTGAAACCATGAAGTATGAATGTAACATTATTGGAAAGATCACACGATCATCACTAATCACCAAAGTAATCTAAAGATATTAATGTAATAAAAATCCTCCCATAATCATCATTAGTCACCAAGGAAACTATGTCCGTATGAATGTGATCCAATAGTGTTGAAATATACTATGAGCCTTGAGATCAAAACCACAAAAGCAAAAAATCAACCAAAACATTTCTCATGTTCTATAGCTCTATCAATATGAATCTAGAGGGAACCATAGAGACCTTGTCAGAACAAAATACTTATCAAATCACTTACAAAAAAATAAACCACATGCCCATAGTGCGAAAATGACTAGGGAGGGAATAAAAAAACATGCAGATATAATGTAGTAAACATGTATATATAGAAATGAAGAGTCAGCATATAAAGAGAGATCAAAGTATAGCTCAACACTAATTATAAACTTAAGTTTTATAATTAACACTAAGTTCCAAGGAAAAGGTCAAGATCTCACAAGTAGGCAAGAATCACAAGACAAGACTCTCAAGGTAGCGTTGAGAGACACTGTTTTTATGTTTAAGATTTTTAAGGAACATCATTGTTGATGTTGAAAAATTCCATTTTATTTTCTTTTTCCTTTTATAATTTTTTTTTTTTTTTTTGGAATATCACATAAATATGTATAGATTCCCCCAACAAGAATGGACATCAAAGATACAACCTTTTCAAATGAAGTTCATTGATAGGATTAGCGAGGTGATCTCCCTTAGGTGTAAACAAAAAATAGGCATCCAATCCAAAAGTAGTTGTAATAATACAAGGAACCAACCACATAGGCTCAAATTTTCCTTTTTGAGCTCTATTTTTGTGATTCTTACGAGTCTCACACAAAACAAGATCTCCCACTGAAAACTCTCTAGGGAAAAGTTTCTTGCTATAACTCTTAGACAATCTTTTCTGATAAAATCTCATGTGATCAAAAGAAACTTGTCTTTTCTCATCAAGTAACTCAAGTTCTTTTAATCTCATACCTCGTTAGCCTTTATTTGTCACTAATCCATTAAGAGTAACCCTCAATTATGTAATTTCAACCTCTAAAGACTCAAGATTGTAAGTATGAATAACATCCTCACTAGCAACTAAAGCATCAAAGTCTATCAAGTTCCTTTCAATTTCTCTTGAATCATAAAGTTTCCCAATCATTGGAGAATCTAGCTCATGAGGAATATGAGAGTTCAAAATATCATTAGCTATAATGGGTTGAGAATCATAAGCATGAATCGCATCAATACCCAAATCAACTATAGAAGGCTCTAAAAATAAATCCAATTCTTACTTATTTGAATATGTTCTTTTATCATTTTTTCTATATCTAAATAATTTTTAATTTTTTAAGTAGAAGCTTCATTAACCAAACCATTTCAATCTCCCCAAAGAAGATTAGTAAAAGGGATGAAATCATCACATATATAATGTTGATTAGGTATATACACTTCCTCATCATCTTAATCATAAACATCAAAGATGGGTCCATCATCATTTTATTCTTTGTAAATGCAATTTTTAACAATAATTTGGTCTTCCTGTTCTTCCATAGGAAGTAAAGGCTCAACCAAAGTATCACACTTAGTCTTAGTAGAATAAGAAGGCTTCATCTCATGTGAAGGTAACTTATAGGAATGAGGTGAAAATGGAAGATTACCAATAGAATCCATCCTATAGTCTCCCTTTCCTATGTCAAGATATTTAATTTCATCTTCACAAAGTTTGAAATCAATATTGTTGATATAAATAATTATTTACTATTTACAGTTTACTTATGTTTACTTAGGATAATACATATTTAGATTAGTTCTCATGTAGGCAACTAGGAGTTTGCATATTCATATGAGTTGTCATATAGACAACATAATAGTTTGCACTCCAATTGATTTGATGTTTTCTACTACATCTCTTTGTGAGATACACCTTTACATTCTTATCCTCTCATTGTTGCACTTGCATTCATGCATAGTGGAGAATAATCCATTCTTGGTGGACATGTGCTTAGTTTTTATGCTTATCACTTTGTTGACTCCTAGTCATATCAATTGCCTTTATATACAAGACACTTCTTTGATGTAATCATCCAATAATCTAATTAATCCATTCTCCTTTGATCATAGCTTGTCTCTCTTGTGCTAACTCTTGAGCTTCTAGATCTTGGAATTTCATTCTTGCCTTAGGAAAATTCCTACATGGTACCAAAGAAATACCAAATTCTTACATGGTATCAAAGCCATAGGAGTTTCATTGAATAGTTATTGGAGAGATTTTTTAAAATTTTTTCTTGGCAGGTCAAGATTGGATTTTGTTGGTGCAATTTAAATGTTGGCATAACATTTAGAAGGTTAAGAAACACCTAAATTAACTTTTGTTTCCTCAAAATCAAAAATTTGAGGTGAAGTCTAAAGTCATTTGATTTTTGGAGCTATGACAGTAGCAATTCAAGAAAAATAATTATAGAGGTAATTTTAAAATAGTGATATCTTTCTCATACAAGCTCGTTTTCTCGAGCAATTTTTTTGTTTTATGGTAGAATTTCATGATTTACACATTGCTATAGCTCCTTTGCAATCCATGTTCCTGATTTTTTTTGAAAATCACAAATCCTAATTTTTGCAACTTCAAAGGCTTAGACTGGGCTCATCTGGCCACATATTCAAGTGCTATTTTTTTTTTAAAGTGCATGATTTTTTGTCTACTTTCTAGATCTAGTATCAGTTTAGAGTAATTTTGAGAAGAAATAGTACTTTTAGAGTTTGGTCATTTTTGGCCTACTTTTCCATTTGTAATTAATTAGATCCTTGAGAGGCCTTGTGTCTTATCTTGTTGAGTCTAATATTGCTTCATACATGTTGTTGTAACCATCATAAAAAAAGTTCACTTTGCTTCATTTTAACAAGTGGCAGTTGTACATGAACTAAGTATTAAGTGCCCAAATCATCCATTTTGGGGGATTATTTGATTGAGTCCTTTGGGGGGTGTGTCTTGAGTGTTTTCACTTCTCTCTCTCTTGTGTTATTTTATTTTGTATGATGGATTCTCCTAGGTTTCCACTTTTAACTAGACATAATTATGCTACATAGAAAATTAGAGCATGGAGTAAAATAATGGAAAAAGGTTTAATTGATTATGTTTATGGAACCATGGTTTCACCATCTAATCTTGATAAACTAAATGAATGGAATCATAATAATAAGGTTGATGTTGGTACTTGGAGGAAGTGTGTACATGAAGATCTTATCTTTCATATTGATCATTGTAAAATAGTAAAGGAAGCACGAGATAAGTTTTCTAGCTTGTATGCAAAATTAGAAAAAGCTAGGAGTTTTGAACTTGTTGAAAATCTCGTGTCATTAGATCCAAAGGATTTTGACACAATTTAAGACTATATCACTAAGGCACATGATCTAAGGTCAATGGTTAAGGATTGTGGGATTACCATAAAAGATGAAAAATTGATCTATAATTTGATGAGATAACTTCCTCCAGAGTATGCATCACTTGTTTCAAGCCTCAACACTCATAAGTTGACCTTAGGTTCTTCCTACACCATGTCTTCATTTGATTCCTTCATAGGGATTTTGATGGTAGAACAATCAATTCTTAAGTCTCCAAAGTCTAAAGCATTGGTGGCTAGTAAAGGGAATCAAGGAAATGGGTCTAACAAGAAGCATAAATCATGGCAAAAAAATCCACAACAAGAGAAAGAACACTCAACATCCTCACCACAAGAAAACTCTAACAAAAAGGGAAAATCATCCAAGAAGGAGTTTCTTACTTGTGCATATTGCAAGAAGAATGTACATGAAGAATATCATTTTTATAAGAAGGAGATGGATGAACTCAAGAATCTTCTTAAGAAGAATCAAATTGGTCTACCATCAAGAATTAACACTTTATTCTCTTCTTCAAATTCATATTTTGATAAAAGAAAGGATCACATGGGAAAAGGTCAAGCCTTAGTAGCTAGTTCAAGTCAAGATTCAGGGAGATGGCTTCTAGATTCATGGGCTTCTCATCATATGGCATCTACACAATCTATGTTTCCATCATTTGATCCTTTTCATACTCCACCTATTTTGATGGGAAATCATACTTACATGAATGTTATTGGGAAAGGAACTATTGATAAGGGGGAGGGATACTTCAAAGATTTGTTGTGCCTACTTCACCTAAGTCACAATTTTCTTTCCATTTATTAGCTCACTCATGCAGATAGAAGAACTATGGAATTCACACTTGATTCTATTTTTTTCAAAGACTTGGAGATTAAATATATTGTTGCTACAGTGATAGTTGATCACAAATCTAGGATATACTACTTATCAAATTTTGGTCATGATGATGATAGTGATTTCTTAACAATTTTTGATCACATTTCTACTTTTCTACTATTGATTCACACTTTGAGGAGAAATTTGGCTACTTGAACTTGGGTATTCATACATGTGATCAAGTTCATGAGCCATCCATTACTTCTCCTCCTACTAATATTCCATCTATTATTGTTCTTGATGATAGTTGTATTTTCATAGCCATGGGTTCAAGTGATTTAGTGTAGTAGGATATTCATTATTTCTAGACTCAGTTCTATGGGATGACTACTTGACAAATATTTCTAGTTTTCTTTTTGGAGTCCTAAATTATAGATTTGGAAGACACTGTTAATGGTATTCATATTCTCTTTGGTGAAGATGATCCTTCTTTCAATTGCTACGAGGGAGCATTTGCTGCAAGGGAGCATGTTGACCCTCATGTTCATTCTCTATTTGATCAATCTTTCAAGGTTGACATGATGGTGGATCCTTCGATACAACAAGTGGAGGAGGTCCTTTAATTTTAGAGAAGATATTTGAATCTTTGTTACATGCTCTACATTCATCCTTAGTTGATCCTAATTTATCATTTTCAGTAGAGTGGCATAGTATACATGATTTGGAAGAGGTAGCTTTCAGTATTGGCATGGGGACATTTGAGCAAGTTTTAGAGATTTCATATATTTTGAAGTTTCTTCCTATATATGGGGGAGGCTTCATTGATAAACCTTTGGTTCTATTTCTTCCTAAGGGATAGAATGTTTTTCTACTCTCATGGAGGAGCTTCTACATTAAGCCTTGCACATCTACCACAAGTGCACATTCTACATTTAGGGGAGGATACTTGGTCTACCTTCCTCTTCTTCTCTCTTATGGGAGGGATATTTTCTCCACATGAGGTCTTCTCTCTTATTTTCTTTTATTGTACTTATCTCTCTTTTTAGAGGGGACTTTTTCCCATTAGTTTTTCCTCTTTCTTTTCTTTATGAGAGATTGCATTGCATATCTTTTGCACTTGCATATTGTACATGGGTACCTAACATGGCCTAGCAGCCAAGACCCATCTTGCATTATTATATAGCTTTTGTGAGCTTATGTACATTTTCCTAAGTTGCACTTAAGGAGGGTGTTGGTGTAAATAAGTATTTACTATTTACACTTTACCTAAGATCACTTAGGGTAATGCATATTCATATTAGTTGTCATGTAGACACCTAGGAGTTTGCATATTTATATGAGTTGTCATGTTGACAACATAGTAGTTTGTACTCCAATTTAGCACATGTTGTCTACTACATCTCTTTATGAGATACACCTTTACATTCTTATCCTCTCATTGTTGCACATGCATTCATGCAAAATGGAGGATAATCCACTCTTGGTGGACATGTGCTTAGTTGTTATGCTTATCTCTTTGCTAACTCCTATGTAGAAGTTGATGAAAGCCAACTTCATAGCTTAGCAAGATCACCTGTATGCAAATAACCTGATGAAGGGAAACCAAAGAAGGAAGGGTGGAACTTGGAGAAACTAAATGGACTAAGAGAAAAATATTGTAACAATGGAAAAATAATTTCTATACAATATTCATATGCAAAAGATATGAAATTACAATAGGAGAGCCTAAATATTAAGGCCTCTAGGAAGCTTGTAGAATAAGCTAGAAAGTTCTAGGAGATAAGGTTGAAACCTAAACATATGTCCACTAAATATGGAATATCCTTGATCAATGTGAGAAGACAAGGATGACTTAGATAGGAAAAAACTCCCCTATTGTCAAAAACTCCTAGATTACAACTAATAAAGAAATGCATTAACCTAAGTAAACTTAAGTAAAAGCATAAATAATTATTATTTACTCGAACAATCCTGCTTAAGTGCAACCTAGGGGAATGCATTTAAGCTCACAAAAACTAGGCCATGTTAGGTACCCATGTACAAATGCAAAGAAATGCAACCTCTAAAAATGGGGAAAGAGGGAAAAACTCGTGGGAAAAACCCTACCCCAAAAAGAGGTAAGAAAATCTAGTGAAGGATCGAAGAAGCCTCCAACTAGAGGAATGTCACAAAAATTAGAGAAAAAAGAAAGTCATGAAGAGCATCACTAAAGCATGAAGAAGTTGCAAACTATATCAAAAAAAAATTTCTAATCTGAAGAACCTCCATAGAAATAGAAGGCACAAACTGAGAGTGTCTATATGGTAGATGATCCACCTCACCAAAATGCATAGATAGCTAACCACTACAATCACCTAGTATATAGGATTAAATGTTGAATACATAGCTCACACTATCAAACCATCAAACTAAGGAAGCATTAGAAACAATAGAATAACCCCCCCTTAGTGCAGAAGGGGTGAGATGATAGGCAACTAAAAAAGTGGGCCAAAATCTTCTATAGAAAGAACCAAGAACAACAAGAGAGAGGAAGAGGTACAAACACATATAAAAGAACGTGTCACTGACACATAATGGGGATAATTTTGTGGAAGGGACACTCACTTGAAAAAGGAAGAGGGCACTAAAATGGAAACAACTAACCCCCCCATGGCACTTTATAAAATAGTGTGAGTACAATTGTCTCATAACAATATTCACAAATCCAAAATGCAAGAGTGGCACTTTATCTCAATGTGTTTGTATAAAGATGTTTACAAATGATATCAATAATGATCATAAAGGGGGAAAAGCTAATACAAAAGATCACATAGCCTAAAACAAAAGATCCCATGCCATGAAAATGATCCTTGAACTTGGAACACCAACATATCTACCATAGAAAAAAATGCCAAAAACATGATTGATAGAGAATGAGGCAAAATCTAAAGAAAATTACAACATTTCTTAAAAGTAGATAGAACCCACTTTCCAAAAATATAATCTTTTCAAAAAAACTAAGATGGGATGCACAAGAAAAGCTCACTAGAGTGAAAAAAGAACATATAAGTTTGACTACAAAAATAGGCAAGTAAACTGCATCAAAACCACAAAATATCTACACCAATATCTTTGTCTCAAACCTAGTTTTTCATTGCTTCTTTTGGATTGGAAAAATACCGTTGTATGCTCAAGTTATGGCCAAACAAATTTGAGTTGTTAAAAAAGGGACCTGAAGGAGAGGTAGGAGTGTGCAGATGCAATGATGACATCATGTTGATGTCATCATTCCTTGAGATTAAAATTGATGGCTAGATGGCTATTGTGGCAAAAAAGTACTACCACATGGCATCCACATGGTAGTACAACCTAGTGATGTGGTGTGGCCATTGGGTAGGTGGTGATGTGGCACCCATGCCTTGTGGAACGTGTAAGAAGGGCCCACATGTCAATAGTAGTTCTAGTGGTAGGGTGGCTATAGGAGCAACAAGCTAGTAGCCACAACTAGTTGCAGTGGCCGTAGGGGTGGTGGATTGGGTAGTTCTACTGGTGGGGGTGGCGAGTTGGTCACGCAGTAGCAGCTACACTGTGGTTGTGCTACTAGCGAAAATTGTACATGAGCTACATGCTGGTGAGATTGCGGTGGCATCGCAATGGCCATCGAGTGGTGGCTCTTCGCATGCTCTTTTTAAGTTTTGTACAATAAATACAAATAAAACTCATTCATATGGCCTCTAGGGGAAAAAAATTCCCTAATGCTATAGTAACCAAAAATAGAAAATTTTATATGAATCATGATTGTAATGGGCCTTTTGAACTCAATGGCATCGTCTATTTAGGCTAAAAGTGCTCTCCAAAAAATAATCTTCCCCATGATTGAAAAAAAAAATCACAAAAAAACTAAGGTTTGTGTCTCTGAATCACGATTCAAAAAATTTTCAGCCAGGAAGTAGTAGAGAGGCTCTGATACCATGTAGAAGTTGATGAAATCCAACTTCATAGCTCACCAAGATCACCTACATGCAAATAACTTGTTGAAAGGAAACCAAAGAAGTAAGGGTGGAGCTTGGAGAAACTAAATAGACTAAGAGAAAAATATTGTAACAATTGAAAAGGAATTGTTATACAATACTGATATGCAAAAGATATGAAATTAAAATAGAAGAGCCCAAATATAAAGGCCTCTAAGAAGCTTGTAGAACAAGCTAGAAAGTGCTAGGAGATAAGGCTGACAACTAAGCATATGTCCACAAAGGGTGCAATATCCTGGATCAAGGTGAGAAGATAAGTATGACTTAGATAGGAACAACCTCCTACAACTAATAAATAAATGCATTAGCCTAAGAAAGCTTAAGTAAAAGCATAAATAATAATTACTTACTCTACCATCATAGTCATATTAGTTTCTTTTATATACAAGACACTTCTTTAATGTAATCATCCAATTATCTAATTAATCCATTCTCCTTTGAGCATATCTTTTCCCTCTTGTGCTATCTCTTGAGCTTCTAGATCTTGGCATTTCATTCTTGTGTTAGGCAAATTATTACATGGCATTAGAGCTATACCAAATTGTTACATTCTCCCTTTCCTATGTCAAGATATTTAATTTCATCTTCAAAAATATTGAAATAAATATATATCTCATCTAAAGAACTAACCTCACATCCCTTTGTTTCACTGTTAAGTTCTTTGGATTCTATCACACATTCTATAGATTCTTTAATTGTCTCATATGAAACTCTATCCAAAGGTATATGTGATTTTGCTAGAATATTATTGATAGCCAAAGTATTAACTCCTAAAATATAAATCTTAACCCCATTATATGAAAATGCAACACGTTGATGATATGTGGAAGGAATGACTTTCATTTCATGTATCCAAGGTCTACCCAATAAGATGGTATAAGAAAAGGTACTAGTATCAACCACATGAAATAGAATATCTCTCTCAATTGACTCAATCCAAATGGTTAAAATAATGAATCCTTTAGACTATCATTCACTGTCATCATAAGCTCTAATAGTAACCTTTTATCTAGTATCAATATTTTGTTTTGAATATCCCAAATTTTCAAGTATGTTGAAAGGACAAATATTCAACTTGGCCATCTATTAGCACACATCTAAAAAGAGCTATGTGAATCATGACTTCAATATGCAAGGCAAGATTACGTGGATGATTCAAATCCTTATTATTTTGCTTAATTACAACCATGTTGACAACATTGTTTGCATTATAATATCCATAACTTTGATTAGAATAAGCATAATTCACTTAAGCTTTCCCATTCTTATATGATTCACCCTTTTCATACTTAGGCAATGGATCTTTATAAGCTTTATTATCATTATTAGTAGCATGAATAACACCATCAATTGTTGACTTTCTATTATCAATCAAATTCTGAATAACATGTTTTAACATTTGAAAAAAATTTGTAGTATGACCAATTTTGCTTTGATGATATTTACAATAGTCATTATCATCCCAACATAGACCCTTTGTAGGAGGTGGTTGTCAATTCTCAATCAAAGTTAATATCTTGCTATAAACCAACTCTTTCAAAACATCCTCATAAGGTCTACTAATCTTTGCAAAAAAAAATTCTCTCATGATGGTTTCTATAATTATATCTAGAATTATCTCTATTATTTTGTTAAGAAGGTTCTTGAAGTTTCATAGCATGAACACTATCTTATAACTTGTAAACTTCTTGATCATTAGACTTAGTTGCATGGACTACACCATCATAAACCACATGTTGATTCCATTTATAAGAAGTACCCCTATTATTATTTCCATTGTTATGGTTACTCTTGTTGCTATTATGCTTGATAATTCCTTCATTCTTCAAAACATCCTAATAAGGAAAGTTGTTTCTACCATATTATAAGAAGTCTCAAACAACCATTTGCCAATTTCATTTCTCAATTCAAGAACCAAATGACTCAAAATTATGGCCATTTTTCCTTTTTCTATAATTTCCTTAGAGTAATGAGAACATAACTTTCTCCATCTTTGTAAAAATGTAACAAAAGGTTCTCCTTGATCTTTTTCGAGGTTCCATAAATCCAACACAAAAACTAGATTTTGAACATTGTATGAAAAGTGTTGGATAATTTTTTTAAAAAGGTCCTCAAAATTCTTAAGTGTGGGAGTAATCTTAGAGAACCATTCATTAGCTTGGCCCTTTAAACTCCTAGGGAACAACCTTATATAATAAGCATCTTTATGTTCAAATTCCAAGCTTAAAACATTAAATTGTCTCACATCATCACTAGGGTCTCCATTCCCATCATACTTATCATAGTGAGGAAATATTTTTTTCTTAGGGAATTAAACCTATAGAATACTCCTCTAAAAAGGTTAGGACACACATTCTATAGAAAAAATGGATTCTTAGGTGTAATTTTATCCATTAACATCTTCATATTTTTCTTAGTTTGTTCTTGAAATGAAGGATCTTGTCTCTTGATATTCTTATCTACATCAAAATTATATAGTACTTGAACATATTTGTTGATTAAATCCAAGAAGTATTTATCCTTATTAATCTGAATATATTGATCTATGTTCTTGTGTAATTATGGGTCTTTCTCTAATAGATCATAATCCACACCAAAACCATGTGTAGTAAATTGAGGATGTTTTTATGAATTCCTTAGAGGAGACATCTACCTTTGCTGATATCTAGGAGGAGGAGACAATTGTCTCCCATTTCTCTTAGGAGATTTGAAGGCAACATATGTCTAGTAACTCTTGGAAGAGGAGAAGGAGATCAAGAACCACTATGACCACCAAGAAAAAGTATATCATTAAGTTTCTGATGGGCTATTTCATGAAGTTTCTTTTCTGCCTCACGTTGTATGAGTGCATCCATGTAAGCTTTTTTTTGTTTCAGAAAAATATCTCTCTTCATCACCTCTAGGAGATCTAGGAGGTGGAGAGACATTACCTCTCTCAGAAATAATATCATTAAGCATTTGTTGAGCTATGTCTTTAGCCATATTTTTAGTGATTTCTCTAGCTTGTGCTTCCATATACATCTTACTCACTTTACTAAACTGACCATTAGGGGTTCTTGGAGTTTTGTTGAGAAATTTTTGATATTTAACCAAACTTTCATTGATTTGTTGTGCTCCTTGTTTTTCTTGTTTCTCAAAGCACACCATCTTTTCAAATTCAGCTTATTGGATTAAATTATCATCCATTGGGTGAAAATATTTAGGTGACAATCTAGGAGTAAAAATTGTAGAGTAGTATTGTTTTCCTCCATGTAAATCTCTATCAAAATCATTTTTTGATGTAGTTCCATAGATATCTTCATGAGTTCTATGAGGTCCCAAAGGTTTAACTCTATGTTTCCTAAATAATCTATCATTCATCATGTCATCCATCCTTTTATCTCTGTTTATAGTGAATATCACATCTTGCTCAAAAAGTGAAGAGGCCCTACGTATGCACGATTTACTAAGATGTCTAGGAGGAGTAAACTCAATTTTTGTTTCTCCCTTAGGTGATTGATCAAAGATATAATTTTTTCCTTTAAATTTTTCACAAGTTGGAACTAAGGGTAATTGATCAATGTTAACTTTAGTTTGTTTACCATTTCTCACTTGAAACCTAGTCATAACCGACATGAGAAGGAAAACACTAGTAAATAGGAAGACTACAAGAAGTATTGGTATAACTCTCTAGTAGTGAAGTAATCACTTGTAAAATTAATAAGGTTTAATAATGTAACTATCTATCATTCTCATTAACTCAATCAACCAATAGAGGTGTCATAACTAGTTAACACAATATGCTACTATTGGTCTTACAATGTGGAGTTATCCAAGAGTTGTAATATTCTATAATAAAAATGTAATAATATGAGAAAAATCAATTTGTTTAGACAAGTGAAAATCGACAATCCAAGGATGAGATCAAAGAATCCAAAAAGAAAACCTTCTCCACTAGGGAAATCTCTAACTTAGCAAGTTTCAATGTTGGTAACAAGATAAAACAAGATTTACTAATTGAAAGATAGCTATAATGCAAGGATCCAAAGAGACAACAAGTTTAGATGCTTAAGATTAGATCCACAATGGTGAAATCAAATAAAAAATGACTAAAACAAGGTTACCCTAGATTTTTATTGATGAATTGAACTCTCTGAATGATGAATACTAATTAGAAAATGGGTTCACAAATATCAAGGTGGTAGCTAGATAGTAAATTGGAAAGCTAGATTTGGGGAACTCAATTTTGATTATTCTTTGTAACTAAGATCAATTTTAGATTTACTAATAATAATCAAGCACATAGAACAATAATTAGGGATTCCAAGGAAATGTCTATGTCCTTCCTTTCCTTTAAAGTAAAAATTAAAATGTGATCTATGAAATCAAGAAATCACTCAAGTAAGACATGTGAGTGGTTTCATTTTAATGAAAGGAAGCCAAATGTTATAGAGATTTAAACAAAATACCTAGTAGTCCACACAATATGCCTAGTAGATTTTACGTTATTCTTATTTTTGTTGAGCTTTTCCCATAACTAAGCCACAAACTCTACAACAAGCAAGACAAGCAAACAAGTAAACAAGATATGCAATGTATATTCAACTTATGCAAACCCTAGGGTTAGATCTAAAAATAAATTATGAGGAGCACTAATAACTAGAAAATAATCCAAATGACAACTTATATCATGCATTGAAATATGTGAAAAATAGGCGCAAGCTAATTATTACATCCCTATTTTTTTTAATTTTTTTTTTGATCTAGTCAAAAAGATTGGACCTATATGACATATATTCGAGTCCAAAAATGATTGGACCTATATGTCAGAATTTTAGAAAAATATTCTCATTTGTGCCCTAGAGACCCATTTTATCAAAACATACCAATTCTTGTAAATTAAGTTTTTTAGCCCTCATATGATCTCTAAACTCAAAACACAAAGAAACAACCCTATTTAGAATTTAGACAGCTTTCCAAAAATGTAGAAGTTTCAAAAAATGTTGTTAATTCACATACAAAAATAGTTTTCATTAAGAATAAAGAAAAAATTATTAAAAACATGAATTACCTGAAAAAACTCTAAATTTTTAGCTAAAGCTTCTTTGATATGTCATCAAACTACAAAATTAGTTTCAAACCAAAAAACCAAGCCGATTGGGAGATATGATCAAATCTTTGAAAATATAGGATTTTCTTCTCCAAGCAAATCTGCACAAGGGGTTCACTCCAAAAAAATTTAAAACCAACATGTAAAGTTGGGTTGCCCCATGTTTGGCACCAAAAAATGTGTGTGAAAAATGTGGAAAAATAGAAAACACACTTCAATGAATCCTTACCCTTTAAATCCTTCAAAATAACACCATGAAAATGCAAGGTCTCCATATTCAACTCATATCTTTCTATCATCAATGTGCAAAGACCTTCAAAGGTTTGAAGTGGTGGCTCTCATATGAACATCAATCTTGGTCTTTAGAAGTGCATCCAATGATTGGAAGATTCAAAATGATCATAAACATGCAAGATATCTCTAAGTCTCCAACAAAGCTTCAAAAAATGTCTATAATAATCATAGCATAAGAAATCATCTTGTCAAAATGAAGGAGTTCTCCTTTATGTATCAATCCAAAGAGGCATTCCCAAATTTGAGGGAAAATGAAAATTAAATGAAAAGGTATGACCCACATAAGAGAATGTGCAATTAGCATTTAATTAAGAGATGTGGAGTGTAACACTCCATACAAATTATAAGATGAGGGGCATTTTTATTTAATTTAAATGTAAAATAAACAATTTTCTTATAAAATAAAGTGTGTGAGATTTATTTCATTATTTATTTTAAAATAATAATTTTGCAGATAAAATTAAGTGAGGAGGGGGTTTTACTAAAAGAGAGAAAACTCCTTTAATTAAATAATACAAAAATCAAGATGATAGAACCATTGATTTAAAATAATTAAATAAATAAATTCTAACTTAATCAAAAAAATTGAAGTAAAATAATAATGATTAATTAAATAATTCAAATAAATTTAATAATTCAAATTATTTAATTTAATTGAAGGAAATGATTATGTAAATTAGTAAAAGCACAAACTTGTGTCACCTATTTAGAAAGGAAAAGGCTAACAAAAATATAAATATTCACCTTCAGTGACATAAAATTGATATTATTATTTAGAATTTGAAAATGAAGTAAACTAATAAAATGTGTAGAAATAGATAAAGTTTAGAATTATAATTTTTAATAATTATTTGGAATAAGAAATGATATTTTCCTATTTTTAAAGATAAATTTTTAGTTGTTGAAAAGTGTTGGAAATTAGGGTTCTAGTTCCCACCAGAAAAAGATACGGTAATAAACTTATTTCCCTTTGATCTTAGATTATGTTATACAAAACAAATGTAGCTAGAAAAATCAAAAATAAAAATTGGCTTTAAAACTATATTATCTCTTTTATAACGATTCAAATTTCAACATATTCAAATTGACATTTTTCATCTCCCACCACATGTCTCAAAATATATGTATTCCAACCAAAAGAAATATAACAAATTCTAGAAGATGACTCTCTCCTCTAGAATGTCATATAATTTTATTCTATTTTTTGTATGATTTAATATTTTTTATTTCTCAAAACTTGAATATTAAAATATGTACTTGTAGAGTTTTTTAATTACAATATACTATATCCAATTAAAAGACTATGAACTCTATATGAGAATATTCATGACTTTGAGCTCTATAAAATGGTATTTATATGTTATCAAAAAATAATAATAAATAGTAAGATTTATTGAAAGGTCAATTTTCTCAAATAATTTTATTTCTTCAGTAATTGGATACTAAAAAGTATATATTATACATTTAATAGACATTTCCAATTGGAAAAGTGTGAGGCTATATATAAATTAGCTAGAATAAATTTATCAAGATCATCTGGTTGAACAAAATTTATTTTTAGATAAAAAATACTCAAATTCAATCATTATGATAAGTCATCCTAAAAGGTGACACAACTTTGTACATCTACCCAAATATTGATTCAAGCTTGACATAAATAATGAAAATGGGGCACATAGTCAAGGTGGCCATTTTTGTGTGCTTACACCTTTGATCCCCCCCTACTCCCTCTCTCTCTCCCTCCCTCTCATCCACACATGCACACACATGTTCTTTCCTTACTCCCTCCCTCTCTCACTCTCCCTCCCTTCTTATATTATGGCTATAAGGTTTGTGGAGGGAGGTGTAAAATTAGAGTTAATGTAGGGATTTAATCAATAATCTAGACAATATTACAATGTTGCAATTTCAATTAGTGTTATGGTTACTGCATAGATTCAAAAGAAGTTATGTTTAGTGTAATGAATAAATTATAATTAGGGTTAGTGTTAATATTAACTCCAATGCTAACAACTATTATATCAATACAACATAGAAAAAATAATGATTGATTATAAGTATATGTTCAAAAGAAAAAATATTAAGGGATGAGAATCTAGAGTAAAATTGTACATCCCATGTAGGACCGAAATGCAATTCAAAATATCTCTTTGTTTAATCTATGATCAATAAACAAGTAAAAAAGAAATTATGTTTAGTGTAATGAATAAATTATAATTAGGGTTAGTGTTAAGATTAACTCCAACCCTAAGAACTATTATATCAATACAAAAAAGAAAAAATAATGATTGATTATAAGTATATGTTCAAAAGAAAAAATATTAAGGGATGAGAATCTAGAGTAAAATTGTACATCCCATGTAGGACCGAAATGCAATTCAAAATATCTCTTTGTTTAATCTATGATCAATAAACAAGTAAAACAGAGAACAACATGCATGATCAATTTATAAATTATAATCATAACTAAGCCATAATCATAATCCTAATTGAAATTTAAACCTAATTTAAATAAAATCCTAATTACAATTGTATATCAATTCAATGTAGATAAAATAGTAAAATTTACAGTGGTAATTGGTTTGTTTACACTTATGTTTTATAAATGTTAAAGAAAAACAAAGAAATTTATCATCACTAAACTAAATTTTTTTTGTTTGATATAATTGAAGTGCTTTAGTGAATATTTTTCTATTTTTACTCTTCTTTTTATCTAGGAATACCCCACTCAATTGCAAATAAGGTGAGGAAGCATTTCTATATTTATTCCTAAATTTAAGGAATATTATTGAAATTCATTTATCCTTGTGTCAAAATTTAGAATTATATATTATATTTATTATATAAATGTGAAATATTATTTAATTTCTACAAAATGAAGTTTAAACTAATGTACATGTTATTGGTTTAAATTAAACACATTAAAACTTTTAACAACATGAACTTTTACTATTTAAAATGTTAGGATCAGCATAACCAATTTTTTTTTTAAAATATATTAAATCCTCTAACATATAGAATAATCTACTAAAACTTTAACCTGAAATAAAATCTTAGTTACCAATATATCAATTCAACATAGATAAAATAGTAAAGTTTATAGGGATATTTGGATAGTTTACCTTATGCTTTAAAAATATTAAAGAGATTTATTGTTAAATTGTCATCAAATTAATTTTTTTGATATAATTGAAATGGTCTAAAATCTTAGTTACCAATATATCAATTCAACATAGATAAAATAGTAAAGTTTATAGGGATATTTGGATAGTTTACCTTATGCTTTAAAAATATTAAAGAAATTTATTGTTAAATTGTCATCAAATTAATTTTTTATATATAATTGAAATGGTCTGGTGAATCCTTTTCCATTTTTACTCTTCTTTTTATGTAGGGATACCCCACTCAATTGCAAACAAGTGTCACATAGTGACGAGTACTTGTCTTAAAGTTTTGTAGTGCAAGAATTTAAAAGTAACTAAATTGTTATATTTTATAATTATATAAATATATTATTAAACTATGTTATATATTTTACTTTATATGAAATAAAAAATTGAACTCATGAACTAGATTTTACTTTATATAAATACATATCTAGTGGCTCGTCCACTTTTGCCAAAAAATAAAAAAATAAAAATTCATTTAAAGTTGATTATTTAGTGATATAAAGTATTGATTTTCATTTGAATCTTTTAAAAAATATTAGTTGATTGCTTACTTTAATTTTAAAATCTAAAATTTATTTTAAGTGAGATTGTAGAAAGGAGCTCTTGAAAAATAATTATTTTTAAAACATAGATTTAGAAATGAGATAATTAATATTTTAAAATATAGATTTAGAAATGTAGATTTTTAAGTGTATTAAATTTTAATAATGTATGAGATTGAATTTCTTTTGTTTATAACCAAAATTTGGAAAGGCAATATGGAGAACTCTCCCAAAAGGGTTCCTATTACACAAAATCAAATCATCAAATCATATAGGCAAAAGCTTGCAATGCAATAGTAACTTGTGATCCTCTCATCTAGGAGGTCTTAGGTTCAAATTTAGCTTTGCTTAACATATATTAATAATTAATTTCAATGAGTAATAATAATTAATCTAGGCTTTGGCCGGTTAGACAAAGTGAATGCAATAGTACATAGCCTACCACAAGTACAATAAGATGAGAAAGCATTCCTATATTCATTCCTAATTTTAAGGAATTATATTGAAATTCATATGTCCTTGTCTCAAAATTTAGAATTATATATTGTATTTTTATATTAATGTAAAAAGTTATTTAATTTCTATAAATTGAAGTTTAAATTAATGTTCATGTTATGGCTTTAAATTGAACACATTAAAACTTTTAACAACATGAACTTCTACTATTTAATATGTTAGGATCAACATAACCAACAATAAATATTTTTTTTATTAAATTCATTAACATATAAATAATCTGATTAACTATTTTAACAATTTTATCATTTTAAATTTGATCTTCTAATTTTGTTTCAATATATATATATATATATATATATATATATATATATATATATATATATATATATATATATATATATATATATATATATATATATATATATATATATATATATATATATATATATATATATATATATATATATATATATATATATATATATATATATATATATATATATATATAAAGTATTAATATTTCATATAAAATACATTTTAATTTCTTAAAAAATATAAATTTATTGAAATTTTTGGCCTTCCAAAATTCAATATTATAAATCTAATTTTTGAAACAATACTAATTTCTAATCTTTATTAAAACCTCACAATTTGTACATTTTATTACCCTTCAAATTGAATCATTTTATTGAAAATTTTATCTTTTTATCTTGAATCTATTTGATTTTTTCCACTTTATATGACTCTTTTATTAATGGCTTGTTGCTTAGATATCAAATTGCCTCAATCCTTGCCTTTTTGAGCTATTGTTATTTATAGAATAAGCCTCATTTTAAGCATTAAAATGGTCACTTTCACTTAGAGTATTTGAGAAATTTTTTAATCTAGTCCCTAAGTCAAAAGTTCTCACAAGTTAATGGAAGGAACCAAAATACTTATTTTCAACTTGATCATTAACCATTAACCTCTAAAAATGTTAAGATTAATTGTCAAAACATGTATTTCACTTTGAAAGATTAACCATTAACCTCTCCATCAAAATGTTAAGATAAGTTTTCAAAATGAAACTTTTTAAAGGTTAAGATTTGGGGGTCAAAACAATATTTCAAACCAAATCATTCACCATTAACCTTTTGAATAGAGGTTAATGTTCGAATCCAAAATACATATTTCTAAGATAGTTATTAACATGGTGAATGATTGTGTATGTGAATGGCTCATGATTAGTGATAATGAAAACTCATGTATATGCAAGCAAGGAGATATTTATATAGAATTGAACATCTCATTTTTTATGCATACCAAAGTATGGAAGCATGAAATAATGAAATTTGTAGGTCTCTACCTATGTTTAAGAGAAAGCATTCTATGACAAGTTGATAGAATATTTTATTGCCCAATCTAACCGGAGAACATGCCTAAACAAATAAATTGAATATGTTCGAGAACATTGGCTTAGAATTGTTTGAGAATTGCCTAGAAACTCTGGAACAAAACCTAGCCAATTTGAGTACCTTCAATGTCAGTTAGCTACTATATGAGATCTTGAAACAAATAATAAAATGCTTCTTTTTATTGGTTTAGAATTTACATTTAAGCAAAAAAATGATGAGAAATGCCTAACATTTGTCATTGTAAAGTCTGGCAATCCACCTGTGTTCAGAAGAGAGATTGTTTTGAGGTACATAGGGGAAAGATTACAAGACTGATGAGATGTAAGAAAAGGAAGAATTTAGCAAATCAAGGTGCAAGTTATTCTTTGGAATTTGATGTGAAAGGAAATCCCATGCATGTGAATTGCTTGAAAAAATGCTTCAATAATATGAAGGAGATATCATGCATCATCCATTTGACAAGAAACTAGCTTGCATAAATAAGTTCTTCAACACACATCAAAGCCTCAATGAATTGATAGAGTTGATAATATGCATAGTCCAAGGGTCTATTTGGAAATGTTCCATAGACTCTTTGTGTAGTTGAAGGCTCAAGTAGTGGAAAATATAGTGCAAGAAGTATAATTTAAAAGTGTCAAGCATGTAAAACAAAGCACACAATATGCTTGATAAAATTTCTAAGAGAGATGTAGCACAAAATAATCCTCTAGAGATGACATGTGATCTATGAATGCAATGCTCATAGTTGAGGAATCATTTGATAGTGTTAATCGGTAGACCTTGGGAGAATTCTGATTGAAGTTATCATTTGATAAAAAAAATTCAAAGCTCGCAAACTATTTGATGGAATTGCATAGATATGGCATTTCTTAGAAAAGAAATTTATTTTGAGTGGACACTATGATTGATTAATCATTTGATAGATTTTGTCTCTAGATTGTGGGAGAGTAGAGTGGAATGAATAATAATTGGCATGAGTTGTCTGAGAAAGATGTCACTTTGATTTCTCCATTCAACCAACATGTAAGAACCAAGTATATCATAGGGCTCCCTACCTCATAAAAGTACATGAAGAAGAAAACCATGGTCAAGGGCCCATGCCAAGATGAAAGCTTTGTATAATACAAAGAGAAGATGGATGAAATACTTGAAAAAATGAAGAATAGATGTTGATTAACTCCAATTTATCATATGAGATAGAATACTAGGCTGCCATGAAATGCATATGTTTGTGGGCTTGAGAAATTGAAATAAATGTGAATGGTTCAATAAGAGAGTCAAAATGGGTGGTTTCAATATAGTGTACAAACATAGTATAGTTTTAGGTCAAATGTTGCCTTTCTCATGTATAGCACCAATCAAGCATCCAAATGCATTCAAGGCTTTCAAAACAAAAATATTGATCAGAGTAAGGATAATCAAGAGATATGACTTGTTTATCTTGGAGATCTTCTCTTTGATATCTAATAAAGTGATGAAGCACATTTGCATAAACTTTAACTAAGCATTTGGAATGATATATAGTTATGGCCATGTAATGGGGAATGTTAAAATTTCAAACAAAGCACATGCTCAATTTGACTCTTCTCCAATAGTTTGAGGAAAAGTGATTATTGATGAAGGAAAGGACGTTCATGAATATAATCCAAAAAAATGTGAGGGGCGAATAAGTATCAAGAAAATAAGGAGAAGATCTAATGGCTACCATCAAAGATCAATCATTCACATTCTTTTCAAAACATTGAGTTTAAAGTCACATTGGTTAATTTTGTCAAGGTTAATTAACCTCTCATAAATCAGGTGTTTTAGAAGTAGTTATTAACCATGAGAGGATAGTTCTTAACCTCCATCTCTATAAAAGGGATCATTTTGGCTTTGTAGAGGGGACTTTTTGGATTTTAGAAAAAGGGAACACTATACTAAAATTTTGATCAAAGATGATATTTGGGAATTGTGTACAAATTTTGTCTTTGTAATCAGAAATTCCCCTTAAGTACTTGGTGCAAGAAAATAAAGGAATGTGCAATTTGAGTTCTCTCCTAAATCTAAATTGTTAGAAATGTTGATTTTATTTGCAATGAGCATTCTCATGGTATTGTGTAGATGTTTATGAATCTTTGGATCAACATTGTGGTAGTAATAGTTCTCAAGTGTAGATCTTGATTGTTGTTATTAGTGGTTTATGTTAATTGAAGAAAGCTGTGAGGTCACCTGGTGTATTCATCATCATGAGCTTTCTCATGTTTTAAAGTTTAATTTCATTTTTGTTTTAAAAAATCAAAATTATATCATACGAGGGAGCTGCCCCTCTAAACATAGAGGAAGGCTGCATATCAAGGGCCTATACAACTATTGTGAATAGTTTTCCACATACACTCTATTGGGCCATTTTTACAGTGAAAAATCTATTTACCAACATGGCTTAATATATGTGACATCTTCAAACATTTGTTAACTCTTGAATTGAAGTCTTTACTTTTGAGGATCTTGAGGAGTTTTTAGAAAATGGTATGATCATCACAAGAGTAGAAGATCATTTTCAAGAGAAAGATAATAAGTTGTCAAGAAATCCTTCTCAAGGTTACATGCAAGTGGTGTTGAGATAATGGGTGTTGCACACATTGCATAATATTGTTATATTTTATTATTTTATTTTATTATGTAATGTTGTACCTAGATGGACGTGAAACATGTAAAGATTCCCATGGAATATTATTGATAAGTTGTATTGTAACATTGTGAAAATATTTTATGTAATTATTTAATATTGGGGAAAAGAATTAAATGCCCAATATTAAATGTGGGGTCAGTAGGTTTGGTAGCACATAGTCTTAGCACATGGTTTATGTAATACCACTTGGTGGTTTTGTGGGACTTGCTACTATATAAGCAGCCACAATGGTAGTTGTTGTAGAGAAAAAAGAGAGTGACAAGGAGAAGACAAAAGGCAAGAGTCAAGCGGAACAAGGCTTGATAGGTTAGCCAAGGGAGCATTTGTGAAGGTTGGAAGCATGGCATGGGATGTGTGGATTCATGCTTGTTCACATAGTTTGCTCGGTTGTGGCTATGGCCATGAAGGTTTCCATGGTTGTATGGCAATGGTATTTTTGCTGAATAATACATGGTGATGGATGCTTTTGGAGGCTGGGTTTTTTCCCTCAATGAGGGTTTCCCAGGGTATATCATGTGTCACATTTTGTGGGTATGTTGTCTATTCTCTTTCATATTGTTTTTTAATTTCGTATTTATTTTAGATCTATTATGGGTTATGTGGAAATGGTGGTTATATTCTTTATTGCCAAGTTTCCTTACAAGTGGTATCAGAGCTATGGTCTTATTATTTGTGACCCTAGATTGAATCGATGGGAATGCATGAGAGGATAAAAGAAAATGGCAAGATATATGAATGATTTATTGCAAATCTGAGGGTTTTGGGTTTGCTATTATGATGGGATGTTAAAAGATTTGGGCATGTGAAATTGTTGGACAAAAATATTTTTTCGAATGTTTCATTTAAAATGAGGGTTTTGGGGGGTAGCTTGCAAAAATGACCTCTTGGGTAAAAATAGACCTCACCATTGGATCCGGGTCGACATTTTTAAAAATTTTGATATATAATATGCCCTAGTTTGGCCATGTTCAGAGGAAATGAAAGAGTTTTTTGGTTTCAGCCCATGATGGCCATCAAATTTAATCCCGTCGGAATTTTTGTCACTAAAAAAATTTAAAAAATGAAAAATCGTACTGAAAATGGTAAAAAGAATGTCTTAGTAAAACAGCCATAACTTTCTCTCAGAATATCAGATTTCAGAGTTCTTACAGGTGTTGGAAAGCTAATTCAGAGAACTACAACATGGTGTAGGTTTGGTTCTTTGATTTTAAAAAAAAATTAGGTTTTAAGAGCCCTAAAGTTAGATGTTATTTATTTTGAGCACGGATTAGGGCATAACTTGGGCATACGAAGTTGGATTTTGGACTTCGAGTAGTCAAAGAAAAGCTCTTGGAGAGCTCTACACATTGGTTTAGATTTGGTGCAAGTTTGGCATGATTTATTTGTTGATATATTTATCTAAACAGTTTATAGATATATTTTGACTATGGTAACATTGTGAGTTTATGGCATTGGTGATTTAAGATTTGATGTCATTGTATACTCAGTTCATATTTCAGATTGGTCTCATGATGATATGGTTATCAGTGTTTGGTTTGGATATGCATGATGACTTGTTGGATCTACAAGTTGTGCAGTGTTGTAAGCGGTCTATACTTACAGGTTGCATTTATAGCTTGGTTATGGGTTGTCTTTGCCCATTGATCTTTCATTATTGATGCATATTCAGATTGGTGGCTTGGATTTGGGTTGTCTATGCCTTAAGTCACATGATTTTATCTTCATGTAGAAGGGATGAGATATTGTTACCAGGTACAGTCATGGCAGAGGATTGTGGTTGACTATGCTGACAGGTTGGACATATTGAGAGCCAGATGCTCGATTCATGGATGTGATCATGGTGTCATAGATTTTGGCATGACATGATCGGATATACAAGTACATCCTTGATGTTTATTAGCTTGGATTTCTGATATAGTTATGGTGGTATATCTTCTTGGTTGAGGATCATGGTTATTTAGTTTCTTTTGAGGAGCTCATGATGTGCACTTTGAGTTCTTTGATAGTTTGATGCCTTGGTTTATTCTCATGGTTAGAGGATGGGTTTTCATCATGATGTCATGGATAGCTTGGATACACGGTTTAGTGGGAGCTTGTGACAGTGATGGGGTGACAGTGTAGGATTAGTTCCTGGTTTGGTTTATATCTTCTTGGTTTGGAGATGATGGATTTTATGATGCCATAGGTGACTTGGTACCACGGTTGAGTGGGAGTTGTTGGCATTGATATATTTATTGAGTGTTTGCAGATGTTGGAGGTTTGTCTTAGATCCTGTTGTTGCAGAAATGTCTTTGACATTTGCATGGTGCACTTGTTATCTTCATGGTGTTTGAAGATGGTTAGATCTTGAGGACTCATGGAGTTCTTGGTTATCTTCATGGTATGTGGAGATGGTTTTTCTTCATGGTGTGTGGAGATGGTTGCATCTTGAGGACTCACAGGGTTCTTGGCAAAGGTCTAATTTATGCTTTTATTTGGCATGCTATCCTTGGTATGAGGATGGTTTCATTATTATTTCATGGTATACTCTTGATACATGTTTAGAGTTGTGACATGTTATGGTGTGTTCATATGGAGCATGTTATCTCTTTTTTAGTTGAGATGGTAAGATCATGTTGTCATGTTTATGTTTCTGAGGCCATGGTTGGAACTTTGACATTGATCTTGGTTTAGTTTCTTGGTATTGAGTACATTGATCATAAGTTGGATACTTCATGATATTGCTATGTTGCATTTGGAGTTGGCATGAATTGATTGGTTACAGGTGCTCATGGATACTTAGAGATGGTGGTGACGCTGATTTCTCTTGGATTAGAGAAGTATTTGTTGGACGATTGATGGTTTCAGCAGGAAGTCCGAGGGGTAGTCACCTGATATGGACTTGAGAGGAGATTTTTCTTAGATGAGTCTTGGTTGGAGACTTGGGTATCTTGATGAGCATTCTCATTCCCCACTCTTGGTCTACTCGGCGGTTTGCTACTTGAGAGCTATAGCCCATTATTTCTCTCAGTTGCATTATATTTATGCTTGTCTTTCATGGATATGGATCTTGAGCTACAGTACATGAGTTAGTTTTGGAGGGTTCATTTGAGAGATGGTTTAGCATTGGTTATCTCCATGTGCATATGTTGTTATGCTGGGAGATGGTTTTATATTGGGCATATTCCTTGGATTAGGAATGGGTTTATTGAGTTTGATCTTCTTGTGAGAGGCTTACATCCATGATGAGTTATATGGTATGGTTTGGGTGTTGTTGAGGCTTCTTGTTGGGGTTTAATGGAGGAGATCATACTTGCACAGTTTACATCTAGAAGTGTGTGTAGAAGGACATGATACAGGTTATGATTTGCATGGTTTCTCTGGTCTTGGTTATCTTCCTGGATGTTTAGTTTTGCTTACATTGGATTTGAGATTGGTTAGAGATTGTGATCACTAGTTTGTGCTCATGTATGTCATGTGAGAGATGACATGGTTATTCCTTTATCTCTTTCCTCTATTGGTTGTGGTGAACTTGGGAGAGCATTGGAGACTTGTTATGAGAGTTTTTCTTGCAGGATATCAGTTTATGTATTGTGGATGTCCTTGATACTACATGGATTCACTTCTTTAAGATGTGTTGAGTGGATTGGTTATAAATTTGACATTATCTTTTGCAGTGGGAGCTTCTTGGTATATATGTGGTAGGTATTGCTCTTGAGGCTTGTGATTGCAGGTTGCAGATTGGATATGTCAGTGATATGACATTCACTTGTTATACCTTTGAGGTATGGATAGTTGGATGGGTTTGGCACTTTGTTGTGGGTGCTATTTCAGCTATGGATATTTTGACAACTACGGATACATGTGATTACCTTTGGATCAGGTTATTTGTGCTTGAAATTTCAGTTTGTACAACATTTTATGATCTTCTAATGCAACAGGTTGGGTGGTTTTTCTCTTTGGATGGCTTCTATGTATGTCCAGTGGGAGTGGCATAATAGAAGGTGAGATCATTCATGTTTGAGATGCTGGATACTTTGATTTTGTTGCAAGTACCAGGATGGAGCACTTGGTGTATTTTGATCCATGATGGTGGATGTGCTGGGAGGGATTGTTCCCTTGTTCATTTATGTGGCTACGGATTGACCCTATGCAATGTATACAACAAGTGGGAGATTGTTGAGATAATGGGTGTTGCACACATTGCATAATATTGTTATATTTTATTATTATATTTTATTATGTAATTTTGTACCTAGATGGAAATGCAACATGTAAAGATTCCCATGGAATATTCTTTATAAGTTGTATTGTAACACTGTGAAAATATTTTATGTAATTATTTAATATTGGGGAAAAGAATTAAATGCCCAATATTAAATGTGGGGTCAGTAGGTTAGGTAGCACATGGTTTTAGCACATGGTTTATGTAATACCACTTGGTGGTTTTGTGGGACTTGCTACTATATAAGCAGCCACAAGAGTGGTTGTTGTAGAGAAAAAAGAGAGTGACAAGGAGAAGACAAAAGGCAAGAGTCAAGCAGGACAAGGCTTGATAGGTTAGCCAAGGGAGCATTTGTGAAGTTTGGAAGCATGGCATGGGATGTGTGGATTCATGCTTGTTCACATAGTTTGCTCGGTTGTGGCTATGGCCATGAAAGTTTCCATGGTTGTATGGCAATGGTATTTTTGCTAAATAATACATGGTGATGGATGCTGTTGGAGGCTGGATATTTTCCCTCAATGAGGGTTTCCCAGGGTATATCTTGTGTCACATTTTGTGGGTATGTTGT
The DNA here is from genome assembly GCA_028749045.1 of Cupressus sempervirens. Taxonomy (NCBI): domain Eukaryota; kingdom Viridiplantae; phylum Streptophyta; class Pinopsida; order Cupressales; family Cupressaceae; genus Cupressus; species Cupressus sempervirens. The sequence goes on from CM053792.1 coordinate 192,281,722, forward strand.
CTATTCTCTTGCATGTGGTTTTTTAATTCCGTATTTATTTCAGATCTATTATGGGTTATGTGGAAACGGCGGTTATATTCTTTATTGCCAAGTTTCCTTACAAGTGGAATATGAAGCTTTCCCATTTTGTGATGATGTTCATCAAGAAAAATCCATGAACCAAGTTTTTGAAAACATTTATGAAAATATAATAATAAGTATGATGGAAATGAGAATTAACGATGGATTTCAAGTAAGAGAAAATGACACATCAAATTCTTACTCTTCCTCATACATGAAACCTAAATTTGAAGCATTCAAGTTCACAAGTGGAGACTATGATGAAGAACACATTGTGATGGTATCTCACACTAAAGAAGTACTTGGCCTTGAAGAAATGTGTTGTGATCTAATGATTAAAAAATGTGAAGATGAAGGCATATATAAGGATGCTCTTTTGAAAGAATTTCTCATACATCAATATCAACTGATGATCAATTATCCTAATCAAATAGACTCATTAGAGGATATTCACACCAAAATGGAAAAGATGATTATTTCTTCTTTGAGTGATCTAATGGAAGAAGAGGAAGAAATACATCATGCGAAGATCCCGTGTGACAAGGATGTGTATTCATATCAGAATAATTTCATAGAAAGTATAAACAAAATCATCCCCATGGAAAAGAAAAAGTGTTTGTTGTTAGATATAAGTTCAAAAATTCATGATAACCAATCACTAGAATTTCAAGTAGAAGGATTGTGAAGTGGGGAAAAGTATCATAAATGCATTCAGGAACAAGAGAGTCTTATACTTCAACTCTTTCAAAATAAAGCCATGAATGGCATGCAACATGAAGCATAGTTGATTCCAAAGTCAAAGATTTTTTATGAGACGTGGTTATTTGGATACATTCCTTTATTAAGTGATGTGAAGCATACTAGGAATCTCATAATTGGAATTCAAAGAGTGAACTTATACTTGAGTCAATAGGAAATTGAAAGCTTCCACATGTAAGCATGCCATGGTATTTATTTTCCCCAACCTGTGAATGGATTTGCATGATTATAATTTGAGTCATTGGAGGTAGGGAAACCTAAATTGTACATATGTCTAGTTAGGAGTTTTTGTTGTTTTTTTCCATTACACATAGTCCTCCTTTTAGTTGTCCTATTTTTGGTGTGCATTTCCTTTTTTGTAAATTTGTTCTTTGTGTAACTCTATAGCCCAATGAATAAGGTGCTGTTCTAGTTATTCTAGATTCGAGATTCATCCTTGTTAGTCCTTGTCCCCAAATAGAGCCAGTTGTTGTGTGGATATCAAATTGCCTCAATCCTTGCATTTTTGAGCTATGGTTATTTTTCAAGTAATGCTCATTTTAGGCATTAAAATGGTCACTTTCCCTTAGAGTTTTTGAGAAATTTCCTCCTTGAATCCTCTAGCTAATCACCAGCTTTGTCCAACACTTTGAATTTTTATAATATGGTCCCTAAGTCAAAAGTACTCATAGGTTAATGGAAGGAACCAAAATACATATTTTCAACTTGATCATTAACCATTAACCTCTAAAAAGATTAATATTAATTGTCAAAACATGTATTTCACTGTGAAAGCTTAACCATTGACCTCTCCACCAAAAGGTTAATATTAATTGTCAAAACACGTATTTCACTTTGAAAGCTTAACCATTAACCTCTCCACCAAAAGGTTAAGATAAGTTTACAAAATTTTTTTTTAAAGGTTAAGGTTTGGGGGTCAAAATACATATTTCAAACCAAATAATTAAGCATTAACCTTTTAGAAGAGGTTAATATTTGAGTCCAAAATATGTATGTCTAAGACAATCATTAACATAGTGAAGGATTGTGTATGTGAATTGCTTACGATCAGTGACAATGAAAAATCATGTATATGCAACCAAGATGATATTCATACAAAATTGAGCATCTCATTTCTCATGCATACCAAAGTATGGAAGCATGAAACAATGAAATTTGCAGCTCTCTATCTATGTTGAAGAGAACGCATGCTATGATAGGTTGAAATAATGTTTTATTGGCCAATTTAACCAAAGGACATGCCTGAACAAACAAATTGAATGTGTTTAAATCATTGGCTTAGCATTGTCTGTGAATTGCTTAGAAACTTTGGAATAGAACCTAGCCAATTTGAGTACATTCAATGTTAGTTAGCTACTATATGAGATCTGAACCCAAATAAGAAAAGGCTACTTTTTATTGGTTAAGAAGTTATATTTAAGTAGAAAAATGATGAGAAATGTATAACATTTGTCATTATGAAGTCTAGAAATCAACTTGTGTTCAGAAGAGACATTATTTTGAGATACATGGGGGAAAGATTACAAGACTGACAAGATGTAGCAAAAGGAAGACTTTCCCAAATCAAGATGCAATCTCTTCTTTGGAATTTTATGTGAAAGGCAACCTCATGCATTCAAATTGTTTGACAAAATACTTCAACAATATGAAGGAGATATCATGCATCATCCATTTGACAAGAAACTAGCTTACATAAATAAGTTCTTCAACACACATCAAACCTTAAATGAATTGATGTAGTTCATAATGTCTATAGTCCAAGGGTCTATTTGACAATGTTCCATAGACTCTTTGTGCAATTGAAGGCTCACGTATTAGAAAATACAGTGCAAGAAGTATAGTTTAAAAGTGTCAAGTATGGAAACCAAAGCACACAATGTTCTTGATCAAATTTATAAGAGAAATGTGGCAAAAAAATGTCCTGTATAGATGACACGTGATCCATGAATGTGATGGTCATAGCCATGGAATCATTCGATAGTGTCAATTGTTGGACATTGGGAGAATTATGATTGAAGTTGTCATTTGATAAAAAAAATTCGAAGCTCGCAAATAGTTTGATGGAATGGCTCAGATATGACATTTCTTAGCACAAAAAAAATTGTTAAGTAGATATTACAATTGATTAGTCATTCAATAAATTTTGTCTCTAGATTATGGAAAAGGAGAGTGGAACGAATAAGAATTAGCATGAGATGTCCTAGCAAGGTGTTGCCTTGATTTCTCCATTCAGCCAACATGCAAGAATCAAGTATATCGTAGGACTCCCTACCTCATAAAGGTACATGAGGAAGAAAACCATAGTCAAGGGCCCATGCCAAGATGAAAACTTTGTATAATATGGAGAGAAGATGGTTGAAATAATTGATAAAATGTACAACAAATATTGATTACCTCCAATTTATCAAATGAGATAGAATACTAGGCTTCCACAAAATCCATATATTTGTGGGCTTGAGAAATTGAAGCAGATGTGAATGGTTTAATAAGAGTGTCAAAATGGGTGGTTTCAATATAGTGTACAAACATAGCATAGTTGTAGGTCAAATGTTGCCTTTCTCATGTATAGCAACAATCAAGCATCAATGCATTTAAGACTTTCAAATAAATCTATTGATCATAGTAAGGATAATCGAGACATATGACTTGTTTATATTAGAGATCTTCACTCTAATATGTAATAAAGTGATTAAGAACATTTGCATAAACTTTAACTAAGAATTTGGAATAATAGAGATATGGCCATATAATGGAGAATGTTAAAATTGTAAACAAAAGCACATGCTCAATTTGACACTTCTCCAATAGTTTGAGGAAAAGGTATTATTGATGAAAGAAATGATCTTTATGAATATAATCCAAAACAAAGTGAGGGTAAAATTAGTATTGAGAAAATAAGGAGAAGATTTTATGGCTACCATCAAAGATCAATCGTTCACATTCTTTTCCAAATGTTGAGTTTGAAGTCACATTGGTTAATTTTGTCATGGTTAATTAACCTCTCGTAAATTAGGTGTCTTAGAAGTAGTTATTAACCATGAAGGGTAGTTCTTAACCTGTATCTCTATAAATTGGATCATTTTGGCTTTATAAAGGGGACTTTTTGGATTTTAGAAAAAGGGAACACTATGCTAAAATTTTGATCAAAGATGATATTTGGAAAGTGTGTACAAATTTTGTCTTTGTTATTAGAAATTTCTCTTAAGCTCATGGCACAAGAAAATAAAGGAAGATGGAATTTGAGTTCTCTTCTTCCATATCTAAATTGTTAGAAATGTTGATTCTCTTTGTAGTGAGCATTCTCATGGTATTGTGCATATGTTTATGAATCTTTGGATCAACATTGTGCTAGTAATAGTTCTCAAGTGTAGATCTTGATTTTTGTTATTAGTGGTTTATGTTAATTCAAGAAAGCTGTGAAGTTGCCCAGTGCATTTGTCATCATAAGATTTCTCATCTTTTAAAGTTTGATTTCATTTTTATTTAAAAACTTCAAAACTGTATCATACGAGGGACCAACTCCTCTAAACACAGAGGAAGGCCACATACCAAGGGCCTATCCAACTATTGTGAATAGTTTGCCACATACACTCCATTGGGTCATTTTTATAGTGACAAATCTGTTTAGCAACATGGCTTAATATATATGACATATTCACATATAGTATTATTAAGTATTTCATCAATACTTCTTTCAAAATCTTGTACTATATAACCAATAATCTTTCTATTATAATATTTTCAAAGATAAATACATTGTATTTTCATAAATTACAAAAAGAGTTGAGTTTATTATATTAAAAAATTAGAAAATATTACAGTACAAATGTAATTAAATTTATAATAAAATTATTTTCATCTATTTTCAAACAAATATTCTATTTTTAAATATAGTTCATAGAAAAAAATTAAATAATTACTCTTAGATAAACATTTTATCCTTATGATAATTATTATTAGTAATAGAAATATTCCCTAGAAAAAGTTATTCTAAAAATCTTTATAAAATTTAATATAATTATATAAAAAATTTGAAAGTTAAATTCTATAAAATAATTCAAAAAAATTATTTCTTATAAATTAGTTTCTATTTCCAAATTAAAGTAACTGACAGTCATTGTTTTGAGTAAATAATTCTCCACTCAAGGCACGGGAAATAATTTTAAAATTAAAGTTCATTGTACTATGTCCAAAACATATTTTACATAACATTAGAAGGCAAAAAAACAATAGATGGAGGCAAATGATTTAAGTGGACCCACCAGTAGTCTGAACTAGTATTTGCTATATATTTTAGGTAAGCATGCATGCATTTTTATGGTCCACCAGGTGACTTTTTCCCTCATGATAGACAACTCCTTTGAGAAGAACATTCCCTCAATTTTAATGGGCTCTCCTAGAAACTTAAACAGTCTTAATATGACATACAAAATAAAACAAGAGTTCTAGTAGAGCTGGAGTCCCTAATTATAGTCTAAGAAAAGTATACTTAGATGATGTATTTAATGATGCATTGTAGGTCATATACGTATTTAAAAAATTATAGGATGAACCACAATTTACAGAATACTTAGTAGGTCATGGTAAAAATTTAAAACTAAGGCAACAAAAATATACTTGGATATATGAGATGACGTTGAATACTTAAAAATATATTTTTATGAATTGATAAATATGATATAATTTAATATTCTTAATATACACAATGCTTGATGAGCCCAAATACAAATTCTTCTCTTATAATAAATAGTTAAATAAGAGTATCTTTTGTAATAAAACTTAAGTTCTTCTTTGAATAATAGAAAGTTAAATCAGAATACCTTTTGTAATAAAATGTCCAGAAAATAAAATTAACCTAAAAACACACTCAAATTTAATAGACTATAAAGATCTTTAGTTTTAGACAAAGAGTCACTAATTTGTAAGATATATTTTTATAAATTAAAATTAGATAATTTTTTCATGTAAACTTGTTCCATAATTCTTTCCCATTATTTCATAAGTTTCTACCACTATTATCTTATTCCATTATTATATATATTCCTTTTCCACTTTAAGTTAACAATACAAAATCTTATGTTGTAATAAAAAAAAAAATTTATCAATAGAGTTGTTAATAAAATGTGAAGGAAGAAGATAGAGACCATAAAAATTCTCAAAAAGATATCAACATCTCCAAATTTTTATAGATTTATGGTGATTTTTTTAGTGTGGATGAAAATTCACAAATGCACATATGATGAAACTACAAAATCCTAGGTACAACAGTTGTTACATTTTTTTTTTTTGAAAAATAAAAAGATCATAGTTGTAGGTTGGCAATTCAAATCTTGGTCCACATATTCAGTAGCCATTGCTAGAGCCCTGTCAAAGGAATAAACATCTTTCAAACTAGAATCCATAAAACCCTTCAAGCTCTCCCTAATATTTGATCCACATCAATTGTTTTCTGAAATCATCATTATTATTCTTTGAGATAGCCCCTCGACTAGACATAAGCTCCACCAAAACAACCTCAAAAGAAAAGATATCTAGCTTTGGTGTGATGAGGCCACTAGAAAGATATTCTAGTGCCATGTAACCCTTGGTGTCTAAACATGTCTAGTTAAAGCACAACCCTTTGCAAAATTTGCAAGGCTAAAATTGGCAATTTTTGCCCTGAAATTATAAATAGTGCAACTGTAGAATATGAACACCTACACAATCTAATTTATAATAGTAAAGAAGATAAATAAACAAAATAAACAAACCGTGGAATACAATCTATATGAAGAAGAGTACTCTCTATGTTTTTTTTTGGCAAAATCAAAATACAAAACTTTTATATATAATAGCTCTTTCCAATACAACATACAAAACTGTAAATATGATTACATTGATTTTTAAAAGCATTACTAACACATGCTTCCCCTAGAGCCTAATGTAAATAGAAATGGAGTTAAAGAAAACTTAACATCAAGAATAACAACCTAAACTATAGAGAACAATAGTTCTTATTAAATGAAATCAAATACTAAGCTGCATGATCACATGCCATAATAGAGACTAGAGGAATCCAAAAATCTATATTATTCTACTATAATATCCTAGTAGAAATCATGCATTGATACATGCATGTCAAAATCTATTTCCTTATTCAAAGGAAATAAAACTAAGACTAAAAAATCTATCAAATGTGCAAAGAGATGTTGGAACTGGTGATTGCACAAATAGTGAAAACGTGGAGCTAGTTGTTTAAAGAGTGAGTTTGGAGTGAATCTTGGCATCAATCTTCATACTCCCCCTTGATGTTGAGAGGGATCACAATCTGATCTATAAGTACCAAAAATTTATCTTTTGCAATAGCCTTTGTGAAGATATCTATGATTTGTTCCTTTGTGTTGATGTACTTCAACTCAACTACCTTTTGTTGTACCAATTCTCTGATAAAATGTTTTTTCAGATCAAAATGCTTAGTCTTACTATGATGACATAAATTATTGGCCAATTTAATGGCACTTATATTATCACAAAAAATCATAGTAGGTTGAACCTGTATCTCTCCAATTTCCTCAAGAAGCTTTCTAAGCCATAAAGCTTGTGTACTAGCTAATGTAACTACAACATACTCCACTTCTATAGAGGAGAGAGCGACCATACTTTTCTTCTTTTAACTCCATGTGATTAAACTAGAACCCAAAGAAAAATGATTACCAGATGTAGATTTTTAGTCATCCGAACTACCTTCCCAATCGGAATGACTGACACTGATAAGCTCAAACTTATTAGAAGAATAATGAATGCCAAAATTTATAGTTCTTTTCATATACCTCAAAATTCTTTGGTTTTCTTCATATGTTCCTCTAAAGGATTTTTCATTTACCTTGGAATCAATGAATTTGAATAAGCAATATCAGGTCTTGTGTGTGTTAAAAACATCAAACTCCCAAGTAAGCTTCTATATGATGTCTCATCAACAAATTTTGTACCGTCATCTCTACATAATGCAACTCCATGAGAAATTGGAGTGGAAAGAGGTTTACAATCTGCCATATCAATTTTCTTCAACATATCTATTACATATTTTTCTTGACAAATAAAAATTTCATCTTTACCTTGATAAATTTCCATGCCAAAAAAATACAACATGAGACCTAAATCTTTCATCTCAAACTCATTCATCATAGCAACTTTGAATTCATCTTTTATCTTTGAACTACTACCCATATATAGCAAATCATCAACACACAAACTCACAATAAGAATATCATTACCTTCTTGTTTATAGTTAAGGGTAGGTTCACTCTTACTTCTTTGAAAGCCATTCTACTGAAAATATCCATCAATACTTGCATATCATGCACATGGTGCTTACTTGAGGCCATACAAAGCCTTCTTCAACTTGTAGACATGATCTTCTTTTTCTTGAATCTCAAAACCTTGTGGCTATCCTACATATACCTCTTCTTCCAAGTACCCATTCAAGTAGGCACTTTTCACATCCATGTGATGAATACTCCATTTATTTTGAGCTGCAAGAGATATTAACATCCTAATAGTTTCTTTTCTTGCTACTGGTGCAAAAGTTTCTTCATAATCAATGCTATACCTTTGCATGAAAATTTTAGCAACCAATCTTTTCTTGTGTCTTTCAACAGTCCGATTACTATTATACTTGGTCTTGTAGATCCATTATGTGCCAATCTACTTCTTCTTATGTGGAAGATCTACAAGCTCTCATATCTCATTCCTATAAATCCAATCCATCTCTTCATTCTTTGCTTGCATCCAAACCTCATTAGCACATGCATCTTCAAAACATGATGGCTCAAAATCAACTTTAACAAGTAGTGCAAAATTTACTGTCTCACCTATTGGATCTTCTTCAAGTACTTTATTTTGACACCTCTCATAGATATTATTGAATGTTCTGACCTTTCTTGGAGGACTTGAGGATGGACTTACTCTTGAGGTTGGTGAGGGGTTTCTTGGTGGGCTTGGTGATCTTGAAATAGAACCATTAGCTCTCTGCTCATTATCATTACCAAAAATAACTTCATCATCCAAAAATTATTTTGGCTTTTCAACATGGCTTTTTTTATGACCATAAACTCCCCCTTATCAAAAATCACATCTCCTGAAACAACAATCTTATTAGTAATAGGATTGAATAAAATGTGAACCTTGCTTGCCTCCTATAACCCACAAAATTGCATCATTCACTTTTAACATCTAGCTTTTTCCTACTATGATTAGGGATACAAACACAAATAAACATCCAAAAACTTTAAAATGATTTTTGTTATGCCTTTTCTCATACCATGCTTCATATGGAGTCATCTTGTCTAGGACACCTATAGGACTCTTGTTGAGAATATATATGGTTATAGCAACCTAATTAGCCCAATAAGAATTGTTTGAACCCTTGGTTTGCAACATGATCATTTCTATTTCTACTATAGTGTTTTTATTTCTTTCAACCACTCTATTCTATTGATATGTGTATGGAATTGTGAGTTGTCTTGTGATCCCATTCATCTCACAAAAAATACGAAAATCTTTTGAGAAAAACTCTCCTCCATGATTTGTTATCAACAATCTAATTGTGTTTCTTTTCTCATTTTCTACACAAGTTTAAAACCTCTTGAATGTATCAAAGGCTTCATCCTTAGTCTTCAAAAAATACACCCAACACATGCATGAGTAATCATTAATTGAAGCAATAAAATATGATGACTTACCCAAGCTTTGTGTTTGCATAGGACCACTAATATGAAACTACAAATATGATGAAACCAAAAAATCCTAGTTATCAACTAGGCAAAACAACTATCACAATTTTTTTTTTGAAAAATAAAATAAAAAATCATAGTTGCAGGTTAGCAGTTCAAATCCCATTCCATATATATGGCAACTACTACCAAAGCCTTGTCAGAGGCATAAAGATCTCTCAAAATAGAATCCATAAAACCCTTCAAGCTCTTGCTAATATTTTATCCCCCAACTAGCAGCCTAATTTTGATCCACATTAATTGTTTTCTAAAACCACCATTACTATTCTTCAAGACAACCCCTCTACCAGACATGAGCTCCACCAAAACAACCTCGAAAGAAAAGATATCTAGCTTTGGTGTGAAAAGGCCACTAGAAAGATATTATATTTCTATGTAATCCTTGGTGCCTAAACATGTTTGGTTAAAGCATAACCCTCTACAAAATTTGCAAGGCTGAAACTGGTGATTTTTGCCCTAAAATTGTAACTAGTGTAGCTATAGAATATGAACACCTGCACAATCTGATTTATAACAGCAAAGAAGATTAAAAAAACTAAACACACAATCCTCAGAATACAATCTACATGAAGAAGAGTACTCTCTATTCTTTTTTGGCAGAATCAAAACACAAAACTTTTATATATAACAACTCATTCTAATACAACATACAAAACTATATATCAGATTACATTGATTTTTAAAAGCATTACTAATACATGCTTCCCATAAAACTTAATGTGAATAGACATGGAGTTAAAGATAAATTAAAATGGAGAATGAGAGTCTAAAGTATAGGGAACAATAGTTCTTATTAAATGAAATCAAATACTGAGTTGCATGATCACATGCCATAATAAAGACTACAGGAATCCAAGAAACTATATTATTCTACTATAATATCCTACCATAAATCATGTATTGATACATGCACATCAACATATATTTTCTTATTCAATGAAAATAAGACTAAGACTAAAAAATATATCAAATTTTCAAAGAGACAGTGGAACTGGTGATTGCACAAATAGTGGAAATATGGAGCTAGTTATTTAAACAGTGAATCTAGAGTGAATCTTGGCATCAATATTTAGCAGCTCATTCATGATATGCAAGGAAATCTTTAGTCTCTGTTTCTACCTCAAGAAAACAAAGGAAAACATCAAGCTAATTTGAGATGTCACTATTTCAAATCCTAGGCTATGTAGCATCTTGTCTAGTGAGTTCTGTTCTACTTCACAGATCAACTAAAAAGTGCCCTCATTTTTCATAGCGGTCAAAAAGGAAAACAAGGTTGAAATGGTTACCAGTTTTTAGAATCGTGAGTTCCTATAGATAGACTCAAAAAGTTGCATTACACCCTTTGCCTTAACTTAATGGATCTTGCTATAAATTTCATCATTTCAATAAAAGAAAATTGTTCTATCGCTTCTAGTTGATTCTAGTGAAAAATACTAGAATTGGGAAGAATGTTCTAGAAATTATTTTTAAAAATATTTCTTGTGTAAAAATTAATTTAACCCTTTTCAAAAATGATATCAATGAATAAGAATTGAGAATTTACATATTGTACAGAAATTGAATTAAGAAATAAACTAACTTTATACTTTAGAAAGTTAGACCTTAAATGTTAAAAAAAATAATTGAGAGGGGTCCAATGAAAACATTAATTCCCTACCTATTTTATAGGCAAGGACTAACAACCTAGTTGATTGTTTCACTATGCACCTTCCCAAATGGGTGTGTTGCATTATCTTCTACCTTCTTATCATATAAGCATGCAATATAATTTGGATTAAATCAACCATTTGGCATTGCTACTACAAGGTTACAACCATATTCACATTATATGGCTAAATATTAAGTAGGACACAATAAGGAAAAATTTTAAAGCTTCACACCAAACTCATTCTTCATTAATAATATTTATTTTAATATTAAGTTTGGAATTCAATTAAATTTCTTAGACATTGTAAGTTATTTTTGAAATCCAATATTAAATTTATTTTATCTATTACATCTATGAATTTGAACTAACCATACAATTTTATTAAAATCTTTGTCTGCAATAATCAAAATATTCTTCAAAAAAAAATGATTTAAAACTATTATTTCATTCAAATAATTTGTATCATATAGTCATTTTCATTTTGACTTCTTAAAATAAAAGACAACTATTTTTCTTAGCCAAAAAATATAATTATTTTTGAAAAATTTTGCAAATGGGGTTGCAAGCATAGTGAGTTTAACCAAGGAGGAAACTTCAAAGGTAAGTATGCTCAACCTAGAGTAGCAATAGGATTGGTGAGCTCTAGGGAAGCCCTAGTGCTATCTCTTTGAACATTACTAAGATGAAATGAGTGTTTATTGTCTCATTCATGCTCATGAGAGAAGGATTTATAATAAGCTATACTCATGATATATAGGTTGTGAAAACTATCTTGTAATTTTTGTTCTCTTTTTCTTTCATGCTAGTAGAGATGGAGATAGATCCAAAAGCTATGTTGTAGTAGATTACTGAATATCATATTAGTGAAGGAGATGTTTCTTTAGCAGAGATTTCTCTCACTAGTTGACTTGGGCTTATTTAATCCTAAGCTTTTTATCGTGTCATAGTCTTCTTTTTCCATTTTGTTTTCTTTTATACCCTCATGCATGTATGTGGAGTTTGGATCCTTGGTCTTGGGAGCTCCTTCTCTTTGATCAAGTGATGTCCTACCTCATTGAGATTTATAAGACTCTTCCTCCTCTTCTCTCCAAGCATGATTTGGTCCATGCTTTTGCTAAACTGGGGGCTAAATGTAGCATCTTAAATTGGAAGCACCCTAATTTAATTAAGGTTTAGCACCAATAAAATGGTAGAATAGTAATCTCCTTCTCTCTTTCATCTCTTCAAGTCTCTTTTTCGTCATTGGTCCTAGTTTGAATTAGGGTAAAACCTAATAGATCATCTTTGAATTTCCTATTTTTATGGTGTCAAGCTCAAGGTAGGATTTACTTCCCCTAGATCCCTCACTTATATTCATCTATCCACTTGGAATGAGATTTCCTCATAATCTAGCTCTAATTTCCTGATCCTAAGATCTATTTCAAAGCCCCTAGATAGCCCCAAGGATTAGTGCACTAGATCATCAAGGGTGTAGTGCACCCTTGACCAGTCAAGGGTAGATTCCATCCCTAATGGTCTAATTAGGGGTGTAATGCACCTCTAATAAGGCCCTATTTCAGCCCCTCTCTTCAAGTCTTATGTTCTAAGATGTTCAGGTGTTATTATCTAGGTTTGTTGGCCTATAGGAGTAAGTAAATTCCAAACACAATTTAAACCCATCCATTTGGTCCATTCTTTATAATCCAACCATATCAATCCATCAATTCATAAGCTCAAGTGTTTTAGAATCCAATTTCTCAAGCTATCTAGTTCTTCTTCAAGCATTTAAGGCATTCAAGCTTTCCTTTATTGAAGATCAAGGATTTATGCATTCAATTTTTTGAAGGAGTTTATGCTAGATCTTCTATTGCATTTTTAACATTCAAGATATGTTTTCATGCATTCAAATCCTTTGTTGTATCTACTGCATGATCTACAAAGACATTTTGAGCACATGCATTGAAGAAGGTTCTGGTTCCACTTTGATTTCCTTTAGATAAGGGATTTTAAGTTGAGTCAAAGCTATTGCATCTATATACTTGATTACATTCCAAATTCAAGATAATATTCATAGATTCACATTGCTTGATGTTAGATCTATCACGGCTACTTGTTAGCATTCCATTTTAATTATTTCAATTGAAGGTTAATTCCTAAACCAGTGTTTGATTGAGGCAATCCCCAACTACCACCCCATCCTCCCCCTGCCCCCTGCCCTACCAACAATAATAAAAATAAGCTCTCTTTTTTGTAGATTTTAGATCTTGTATTAACGAACAAGTTACAAATGTTGATACCCTTTATGACTTTCTTCATAGTTTCTAAAATCAGAATCAATGTTGCATAAAGACAAATAGGATTTCACTGCACCTTGATGCCCTAGTTTACTTTTGATGTTCATCATTAATGAACTTAATGAATAATTGATATGAAACAACACTTGCTAATGATTTTACAAATGCCAATGCAAGCAAACTAAGTTAAACCATACAAAAAAATTGTCAATTTTACACTTTAATTCAAATAATCAACATAACTTCTTCATATCTAATAATAATATTAAATTGAAATAAAAATATTTTTCTTACCTCATCATTCTGTAAGCTGATTATGAAGAATAGTATCTAGACCAAATTTAAAGTAAATTGTAAAACAAAAAAAAACATCACGTGGTGATTGTTGTGACCACCAGTCACAACACACCCATGTGTGGAACCCCCTTTTTGTTTTATTTTGCCAAATTTTCCTTTTTCTGTGGAGCGCAAGTAAGAAGGAGTCAGGAAATATTGCACTAGGAAAAAAATTTCACTCCAAAGAAATCTTGCTTTCGATAAAGCATTTAAGCGTAGTTTTAAGGGAGTCATGGAATATTGGAAAAGGATTTAATCCTCCAATTGGTAAAATGCCAAATTCCACAATTCATGGAGTGCAGTTTTGAGGAAATGGAGGAACATTATCATGAAAAAGAATCCTTCATTTCTAAAAAATCTTGCTTTCCATCAAGCGATGAGCGTAGGTCAGTAGGAGTGAAAGAAATATTATGCAAAGCAAAATCAACTAGTTTAGAAAAAACCCCAACCCAAAAATCATGGAGCGCAGTTTTGAGATATTAATGAAATGTTTTGATGAAGGAGAATCCTTCATTCCTCAAAAAGTCTGATTCTGAAAATCATCAAGCGCAGTTTTGAGGAAAAAGTCTGATTCTGAAAATCATCAAGCGCAGTTTTGAGGAAATGGAGGAATATTTTGAAAAGGATTTAATCCTCCTATTTGTAAAAGAAGCTCGCTTTCCATAAATGATTGGAGCATAGATATGAAGTTGCCAAATACATATATGCCAACACGAGTCTTTTGGACTCCATTTTTGAGGAATCAAGTGAAGGCGTGGCATGGATTGGGTATGTTGCGATTTGCACTGGGAAATGTGATATAGCAATTTCATGGAGAGGCACCCAAACTACCTTCGAATGGATGCAAAATATCAGAGATGTATTGGTTCCTATTATGGCATCAAAGGCTACAACTTGCACCAACATATAGACCATTTCAAATCCTAATATCAGAATAGAGAAGGGTTTTCTAAGTCGCTACACAGATGCATGCTCAGTGCAAGAGGAATGGTAATGGGCGAGATAACCAGATTGGTGAAGAAAAACACATAGAAAGGAGAAGAATTGATCATAACATTTGCTGGACACATCTTGGCAACACTAAGCGCACTTGACATAAAGGAAACCATGGTGAATAAATACTATTGGACTATAATTCCCATAACAGTGTTTTCCTTTGCATCTCCTTGCATATCGAACTTGTCATTTGCCCAACATATGGAAGAGATTGGCATCAAAGTGTTTCCTGTAGTAAACTATAGAGATCTTGCTCCTAAAAATTCATGAGATTTTCTTCAACGAGAATTTGGGATGGCTAACAAGGATTTCACACTGGCTGTCATGGGCATATCTTCATATAGGAGTTGAAGATTAGTTTAGACAGCAGCAGCTCACCTTTCCTAAAAACAAAACATAATCCTGCAAGCTTCCAAAATCTTTCGTCTGAGAAAAGCTCGTTCGCATAAATGATTGGAGCACCGAATTTGTCAATATTGTGAAAAGTCAGAATAGTGAAAATTTTGAGAAAAAATCAAAATTTAGAGGAAAATAATGAAATTCCTTGAGAAGTGAAAAATTGGGTTACGAGAAAAGCGAAAAAAGTAATGTTCCTTCAAAAAAAAAGTTTTATTTTGGATTTACATTAAAAATTAAATATTAGTTTTACTAATACTTAATTTGATTTTTTTTTAATAATAATTCACAAAAAATTAAAGTGGAGAAAAAGTTGCAAATAAATTTTATTTTTTTAAAATTTAAATATTGAAATCAATTAAATATTGATTTTTTAATTGATATTTGATTTCAAAAAAATTAAAAAAATCAAAATGAGATAAGCAATACTTAGCTTCATCATGAAGTTAAGAGGATAAAAAATAGCAACTTTTTGAATCAAATAGCAAAAAAGTGACAGGTGGCATAAAAGATTGAAACCTTGATGGTCAAGTAAAGCAACTACCTAATTTTAGTTTGCAACTTTAAAGGCATCTTCTTGAAGAATGATTTATATAAGATACCTTCTCATTCATTCAATCTCACATAGAAATTTGAAGAGAAAATTGAGAATAGGAGTAAGATTCAAGGAGTTCAAGGAAACAAATTTTTTGGGAAATTTTTTGAAATTGTTGAGGAATTTTCTAAATTCACAATAGAGGATTTTGAATCCTATCAAAAAGGAAGTTTCTTTGTTGTGAGTTGTGAAATTTCATATTTTTTGCAGAAGTGTTGAAAAGTGAATCTTGAAAGGAGTATGGAAATTTCGGAGAATATCCAAAATCTTTGTGTTATGGACAAGTTGTATTTTTTGTTAATACTTTCCTTGCATAGTCTTATGTGTGTACATTTTCTATTCTGTAGGAAAGGAGAATGGTAAAGCCTTGATTTGAAAGAATTTAATTAGAGAATGCTCGGATATAATGACTATCACCCAACCCACGTGGCTAGAAAAATTGTGAGAAGTGGAATTTTTGCTACACCTAGTTTTTCTCCTTCTTTTTAGCATCCAGAGTTAATCGTGGAATGTATCAAGCACTACAGTCCTAGAAACAGAACCATCTAGGATTCTTAACAAAATATTACTATAGATTTTTCTCTGACATCCATTTTTGAAGCATTTGGAATTCCTTCTCACCAAAGGATGGTCACAAAAACACAAGAGCAAGCACTGAGAATCTACACATCTAGAATCAATTTCTGTGAAGAAATAGTCAACAAAAGATGGTTGAAAAAGAATAGATTACATAATTCCAAGATTCCTAAGGAAATAGTATGGCTTGACATGCGGAGGGAATATCGTGACATGGTCATGATGTTGAGTCACATATTTGGCATGCCTTATTCTTATAGGTTTGAATCTTGGATGTGGTATTATGGTGAGCAAGTAATGGAGGAAGGTGACATAATAGATTGGGCTGGGCTCATAAGTGATAATCTAAATGAATAGTTGATGAATCTAGAGCATAAGAGGAAATTTTATATGAGCTCCTATGTCATCTACATGCTAGCACGGAGGACAAATTATGATGGACTACGATGCAAAGGACTGATTGGAAGTTGAACCCAACACCTCAAAGACCATGAATGTTACCCACAGTTGCATTTGTATTCAAAGGATGATTGCATGAGGGTTAATGATATATTTTCCATGTGCATAGTAAGAACACTACAAGAGAGGCCACATATAAGAATGTCAATGGGTGCAATGAAGTTGGTCGACGAATATGGCACTTGGTTCATTTATTTTCCTACCTTTTCATACATTCGAGTTCAAGGATTCTCCATGGAACCATACAAACATCCCAGGTATCTAGTAGACAAGATGGTCTTGTTAGATCTTACTCAACAACTTACAGCCTATGACAAGTTTCAAAAAGGGAAGATGAAGTTGGGATTGTAGTTTCTAATTTTCATAGTAGAAGTGAAAACTATACTATGCCCATGTCTAAAAGCTGTAGAGAAATCATCAGATGAGCTCCACTTCTTTCACCTTGTGCTTTATCCAAAGAGGAATGATTTTGATCCTCACAACATGATTTCATTAGTAGGAGGATCAAAATACCAACATAAGGTTCACCTTGAAGGCTTTTCGAAAAATGCAGTAGATGAGAACGAGATTAGAAAAAAAATGCATTCAAGACTACCATTGAACATTATTAGAACATGCAACATATTCAAGGTTCCTAATCAAATGAAGGAGGACCCAAACGTGATGCAAAAGGGATTCAATCCCAAAATGATAGCTCAACCATTTGATTGGAGGAAGAAAGAAATTATAGATCTCGAAGCTCTTTCAAAACTAGTCTTAGATTTTACAAAGTGGTGGATCGAGCATAAGCTTGAAAAATTAGTTGCACCAGCTAATGGATTCACATATAGGTTGCTTGGCCATAGACCACTTAGGGATGAAAGATCAAGACAAATATCAAAAGGGACTTTTAAAGAAAGAGGAACTCCATCCAAAGATGTAAGAACCAAGAAAGGGCAGGAGGTACCTTGAGAAAAGTGTCCTAGGATTGAGGAAGTCATCCAGGAACCTCAAAATAAGAAGTAAAACCATGGAGATGCTCCCTCTTCTCTGAGTCAAACTCCAAGTGCCCAAGAGATAGAAACTTTTGAAAGCTAGGATGTAGGGACAAGTATAAGGATATTTGAGCAAGAAGAGAATTTGGTTAGGCCAATTCATGAAAGGCTGAGTATAAATGCCTATGAAAAGTCCATACAATAAAGAGGAAGAGATCAAGATATTGCTATAGGAGAAAGTCTCATTATGATCTTAGAGTGATAAGTGATTAATGATGGAGATGGTCCACTAGAGGAAAAACTCTACGAATAGAAATACATCTTCTAGGTACTGAGGCCATAGTTCCTAAGGTTACAATGGATAGTCTAGGAGGTGAAGAGGAGATTGACATTGAAGCAGTCCAAAGGAAAGAACAATTGCTAATTCTAGGGGACCAAAGTATACCTATTCCAGAATGGTTGAGGCAAAAAATTAAATTGCATCAACAAAGGTAGGTTGATCTAGCAATTCAATTACAAGAAATTTTGGACCGATCAAACTAATAAGAAGAATGAGAGAAAGCAAAAAGATATACTAAATTCATCAGAGAAGAATCAGGATCCAAAATCTTACAAATTCTGACTCCCACAGTTGACAAAGGAAAAAATCAAATCGTTGCAAATGAATATCATGTTACTAAAGTAAATCTTGGTCAGGCTTCCTGAGAGAGAATATTGGAAGAATTTGATGACTCCACATAGGCTTTAAAGGATAGGTTGAAGAAAGTAGAAGAAGGGTATAAAAAGCATAAAAGAGAAATTCATGCCTTATGTCAGTACATCAATAACTTGCCTCATCCAGTAAGAGAGGAAGGTCCATCATTTGTCTCTCCAATAGGTGTTTCCAGTGAAGTGGTAGGTGATATTGACAGAATCAAGTGGATTGCTTAGGGTGCAAAGATTTGGATTGAAGGAATTCAGGAGGTAGCCTTCAAACATGCAAAAAAATTAGTTCAAGTGCACAATAGGTCATTGGCTGCAATCTCTAGGATCTAGTGAATGGAGGAATCATGGGTGGATGAGCATATTTACCAAGAAGAGGTGATTGCTGAAATTCAAAATCTGATGGATACCCCAAAGAAAGAATTGATTGATGGTCAAGTTATCAGTGAGGGGGATGTCTATGAATTTTTTTGATGGTACGGTGCAGTGATCATAGCTAAGGAAATGTCTGAGAGCTTTACCAGGGAATCTAGTTTATGGAACAAGATTGTTGATAACATCAAGCAACGAATATCAAATGTAATTGCATCCTAGTTATCATAGGGATTGGCAGAAGAAGAAATGAGAACTGATAATCTAAAAGTCAAGTTAGAGGAATTATTTGAAATAAATGTATATGGAAGAGATGATTTTGAGAAATTCTCCATCTTCTCATATACAATGCACACTACCAAGGACTTACTACTAGATTGGGACGAAAGCTTGGGAAAAGCAGAAAGTGCAATTGCAGTTCTAGAATTCAAGCAAGAATCTACACCAAGCATCAGTACGGAGGAGTTGGAAATAGTGTTAGATCGATTTTGATCCTTCGGGCAAAAAAATCAAGGATAGATGTATTAAATGCATAGTGCGTTTGCTTAAGGATCATTTATTACACCCCACTCCCTCCTAAATGAGCATGCATAGTGGGCATTTATTACCCACTACAGTAGTGGATTCCTTATGGCATTAATGTAGATTCCTTTCCATTGCCCTAACCCTAATTAGGGTTGATGTGGTATGATCTTCGCCATTGGTTATTGTGATCATCTGGGCCACCCGTTTTAATTGAGGACCTATATAAAGGCCTCATTTTGCATTTGAAAATGGAGATTGTTGCTATGAGCTATTGAGATAATAAAGTTTTCATTGGAGTTTTGTGAATACTTGACGTGTCTTAGTGCTTGCTTGTTCTCCTAAATTTCTTCAATTAGATTAAGTTTACCATAGTCAATGTGTGGTGATTACTATGAAGAATATGATGGTGTATTGATGAGTTCCTTTGGTTCATACTTTTTTACATTTTATTGATTCTAACTCATTGTGTAAAGTTAGCCTAAACCCCTTCCATGCATATGCTCAACTTCTATCATTCATATACATTGTTTGTTATGATGGTGTATATAGTGATATGAAAATCTTTGGCATAACCCTTGAAGATTGCACCAGTTCACACTTAGTTGTAGTATAACTTGGCAAAGAAAAATTCAATAAATAAAGGAATTTGTGCACTAAAGTACTATTTTTTGTTATCACTACCCTTAGGATTAGAATAGAATTCCTAAACCATTTCTTATTGAATTTCTGCATATTTTGTGAAAACTCCCAAAAATGCACTTCATTGTAAAACCTTAAGATAGCTCCCACATCCAGTATGGCTTGAAATGAATATGAATAAACATGTAAGGCCCCTTGTGATCATCAAAAAATCACATCAACCACTGATCTTATCCATATTCAAGCCTTGGCATTAAAGGATCCTTGAAGTCATTGTATGACCTTCTAGCAATTTTAGCATACACAAGACTTTATTGAAGAGAGGATAAGATATTTTGGTATTTTGTTCTACTGTTTGGTGAGCCATAAAACACACATCAATAGAAATTTGCACTAGAAGGAGGTCCTTGACTAAAAGATTTCATAGCAGTTTCACATACTAGAGAACACTAATTCATCCTCGCTTGAGGTACATCGAAGATCCTTGAGATTCACCCGAGAGCGCACGAATTACAAGAGTTGAGTTTTGATCCAAAGCCTAGGTGAGGAAATAAAGAAGCATCTATGTGCTAGAATTCACCAAGTGTAGTTGATCTCACAAGGATATTCCAAACTCCACCACCTCAACATCAAGCACAAGGATGAATTCAAGGAGGAGCTACACAAGGAGCTACACAAATTCAATAGTTATTTGAGAAAATACCTATACAAGTTATTTCACCTGAAACTATCCTACAACAAGTTCTAGCAATGGAATCCATAGAATGCATCACTCCTTCCAACGTTTTCCACATACAATAATATGCCAAAGAATCCTAAACACTTTTGTTGTAAATTCTTTGTGAATGATGTGAAGTGCACTGCTGATGAACACATTAAAATATTTGAGGATGTCCTCTAGAATAGAAATGTGCAAGATGAGGATGTTGCATGTAGACTATTCCCTTATTCATTGGGTGAGGAAGCATTTTACTAGTATATCAACCTACCTTCAACTTCAATATAGACTTGGCAACAATTGAAGGGTGCATTCCTTGAGAAGTTCAGATTGCCTATCACCCTTGCAAAATTGTATAGGTAGTTTATTGAGATAAGGAGAAAAGAACGTGAATCAATTGGTGCTTTCGATAATCGATTTGAAAGGGCTTATTCAAGATTGCGTGATCCATATCACATAGGAGATAATGAAGCATGACCTATCTATTATGCAGCCCTAGACTATTTCACATCTATGTTTGTTCAAAAAACTCATCTGGCTCCTACAAGTTTGATCCAAGCATATGGTGAGGCAGAGAAAGTTTGATTACAATCACAAGCAACTAAGAATGGAGCACCTAGCTATTTTGGAAATGAAAATGCATTGAATGAATGAGCTTTGAATTATGCTCTAACTATCAATCTAGTTCCTACCCTTCCAAGCCAGTTGGTGTTGCACCTTGGAGCACCTATGTCATAGGAAATGCCCACACAACCAATTTATCTCCAGAACATGAAAAATTCTACAAGGACCCAAGAGGAAAAGGGTGAGATGAGAGATTTGATTGAACAAGTGAAAAAATTGTCCATTGAGGTCAATTACCTTAGAAATCAAAATAATTAGTTGCAAAATGCATAAAGGAATTATTAGTCGTATCAAGGTAGCAATCGAGGTTATCAAGGGAATCCCCCTCCACATCATGACAGTAATCAAGGACACAATTAAGGATTCAATGAAAGTAATCAAGGATATCATAATAATAACCAAGGTCATCAAAGACGATCATGGAACACTAATCCGAATAATGGAGGCATACTATCACCATTCGATAATCCTCCATCTGAGAATTGGCCAGCTGATAAAGTTTTCTTAGGAGCAGCTCCATTATCTAGATGGTGTAGATTACAAGAGACTAGTCAACATTGTAAATTACAATGTCACGAATTTCAAAGAGTAGTTGATATTTTTAAGGGAGAAGTGAGAAAAACTACCACATCTAAGAATCCTCCTCCTATGGGATATGAGATCATAACCTCACCAAGATATGACCAAGCATTGGTTTTTGATGATTTTAAGTTTCCTCCTCCTGATTCTCAAGATTACCTACCAATACAAGCTAATAAAAAATTCCCACCAGCTTCAACAAATGGTCCTGTAGAGATGCCATGTTATCAAGTCCCACCAAAAAATCAACCTCCACTAGTATCCCCGAATGAATCACTACATAAGGATGGATTTCTATTCCCTCCTCTATATAATAGTATCTTGGTGGAAGGGACAAGTGAAGCGCAAGCCTTTCAACAAATATCGGGTAATACTCTAATAAAGACATATCAAAGGAATTATAGGAACCATGAGCCATTAACATCATCAGTTCCTTCGAATAACTTTTCAACTCCCCCGCATCCAAATGCGAACAATAATCTTGAGCCTCTTAGAGACACCCGTGAATATCGACAACTCATGAGCTCTCAAGGAGATAGAGGCCAACCTCCCATGAAAAATTCCTCACAAAGTGATAAAGGAAGGAATAATCTTCAATCCTCTGCTCAACATGGAGAACAAAGGCAATGTGAAAATCCAGGACAAAAATAGAAACGAAGTCCTTCTAGAGAGGAATTGAAGAGATTGAGTTCTTATGTACTAGAGGAATTCAAGAAAATTAAAGTGAGTCTTCCACTATATGAATTGATGATGATTTCAAAAATTAGAGATATATTAATGGAAAGTTTCAATGATGCCCCCACAAAGATTGTTTCTCAAAATGTATCACATCCTCCAAGAGGGGTATCCAATGTCCAAAAATACAATTTTGTGCAAAACACCAATGTTATAGATGATGTATCACCATATGCATTTAAGCTTGCTCAGAATCCTTCAACTTTCATTGGAATGGTGCAAAACTCTCATGATGATCAGAAGGTTACATCAAATGGACAAATATTCTTAGAAAATTCACCACTGGAAATGATCAGAGATATCTCTCCTATAGTAGAAAATTCTGTGACAACACAAAATGGGAGAAATTCTATACATAACAATGAGACATTTGATTTGAAAGGGCAGAAGCCAATGGTTTTTTATCAAGGGAAGGAAGAACCTAGACCTTTCTTAGTATTTGTTAGAATTTTTGGGAAAATGTTACATAATTGTTTAATTGATTCTGGCGCATCAATTAATGTAATGCCATTGGACATATGTAGAAAGTTGGGATTGATTCCACTTCAGACTGACAAGAAGGTTACACAATTGGATAAAACTGAAGTCCCAATCGTGGGAGAGTTGAATAATATTCACATGCAATTAGCCTCTGATCCACGTGTTCAAAGTTGTATTGACATAAATATAGTGGATATTTTTGAAGGGTATGGCATGCTTCTTAGTAGAGATTCGGCAAGAAAATTAAATGGTTATATTGCAACAGACTTTTCACCCATGTGGCTCCCATGGAACAGAATTCCCAATCAGATAAGGATAGAGAGCACTCCAAGGCTCCGATTGTTGATCACTGAGTATGGCAAACATAATGAGATCCTATTTATGGAAACCACTTTGGGATCATATATTCCCAAAACTAGAGAGCTTTTAATGTTGCAAGGTTACAATCAAGGGGGATGTCCTGATGTGACTCCAACTTTCACTAAGGTACCTATTATGGATGATTCAAAACCATCACAGAATGAAGGAATGTTTTAGAATATTAGTAATTTTGTCCTGAAAAGCATTAAGCAAGAAGTTGAACTAGGAAAAGATGCATCCATTCAAAATTTGTTGTTACCAAACTGATGTAGAATACATAATGCTTTGCATTCTAAGATATCATGCACCATGTGCAAAGAAGCAATTGCATAAGTATCCAAAATGGTTCCACAAGCATGGATAGCAGAAAATGTGGTCAAAATGAACTCATCCTGTATGAAAATTTTAGATCCCCAATAGGAAAGAATTCAGGACGGTGAAATAGAATAAGAATAACATAAAAAATAATCTGAGGATTCAAAGGTAAAATCACCCATGGAATATGAAAATGATCCAGTGTGGACCCTATCCTTTGATGGATCCAAATCAAAGAAAAGTAGTGGAGCTGGCGTCGAACTCATCAACCCAACTGGAGAAACATATTTGGCAGCACATAGGTTGTAATTCCCTTGTGCTAATAATGTGGTTGAGTATGAATCATTGGTCATTGGATTGCTCCTTGCTATCGAAAAGGGTGCCAAAATCCTATATGTATGTGGAGATTTAGACATAGTCATTGGGTAGGTATGCAAGAAATATACATTCCATGATAAAAAAAATTGGGTCATTATCGCAATAGAGTTTGGGACCTAATGAAAAGCTTTGATGCTTTCAATATTAAAAGGATAAGTTCAACAAGCAATCTAGTAGAAAACTCTTTGGCTCAATCTGCAAGTTCATTGGAACCATTAGTGATGGATTGTGTGAAGAAATTCATAGTTGAGCTGACTTAAGTACCATTAGTTCCTGACAACATCACAAATTTTCAAGTGTTTGAAGATGAAGCATATTCTTGATTTTCTGAGAAGCTTGAGGGTATTTGAAGCACAAGTCATAGATGAAGGAGAACAAAAAAAAGCTCAATTTAAAATTGATGAGATTATGAATTTGAGGAAAAAAACCATTCCAAAAGGAATGATTGAACTAGAGAGAATTTTTGATGCAGACAACTGAGTTCCCTCAAGTACCAAAGTACTAAAGGAGGGGAATGTGAAAAGCTGAACATGGGAACACGAGAAAATGTCAAGAATCTATTTATTGGGAAGGTTTGTACTCCCACAAAAAAGGAAGAAATTTTGAAGCTTATGAAGGAATTCCCTGATGTGATTGCTTGGGGATATGAAGATCTGAAGACATATGATACGTCTCTCATCACACATACTATTCCATTAAAGCAAAATAGTAAGCCATTTAGACAAGGGAAAAGACCCATAAATCCATTGTTAGAAGCACTAATACATCAAGGCATGAAGAAGTTATTGTTAGGAAGAATTATATTCCCAGTTCGACACTCAACATGGGTTGCCAACCTTGTCCCTGTCAGAAAGAAGAATGGAGAGATAAAGTTGTGCATGGATTTCAGAAATCTCAATAGAGCTATAGAGAAGGATAGTTATCTAGTGCCGTCATTAGATGAAGTGATACAAATTGTTAACGGTTCTCAAATGATGTCATTTTTAGATGGTTATTTTGGATATAACCAAGTGATGGTAGAAGAAGAAGATAGACTAAAGACAACATTCACAACTAAGTGGGGTACATTTTCTTATAGAAGAATGCCTTTTGTTTTGATCAATGTAGGAGTCACTTTTCAAAGGGCCATGGATTATACTTTTAGAGACTTGGTAAAGAAGTGCATCATCATTTACATGGACGATCTCATAGTATTCTCTCGACGTAGGGAAGATCACATCAGTGATTTGAGGAGAATCTTCCAAAGATGTAGAAGATATGGGATTTCCTTGAATCCAAAGAAATGCATGTTTGTTGTCACTGAAGGAAAAATTTTATGACATGTAATATCAGAAAGAGGAATCTCTATTGATCCTGAGCGCATTGAGGCAATATCAAAGATAGGATTTCTAGCTAGTCAGAAAGAACTAAAGTCATTCTTTGGTAAAATTAACTTCATAAGGAAGTTCATAACTAGATTTGCAGAGATAGTAAGACCATTAAATGATATGTTAAAGAAAGGAACAAGGATAGATTGGACACCTATAGCAAGAAAGACATTTGAAGAAATCAAGCAAGCAATTGTGGATGCTCATGTTTTGTTGAGTGTAGACTACACCAAGCTTTTCTATATATATTCTTCTGCCTCAAAACACACTTGTGCAGCTATCCTTACCCAGAAGGTAGATAATCAAGATGAACATCCTATTGCATTCATGAGTTCACCTTGAAAGATGCAGAATTGAGATATCCAAATGTTGAAAAAAAAGCTTACGCTTTAGTAAAAGCAATAAAGAAATTTTGACATTACATCTTAAGAAGCAAGGTTTATGCAATAGTTCCTGATGTAGCAGTAAAGACTTTGCTAATGTAGAATGAATTGGAAGAAAGAAGAGGAAAGTGGATGGCAATTATTCAAGATTATGACATGGAGATACAACCAATGAAGTTGGTACGAGGACAAGCTCTAGCTAAAACCCTATTTACAACTAGTCCTGGGTTAGTACAACAAGTATATGTGTTAGAAGAAGTATCTTCGGATCAATGATATGATGACATTGTTCATTATATGCTAAACCATAAGTCTCTATCACACTTGAATTCTGTTTAAAAGTGTTCACTAAGAATGAGGAGTCAATTTTTTATGCTTCAATGATTTGTGCTATATAGAAAGAACCATGATGGTGTTTATTTGAGATGTGTTGGAAAGGAAGAGGCTAGACACATCATCAAGCATTTTTATAGTAAATATGGAACCAGTCATGGAAGTGGTTTGGCTATGGCTCATCGAATATCAAGAGTGGGGTATTATTGGCCAACCTTGTTTAAAGACACTTATGAACACATAAAGACTTGTCACACATGTCAGATAGCTATGACATGTGAAAGAAATCCTACTATGCCATTACAACCTGTTATTGAAGTAAAACCATTCGCAAAATGGGGATTAGATTTCATTGGTCCCATCAATCCACCATCATCAGGACACCACAAGTATATCTTGACTACTATAGACTATTGCACTAGATGGACTGAGGCTCAATTGCTAAAAAATTGCACAACAGAGGTTGTTATAAAGTTTCTCGAAGAAAATATCATTACTAGGTTTGGATGTCCCCATTCATTTCTATGTGATAATGGGCCATCATTTAGATCCCTAAAGTTCTCAAATTGGGCATTTGACTAAGGGATCACACTAAACTTTTCATCAAACTGCTATCTGCAAGGGAATGGATTGGCAAAATCAAAACACAAAAATCTATTGAGTGCAATGAAGAATTTATTAGACAATAACCCTAGAGATTGGTATACATAGCTAAGATTCACACTTTGGGTGGATAGGATCAGAATAAAGAGTTCTTTGAGGACATCTCCATATCATTTGGTCTACGGACAAGATCCAGTTTTCCCTATCCAATTGAGGATTCCAACACTACGATTCATGCAAGATTTTATGGAAGGAGAAGATAGAGTGTAGACACGTTTGGCTCAATTATTGCACTTGGAAGAAAAGAGGGACAAAGCATTGGAAAAGTTTGCTAAACATCAAGGAGTTTTTAAGAGATGGTTTGACAAAATGGCAAAGGTTAAAGAATTTTGAATTTCAGATCTGGTACTTTGCTAGGATAAGGCACATGAAAAGAAAGGTGGACATGACAAGTTTGATAATCTGTGGAAAGGTCCTTATCAAATTTCTAAAATTTTGGGAGATAATGCATTCAAGCTTAAGACTCTAACGGGTAAAGAAGTCCAATTGCCTATCAATGGGAAATTTCTCAAGCATTATTTATGCCCTTAGGTTTTCTTTGTGAAGCCTAAACTGTACATAGTTGGTTTAGGTTTTTCGTTGTGGTGTGTTTTTTTTTTTGTTTTTCCCTATTGGTTAGGTGGGGTTTTTGGTTTGTCTCCCTTCTCCTGGTCAGGAGTTTTTGCTTTGTGTAGTTTAGGTTTCTTTCCCTTTTTTGTTTTGTTTTCTTTTTTCCTGAGTTATTTTTGTCGGGTGGTTTGGTTTTCTCTCTTCTTTTGGTTTTGTCTTTAGTTTTGGCTTTTGCTAGGTGGTTCATAGCTATGAGAATCTCATTTTATGAGTGGAGTGGTGTGGTGATTTGGTTACTTCATCGAAAGATTTCATTGAGTTTTGTTTATTTCATTTCGTGGATAATTATTATTAACAACATTAAAATCTCTGCTATCCTTCATATATTTTCAGTGGGTTAGAAAACATACTCGACTCAGAAGGTTAATCATACATTGTGTCTTGACAAATGAACTTTGAGGTTGCCACATATTTCACACTCTTAACTATTTCTCTAAGTCCATTTATGTGTCTTTGGAAAGGTGATTACTTGTGAAATTTTTAAAATCTTGCTTCAGTGCCACTGTAACTCCTAAACCCATTGCAAGCTTCATTGCTTACAAGCCAAGAGAAAAGTAAGAATTGAAATACCAATTCAAAAAGAAAAAAAAAATGATGAAATAATAAGATTGGCTTTGGGTGTACGTGGAAATCTCCATAGGTGTTCAAAAGAATAATTCAGTGGAAGTGGAGCAATCTTCGTTGATTTTACAATGACAACTCTGTCGAGGCTATGGATGCCTAGCTGGAAATGAGGTAATGTCCAAGATGCTTTTGAAGTCAAGAGGAATCAATAACTTGTCATGATTAATCCTAGGATTTCTGAGTGGTCTTGTTGAGCTGGAATTAATACATTTACACCCACTTAGGTTTTTATAGAGTAAATGTGTTTTGATCCAATATATGATTATTCTCCCCTTTTGAGCTTGTTTTCTCACTTATTATTGACGTAAGATTGAGAAACCTGAGATTTTGAGTTCGGATTAAGTTTTATCCTTGAAATGTTTGTAACATTTCACCCATGGAGTCACCACATGTTGTGATCACCAGTCACAACAAGCCCATGCCTGGGACCCCCCTTTTGTTTTATTTTGCCAATTTTTTCTTTTTCTATGGAGCGCAAGTAAGAAGGAGTCAGGAAATGTTGCACTAGGGAAAAATCCTTCACTCCAAAGAAATCTCGCTTTCCATAAAGCATTTAAGCATAGTTTTAAGGGAGTCATGGAATATTGGAAAAGGATTTAATCCTCTAGTTGGTAAAAAGCCAGATTCCAAAATTCATGGAGTGCAATTTTGAGGAAATGGAGGAATATTGTCATGAAAAAGAATCCTTACTTCCTAAAAAATCCCATTTTTGATAAAGCGATGAGTGCAAGTTAGAAGGAGTGAAAGAAATATTACGAAAAGAAAAATTTGCCAGTTCAGAAAAAAACCTGATCCAAAAATTGTGGAGCGTAGTTTTGAGATAGTAACGAAATGTTGTGATGAAGGAGAACCCTTCATTCCTCAAAAAGTCTGATTCTGAAAATCATCAAGTGTAGTTTTGAGGAAATGGAGTAATGTTTTGAAAAGGATTTAATCCTCCTATTTGTAAAAAAAGCTCATTTTCCATAAATGATTGGAGCATAGATACGAAGTTACCAAATACATATATGCCAACACGAGTATTTTGGACTCCATTTTTGAGGAATCAAGCGAAGGCGTGGCCTGGATTGGGTATATTGTGATTTGCACTAGCAAATCTGACATAGTTGTTTCATGGAGAGGTACCCAAACTACCTTAGAATGGATGCAAAATCTCATAGACGTATTGGTTCCTATTATGGCATTAAAAGCTACAACTTGCGCCAACATACAGACCATTTCAAATCCTAATATCAGAATAGAGAAGGATTTTCTAAGTTGCTACATCGATAAACACTCAGTGCAAGAGGAATGGTAATGGGCGAGATAACTAGATTGGTGAAGAAATACACAGAGAAAGGAGAAGAATTGAGCATAACATTCACTAGACCCATCTTGGAAAAACTAAGCACATTCAACATAAAGGAAAACATGGTGAATAAATACTGTTGGACTATAATTCATGAAACAGTGTTTTCCTTTGCATCTCCTTACGTATCAAACCTGTCATTTGCCCAGCATATCAAAGAGATTGGCATCAAAGTGCTGCCTATGGTCAACCATAGAGATCCTGTTCCTAAAAATTCATGCGGTTTTCCTCAACGACAATTTAGGATGGCTAACAAGGATTTTGCACTGACTTCCATGGGCATATGTTCATGTAGGAGTTGAAGATTAATTTAGACAGCAGGAGCTTGCCTTTCCTAAACACAAAGCATAATCCTAAAAGCTTCCAAAATCCTTCATCTGAGAAAAGCCCGCTCCCATAAATAATTGGAGCATCGAATTTGTCAAAATTGTGAAAAGCTAGAATAGTAAAAATTTTGAGAAAAATCAAAAATTTAGAGGAAAAGAATGAAATTCCTTGAGCAATGAAAAATTGGGTTAAGAGAAAAATGAAAAAAGCAATATTCCTTCAAAAAATTAAATATTAGTTTTACTAATATTTAATTTGATTTTTTTCAATAATAATCCGAAAAAAATAAAAGTGGAGAAAAAGTTGCAAATAAATTTGATTTTTTAAAAATTTAAATATGGAAATTAATTAAATATTGATTTTTTAATTGATATTTAATTAATAAAAAAAAAATCAAAATGGGATAAGAAATACTTAGCTTCATCATGAAGTTAAGAGGATAAAAAATAGCAACTTTTTGAATCAAACATCAAAAAAGCGACAAGTGGCATAAAAGATGGAAACCTTGATGGTCAAGTAAAGCAACTACCTAATTTTAGTCTACATCTTTAAAGGCATCTTTTTGAAGAATGATTTATATAAGATACCTTCTCATTCATTCAGGCTCACACAAAAATTTGAAGAGAAAATCGAGAATAGGAATAAGATTTGAGGAGTCCAAGGAAGTGGATTTTTTGGGAAATTTTCTAAAATTGTTGAGGAATTTTTTAGAATTCACGAGAGAGGATTTTGAATCCTATTAGAAAGGACGTTTCTTTGTAGTGAGTTGTGAAATTCATATTTTTTCGTTTTAGTGTTGAAAAGTGAATCTTGAAAGGAGTATGTAAATTTTGCCAAAAATACAAAATTGTTGTCTTATGGACAAGTTGTATCCATTGTTAATACTTTCCTTGCATAGTCTTATGTGTGTACATTTTCTATTTTGCAGGAAAAGGGAATGGAAAAGCCCAGGGGAACAGGAGAAACGCGAGGACAACTGATAAAGAATGAAACGAGAGGATTCTATCCTTAATCAAAAATTGTGTCAAAGTGGGTAGAAATTGTAGATACAAGTCTTGGTAGCCTTGATTTGAAAGATTTTAACAAGAGAATGCTTGGATATAATGACTATCACCCAACACACCTGGCTACAAAACTTGTGAGAAGTGGAATTTTAGCTACACCTAGTTTTTCTCCTTCTTTTTAGCATCTAGAGTTAATCATGGAATGTACCAAGCACTAAAATCCTAGAGACAAAATCATCCAGGATTCTTAACAAAATATTCTAGTAGATTTTTCTCTGGCATCTATTTCTAAAGCATTTGGAATTCCTTCTCACCAAAGGATGGTCACAAAAACACAAGAGCAAGCACTAAGAATCTACATGTCTGGAATCAATTTCTATGAAGAAATAGTCAACAAAAGATGGTTGAAAAAGAATAGATCACATTGGACAAGATTCCTAAGGAAATAGTATGGCTTGACTTGCAGAGGGAATATAGTGACATGGTCATGATGTTGAGTCAAATATTTGGCATGCCTTATTCTTATAGGTTTGAATCTTTGATGTGGTATTCTATTGAGCAAGTAATGGAGGAAGGTAACATAATAGATTGGGCTAGGCTCATAAGTGATAATCTAAATGAATAGTTTATGAATCTCGAGCATAAAAGGAAATTTTACATGAGCTCATATGTCATCTAGATGCTAGCACAGAGAACAAATTATGATGGACTACGATGTAAAGGACTGACTAGAAGTAGAACCCAAAACCTCAAAGACCATGAATGTTACCCATAGTTGCATTAATATTCAAAGGATGATTACATGAGGGTTAATGATATATTTTCCATGCACATAGTAAGAACACTAGAAAAGGGGCCACATATAAGAATGTCAATGGGAGCAATGAAGTTGGCCAAGGAATATGGCACTTGGTTCATTTATTTTCCTACCTTTTCATACATCTAAGCTCAAGGATTCTCCATGGAACCATACAAACTTCCCAAGTATCTAGTGGACAAGATGGTCTTGGTAGATCTTACTCAAAAACTTATAGCCTATGACAATAGTTAGAAAGGGAAGAAGAAATTGGGATTGCAGTTTCAAATTTCTACAAGAGAAGGAAAAAATGTGGTATACCCATGTCTAAAAGTTGTAGAGAAATCATCAGATGAGCTCCATTTCTTTCGCCTTGTGCATTATCCAAAGAGGAATTATTTTGATCCTTAGAACAAGATCTCATCAGTAGGAGGATCAAAATACCAACATAAGGTTCACCTTGAAGACTTTTGGGCAAATGCAGTAGACAAGAATGAAATTAGAAGAAGGTTGCATTCAAGATTACCATTGAACATTATTAGAACATGCAACATATTCAAGGTTCCTGATCAAATGTAGGAGGACCCAAACATCATGCAAAAGGGATTCAATCCTGAAATGATAGCTCAACCATTTGATTGGAAGAAGAAAGAAATTATAGATCTCGATGCTCTTTCAAAACTAGTCTTAGATTTTACAAAGTGGTGGATTGAGCATAAGATTGAAAAATTAGTTGCACCATCTAACGTATTCACATATAGGTTGCTTGGCCATAGACCACTTCTTGGCCATAGACCACTTAGGGATGAAAGATCAAGACAAATATCTGAAGGGATTGTTGAAGAAAGAGGAACTCCATCCAAAGATGTAGGAACCAAAAAAGGGAAGGAGGTACCTCGAGAAAACTATCCTAGGATTGAGGAAGTCATCCAAGACCTCAAAATAAGAAGCAGAAACATGGAGATGCTCCCTCTCCTCTGAGTCAAACTCCAAGTGTCCAAGAGATAGAAACTTTTGAAAGGCAAGATGTAGAGACAAGTATAAGGAGATTTGAGCAAGAAGAGAATTTGGATAGGCCAATTCATGATAGGCTGAGTATAAATGCCTATGAAAAGTTCATGCAAGAAAGAAGGAGAGATCAAGATATTGCTACAGAAGAGATTCTAGCTACGATCTTAGAGGGACAAATAATTAATGATGGAGATGGTCCACTAGAGGAAGAAGCTCCAAGAATAGGAATACATCTTTCAAGTACTAAGGACATAGTTCCTGAGGTTACAATGTATAGTCCAAGAGGTGAAGAGGAGACTGACATTGAAGCAGTCCAAAGGAAAGAACAAGTGGTAATTCCAGGGGACAAAAGTATACCCATTCCAAAATGGTTGAGGCAATGAATTCAACTACATCAACAAAGGGAGGTTGATCCAGCAATACTAAATTCATCAAAGGAGAATCAAGATCCAAAATCTTGTAGATTATGACTCCCATAGTTGACAAAGGAAAGAATTAGATTGTTGCAAATGAATATCATGTTATGGAAGTAAATCTTTGTCGAGCCTCTCGAGAGAAAATATTGGAAGAATTTGATGACTCAATATAGGCTTTGAAGGATAGGTTGAAGAAAGTAGAAGAAGGGTATAGAAAGCAGAAAAGAGAAATTTGGGCCTTATTTTAGTATGTCAATAACTTGCCTCATCCAATAAGAGAGGAAGGTCCATCATTTGTCCCTCCAACAAGTGTTTCTACTGAAGTGGTAGGTGATATTCACAGAATCAAGCAGATTTCTTAGGGTGCAAAGATTTGGATCAAAGGAATTCAGGAGGTAGCCTTCAAACATGTAGAAGAATTAGTGCAAGTGCACAATAGGGCATTGGCTACAATCTCTAGGATCCAATGCATGTAGAAATCATGGTTGGATGAGCATATTTACTAAGAAGAGGTGATTGCTGATGGTCAAGTTATCAGCGAGGGGGAAGTCTATGATTTTTTTTGATAGTATAGTGCAGTGATCATAGCTAAACAAATGTCTGAGAGCTTTACCAGGGAATCCAGTTGATGGAAGAAGATTGTTGATAACATCAAGAAAGGAATATCAAATGTAGTTGCATCCTTGTTATCACAGGGATTGGCAGAAGAAGAAATGACAATTGATAATCTAAAAGTCAAGTTAGAGGAATTCTTTCAACTAAATGTATATGGAAGAGATGATTTTGAGAACTTCTCCATCTTCTCAAATACAATGCACACTACCAAGGACTTACAACTAGATTGGGATGAAAGCTTGGGAAAAGCAGAAAGAGCAATTGCAATTCTAGAATTCTAGCAAGAATCTACACCAAGCATCAGTACAAAGGAGTTGCAAATAGTGTTAGATGGATTTCGATCCTTCGGGTAAAAAAATCAAGCATAGATGTATTAATTGCATAGTGGGTGTGCTTAGGAATCATTTATTACACCCCACTTCTTCCTAATTGAGCATGCATAGTGGGCATTTATTACCCACTACAATAGTAGATTCCTTATGGAATTAATGTAGATTCCTTTCCATTGCCCTAACCCTAATTAGGGTTGATCTGGCATGATCTTTGCCATCAGTTATTGTGATCATCCAGGCCACTCATTGTAATCGAGGATCTATATAAAGGCCTCATTTCTCATTTGAAAAGGGAGATTATTGCTATGAGCTGTTGAGATAATAAAGTTTTCATTGGAGTTTGGTGAATACTTCACGTGTCTTAATGCTTGCTTGTTCTCCTAAATTTCTTCAATTAGATTAAGTTTAGAATAGTTAATGTGTGGTGATTACAATGAAGAATATGATGGTGTATTGATGAGTTCCTTTGGTTCATACTTTTGACATTTTAGTGATTCTAACTCGTTCTGTCAAGTTAGCCTAAACCCCTTCCATGCATATGCTCAACTTCTATCATTCATATACATTGTTCGTTATGATGGTGTATACAGTGATATGAAAATATTTGGCATAACCCTTGAAGATTGCACCAATTCATGCTTAGTTGTAGTCTAACTTGGCCAAGAGAAATTTAGTAAATTAACGAATTTGTCCACTAGAGTATTATTTGTTGTTATCACTACCCTTAGGATTAGAATAGAATTCTTGAACCATTTCTTATTGAATTTTTTCATATTTTGAAAAAACTCCCAAAAAAGCAATTCATTGCAAAACCTTAAGATAGCTCCCACATCCAATATGGCTTGAAATAAATATGAATAAACATGTAAGGCCCCTTGTGATCATCAATAAATCACATCTACCACTGATCTTATCCAGAGTCAAGACCTGGCATTAAAGGAACCTTGAAGTCATTGTATGATCTTTTAGCAATCTTAGCATACATAAGACTTTATTCAAGAGAGGATAAGATATTTCGGTATTTTTTTCTACTGTTGGGTGAGTCATAAAACACACATCAACATAAATTGGCACTAGAAGGAGTGCCTTTACTAAAAGATTTCATAGAAGTTTCACATGCTGGAGAACGTTAATTTATCCTAGCCTGAGGTACATCAAAGATCCTTGTGATTGACCCCAAGAGCGCATGAATTGCAAGATTTGGGTTTTGATCCAAAGCCTAGGCGAGGAAATAAAGAAGCATCTACGTGCTAGAATTCACCAAGTGTAGCTGATCTCACAAGGATATTCCAAACTTGACCACCTCAACATCAAGCACAAGGATCAATCCAAGGAGGAGTTCCACTAGGAGCTACACAAATTCAACAATTATTTGTGCAAATATCTATACAAGTTGGTTCACCTACAACTATTGAACAACAAGTTCTAGCAATGGCCCAGCAATGGCATCCGTAGAATGCATCACCCCTTGCAATGTTTGCCACATACAATAATATGAAAAAGAAATCTGAACACTTTGCTTCTAAATTCTTTGTGAATGATGTGAACCGTACTACTGATGAACACATTAAAAATTTTGAGGATGTCCTCTAAAATAGAAATGTGCAAGATGAGGATGTTGCATGTATAATATTCCCTTATTCATTGGGTGAGGAAGCATTTTAATGGTATATCAACCTGCCTTCAAATTTAATACAGACTTGGCAACAATTGAAGGATGCATGCCTTAGGAAGTTTAGATTTCCTATCACCCTTGCAAAATTGTATAGGCAGTTTATCGAGATAAGGAGACAAGAACGTGAATCAATTGGTGCTTTCAATAACTAATTTCAAAGGGCTTATTCAAGATTGCGTCATCCATATCGCATAGGAGATGATGTAACACGACCTATCTACTATGCAGCCCTAGACTATTTCTCACCTATGTTTGTTCAAAAAACTCATTCGGCTCCTACAAGTTTGATCCAAGCATATGATGAGGCAGAGAAAGTTAGTTTACAATCATTGACAACTACAAATGGAGCACCTAGCTATTTTGGAAATGCAAATGCATTGAATCAAGGAGCTTTGAATTATGCTTTGACTATCAATCCAATTCCTACCCTTGCAAGATAGTTGGTGTTGCACCCTAGAGCACCTATGTCACAGGCAATGCCCACACAGCCAATTTATCTCCATAACATGACAAATTCTACAAGGACCTAAGAGGAAAAGGATGAGATGAGAGATTTGATTGAACAAGTGAAAAAGTTATCCACTGAGCTCACTTACCTTAGATATCAAAATAATCATTTTCAAAATGCACAAAGGAATTATCAATCATATCAAGGTAGCAACCGAGGTTATCAAGGGAATCCACCTCCACATCACAATAGTAATCAAGGACACAATCAAGGATTCAATGAAAGTAATCAAGGATATCATAATAATAACCAAGGTCATCAAAGAAGATCATGGAAAACTAATCCAAATAATGGGGGCATACCGTCACCATTGGATAATACTCCATCTAAGAATTGTCCAGCTGATAAAGTTTTCTTAGTAGAAGCTGCACTTTTTGCATGGTGTAGATTACATGAAACTAGTCAACATTCTGAATCACAATTCAGGAATTTCAAAGAGTAGCAAATATTTTCAAGGGAGAAGTGACAAACACTACCACATCTGAGAATCCTCCTCCTATGAGATATGAGATGTTACCCTCACCAAGATATGACCAAGCATTGGTTTTTGATGATTTTTATTTTCTTCCTCCTAATTCCTAGGATTACATGCCAATACAATCTAATCAAAAATTCCAACCAGCTTCAACAAATGGTCCTATAGAGATGCAACGTTATCAAGTCTCACCAGAAAATCAACATCCACCACTATTCCCAAATGAATCACTACATAAGGATGGATTTTTATTCCCTACTCTATACAATAGTATCTTGGTGGAAGGAACAAGTGAAGTGCAAGCCTTTCAACAAACATTGCAAAAGTTTCTTAAACATCAAAGAGATTGTTTGACAAAATGGCAAAGGTTAAAGAATTTTGAATTTTAGATCTGGTACTTTTCTGCGATAAGGCACATGAAAAGAAAGGTGGACATGAAAAGTTTTATAATATGTGGAAAGGTCCTTATCAAATTTCTAAGATTTTGGAAGATAATGCATTCAAGCTTAAGACTCTAACAGGAAAGGAAATCCAATTCCCTGTCAATGGGCAATTTCTCAAGCATTATTTCTACCCGTAGGTTTTCTTTGTGAAGCCCAAACTATACATAGTTAGTTTAGGTTTTTCATTGTCATGTTTTTTTGTTTTTGTTTTTCCCTTTTAGTTAGGTGGGGGTTTTGGTTTGTCTCCCTTCTCTTGGTCAAGAGTTTGGGCTATGTGTTGTTTAGGTTTCTTTCCCTTGTTTGTTTTGTTTTCATTTTTCCTGAGTTGTTTTCCTTAGGTGGTTTGGTTTTCTCTCCTCTTTTGGTTTTGTCTTCAGTTTTGGCTTTTGCTAGGTGGCTCATAGTTGTGAGAATTCTTTTTTCAAGTGGAGTGGTGTGGTGATTTGGTTACTTCATCTGAAAATTTCACCGAGTTTTGTTTATTTCATGTCTTGGATAATTTTTATGAAGAGCATTAGAATCTCCACTATCCTTCATATATTTTCAGTGGATTAGAAAACATACTTGACTTAGAAGGTTAATCATACATTGTATCTTGACATATGAACTTTGAGGTTGCCACATATTTCACACTCTTAACTATTTCTCTAAGTCCATTTATGTGTCTTTGGAAAGGTCATGATTTGTGAAAATTTTAAAATCTTGCTTAAGCACCACTGTAACTACTAAACGCATTGTGAGCTTCATTGCTTACAAGCCAAGAGAAAAGACAGAATTAAAATACCAATTAAAAAAGAAAAAAAAATGATGAAATAATAAGATTGGGTTTGGGGGTACGCGAAAATCTCCATAGGTGTTCAAAAGAATAATTTGTCAGAAGTGGAGAAATCTCCATTGGTTTTACAATGACAACTCCATCAAGGGTATGGACGCCTGGCTGGAATCAAGGCAATGTCCAGGATGCTTTTGAAGTCAAGAGGAATCAATAACTTGTCATGATTAATCCTAGGATTTCTGAGTGGTCTTGTCGAGCTAGAATTAATACATTTGCACACAATTAGGTTGTCACAGAGTAAATTTATTTTAATCCAATATATGATTATTCTCCCCTTTTGAGCTTGTTTTCTCTCTTATTGGTGACATAACATTGAGAAACTAGAGATTCTGTGTTCGGATTAAGTTTTATCCTTGAAATGTTTGTAACATTTCACCCATGGAGTCGCCAAATGTTGTGATGACTAGTCACAACATGCCAATGCTTGGGACCCCACTTTTGTTTTACTACGCCAGTTTTCCCATTTTCTGTGGAGCTCAAGTAAGGAGTTAGGAAATATTATGCTAGGGAAAATCATTCACTCCAAGGAAATCCCACTTTCCATAAAGTGTTTAAGCACAATTTTAAGGGAGTCATGGAATATTGGAAAACGATTTAATCCTCCAATTGGTAAAAAGCTAGATTCCATAATTCATGGAGTACAATTTTGAGGAAATGGAGGAATATTATCATGAAAAAGAATCCTTCATTCCTAAAAAATCCCACTTTCCATAAAGCAATGAGTGCAAGTCATCAGGAGTGAAATAAATATTATGCAAAGAAAATTTTGCCAGTTCAAAAAAAACCTTGACCCAAAAATTGTGGAGCACAGTTTTGAGATAGTAATGAAATGTTTTGACGAAGGAGAATCCTTCATTCCTCAAAAAGTCTGATTCTGAAAATTATCAACTGCAGTTTTGAGGAAATGGAGGAATATTTTGAAAAGGATTTAATCCTCCTGTTTGTAAAAAAAGATCACTTTCCATAAATGATTGGAGCATAGATATGAATTTATCAAATACATATATGCCAACACGAGTCTTTTGGACTCCATTTTTGAGGAATCAAGTGAAGGCGTGACCTAGATTGGGTATATTGCGGTTTGCACTGGGAAATGTGACATAGTTGTTTCATGGAGAGGCACCCAAACTACCTTCGAATGCATGCAAAATCTCAGAGACATATTGGGTCCTGTTATGGCATCAAAGCATACAACTTGCACCAACATACAGACCATTTCAAATGTTGATATCAGAATAGAGAAGGGTTTTCTAAGTTGCTACACAGATGCACGCTCAGTGCAAGAGTAATGGTAATGGGCGAGATAACTAGATTGGTGAAGAAATACACAGAGAAAGGAGAAGAATTGAGCATAACATTAACTAGACACATCTTGGCAATAGTAAGTGCATTCAACATAAAGGAAACCATGGTGAATAAATACTGTTGGACCATAATTCTTGTAAGAGTGTTTTCCTTTGCATCTCCTTGCGTATCAAACCTATCATTTGCCCAACATATGGAAGAGATTGATGTCAAAGTGCTGCCTATGACAAACCATAGAGATCTTGTTCCTAAAAATTCATGAGGTTTTCCTCAATGAGAATATGGGATGGCTGACAATGATTTGGCACTAGCTTCCATGGGCGTATGTTCATGTAGGAGTTGAAGATTAGTTTAGACAACAGGAGCTCACCTTTCCTGAAAACAAAGCATAATCCTGCAAGCTTCCAAAATCCTTCATCTGAGAAAAGCCCACTCCCATAAATGATTGGACCACTGAATTTGTCAAAATTGTGAAAAGCCAGAACAGTGAAAATTTTCAGAAAAATCCAAAATTTAGAGGAAAAGAATGAAATTCCTTGAGAAGTGAAAAATTAGGTTAAGAGAAAAGCGAAAAAAACAATGTTCCTTCAAAAAAAAGTTTTTTTTTTGGATTTACATTAAAAATTAAATATTAGTTTTACTAATATTTAATTTTATTTTTTTTGAATAATAATCCAAAAAAATTAAAAGTGGAGAAAAAGTTGCAAATAAATTTGATTTTTTTAAATTTAAATCTGGAATTTAATTAAATATTGATTTTTTAATTGATATTTCATTAATAAAAATCAAAAAAATAAAAATGGGATAAGAAATACTTAGCTTCATCATGAAGTTAAGAGGATCAAAAATAGAAACTTTTTGAATCAAACAGCAAAATAGCGACAAGTGGCATAAAAGATGGAAACCTTGATGGTCAAGTAAAGCAACTACCAAATTTTAGTCTGTAGCTTTAAAGGCATCTTTTTGAAGAATGATTTATATAAGATACCTTCTCATTCATTTAGGCTCACATAGAAATTTAAAAAGCAAATCCAGAATAGGAGTAATATTTGACGAGTTTAAGGAAGCAAATTTTTTGGGAAATTTTTTTAAATTGTTGAGGAATTTTCCAGAATTCATGACAGAGGATTTTGAATCCTATCAGAAAAGAAGT
This sequence comes from Cupressus sempervirens, assembly GCA_028749045.1. Classification (NCBI taxonomy): domain Eukaryota; kingdom Viridiplantae; phylum Streptophyta; class Pinopsida; order Cupressales; family Cupressaceae; genus Cupressus; species Cupressus sempervirens. The sequence goes on from CM053792.1 coordinate 192,322,214, forward strand.
TTCTTTACAGTTAGTTGTGAAATTTCATATTTTTCACAGAAGTGTTGAAAAGTGAATCTTGAAAGGAGTATGGAAATTTTGGCAAAATCTAAAAATCTTTGTCTTATGGACAAGTTGTATCTATTGTTAATACTTTCCTTGCATAGTCTTATGCATGTACATTTTCTATTTTGTAGGAAAGGAGAATGGCAAAGCCTAGGGGAATAGGAGAAACACAAGGACAACTAATAAAGAATGAAAGGAGAGGATTCTATCCTGAATCAAAAATTGTGTCAAAGTGGGCATAAATTGGAGATACAAGTCTTGGTGGCCCTAATTTGAAAGATTTTAATTGAAGAATGCTAGGTTATAATGACTATCACCCAACACACCTAGCTAAAAAAATTGTGAGAAGTGGAATTTTTGCTGCAGCTAGTTTTTCTCCTTCTTTTCAGCATCTGGAGTTAATTGTGGAATGCACCAAGCACTACAGTCCTAGAGATAGAACCATCCAAGATTCTTAATAAATTTTTTGGTAGATTTTTCTTTGCCATCCATTTCTGAAGCATTTGGAATTCCTTCTCACCAAAGGATGGTCACAAAAACACAAGAGCAAGCATTGAGAATCTACACATCTGGAAACAATTTCTGTGAAGAAATAGTCAACAAAAGATGGTTGAAAAAGAATGGATCACATCATTCCAAGGTTCCTAAGGAAATAGTATGGCTTGACTCATAGAGGGAACATAGTGACATGGTCATGATGTTGAGTCACATATTTGGCATGCCTTATTCTTATAGGATTGAATCTTGGATGTGGTATTCTGTTCAGCTTGTAATGGAGGAAGGTGACATAATAGACTGAGTTGGAATCACAAGTGATAATCTAAATGAATATTTGATGAATCTAGAGCATACAAGAAAATTTTACATGAGCTCCTATGTCATCTACATGATAGCACAGAGGACAAATTATGATGGGCTACGATGCAATGGATCGATTGGAAGCAGAAACCAACACCTCAAAGTCCATGAATGTTACCCACAATTGCATTTGTTTTCAAAGGATGATTACATGAGGGGTAATGATATATTTTTCATGTGCATAGTAATAAGACTACAAAACAGGCCACATATAAGAATGTCAATGGGTGCAATGAAGTTGATCGAGGAATATGGCACCTGGTTCATTCAGTTTCCTACCTTTTTATACATCTGAGTTCAAGGATTCTCCACAAAACCATATAATCTTCGCAGGTATCCAACGGAAAAGATGGTCTTGTCAGAGCTTACTCGACAACTTACAACTTATGACAAGATCCAGAAAGGGAAGAAGAAGTTGGGATTGTAGTTTCCAATTTTCATACGAGAAGAGAAAACTGTGGTATGCCCATGTCTAAAAGCTACAGATAAATCATCAGATGAGCTCCACTTATTCTTCCTTTCGCTTTATGCAAAGAGGAAATGATTTTGATCCTTACAACAAGATCACATTAGTAGGAGGATCAAAATACCAACACAAGGTTCACCTTGAAGACTTTTCGGTAAATGCAACAGATGAGAACAAGGTTAGAAAAAGGTTGCATTCAAGACAACCATTAAACATTATTAGAACATGCAACATATTCAAGGTTCTTGATCAAATGGAGGAGGACCCAAACATGATGCGAAATGGATTCAATCCTAAAATGACAACTCAACCATTTGATTGGAAGAAGAAAGAAATTACAAATCTCGAACCTCTTTCAAAACCAATCTAATATCTAAAGGGATTGTTGAAGAAAGAGGAACTCCATCTGAAGATGTAGGAACTAAGAAAGGGAAGGAGGTACCTCAAGAAAAGCATCCTACAATTGAGGAAGTCATCTAGGAACCTCAAAATAAGAAGCAAAAACATGGAGATACTCCCTCTTCTTCGAGTCGAAGTCCAAGTGTCCAAGAGATAGAAACTTTTGAAAGGCAGGATGTAGGGACAAGTATAAGGAGATTTGAGCAAGAAGAGAATTTGGATAGATCAATTCAAGATAGGCTGAGTATAAATGCCTATGAAAAGTTCATGCAAGAAAGAGGGAGAGATCAAGATATTGCTATAGAAAGTCTCGCTATGATCTTTGAGCAAGAAATGATTAATCATGGAGATGGTCCACTAGAGGAAGAAACTTCAGGAGTAGCAATACATCTTCCAAGTACTGAGGCCATAGTTCCTGAGGTTACAATGGATAGTCTAGGAGGTGAAGAGGAGATTGACATTCAAGCAGTCCAAAGGAAAGAACAATTGGTAATTTAAGGGGACCAAAGTATACCCATTCAAGAATGGTTGAGGCAATGAATTCAATTGCATCAACAAAGGGAGGTTGATCAGTGAATTGAATTATAGGAAATTTTGGACTGATCAAATAGATCAGAAGAACAAGGGAAAGCAAAAAGATATACTAAATTAATCAGAGGAGAATCAGGATCCAAAATCTTGTAGATTGCAACTCCCACAGTTGACAAAGGAAAATATTAGATTATTCCACAAGAATATCATGTTATGGAAGTAAATCTTCGTCGGGCCTCTTGAGAGAAAATATTGGAAGAATTTGATGACTCCACACAGGCTTTGAAGGATAACATCAAGCAAGGAATATCAAACGCAGTTGCATCATTGTTATCATAGGTGCATTTGCATCCTTGTTATCACAGGGATTGTTCAAAGAAGAAATGATAACTTATAATCTACAAGTCAAGTTAGAGGAATTCTTTCAGCTAAATGTATATGGAAGAGATGATTTTGAGAACTTCTCCATCTTCTCAAATACAATACACACTACCAAGGACTTATTACCAGATTGGGATGAAAGCTTGGGAAAAGTAGAAAGAGTAATTGCAATTCTAGAATTCAAGCAAGAATTTGCACCAGGCATCAGTACAGAGGAGTTGGAAATAGTGTTAGATCAATTTTGATCCTTTAGGCAAAAAAAATAAGGATAGATGCATTAAATGCATAGTGGGTGTGCTTAGGGATTATTTACTACACGCCACTCCTTCCTAAATGAGCATGCATAGTGGGCATTTATTACCCACTACAGTAGTGGATTCCTTATGGCATTAATGTAGATTCCTTTCCATTTCCCTAACCCTAATTAGGGCTGATGTAGAATGATCTTGGCCATCGGTTATCTTGATCATCTGTGCCACTCGTTGTAATTGAGGACCTATATAAAGGCCTCATTTCTCATTTGAAAAGGGAGATTTTTATGAGATTGTTGCTATGGGCTATTCAGATAATAAATTTTTCATTGGAGTTTGATGAATACTTGATGTGTCTTAGTGCTTGCTTGTTCTCCTTAATTTCTTCAATTAGATTAAGTTTAGCATAGTCAATGTGTGGTGATTACAATGAAGAATATGATGGTGTATTAATGAGTTCCTTTGGTTCATACTTTTGACATTTTACTGATTCTAACTCACTGTGTAAAGTTAGCCTAAACGCCTTCCATGCATTTGCTCAACTTCTATCATTCATATACATTGTTCTTTATGATGGTGTATATAGTGATATGAAAATCTTTTGCATAACCCTTAAATATTACACCAGTTCACACTTAGTTGTATTATAACTTGGCAAAGCCAAAATTAGTAAATTAAGGAATTTGTCCACTAGAGTACTATTTTCTGTAATCACTACCATTAGGATTAGAATAGAATTCTTTAACCCTTTATTATTGAATTTTTGCATATTTTGTGAAAACTCCCAAAAAAGCACTTCATTGCAAAACCTTAAGATAGCTCCCACATCCACTATGGCTTGACATTAGTATGAATAAACACATAAGGCCCCTTGTGATCATCAAAAAATCGCATCAAAAACTGATCTTATCCATAGTCAAGACCTAGCATTAAAGGAACCTTGAAGTCATTGTATCATCTTCTAGAAATCTTAGCATATAGAAGACTTTATTCAAGAGAGGATAAGATATTTCAGTATTTTGTTCTACTATTTGGTGAGTCATAAAACACACATCAACAGAGACTAGTGCTAGAAGGAAGGCATGACTAAAAGATTTCATAGCAGTTTCACATATTGGAGAACATTAATTCATCCTCACCTAAGGTACATCAAAGATCCTTGAGATTCACCCCGGGAGCACTTGAATTACAAGAGTTGAGTTTTGATCCAAAGCCTAGGCGAGGAAATAAAGAAGTACCTACGAGCAAGAATTCACCAAGTGTAGCTGATCTCACAAGGATATTGCAAACGCCACCACCTCAACATCAAGCACAAGGATCAATAAAAGGAGGAGTTACACCAAGAGCTACACAAATTTCAACAATTATTTGTGCAAATACCTATACAAGTTGTTTCACCTGCAACTATCCAACAACAAGTTCTAGTAATGGCCCAGCAATGGCATCTGCAGAATGGATCACCCCTTGCAACGTTTGCCACGTACAATAATATGCCAAAGAATCTTGAACACTTTTGTTCTAAATTCTTTGTGAATGATGTGAACTGCACTACTGATGAACACATTAAAAAATTTTAGGATGTCCTCCAGAATAGAAATGTGCAAGATGAGGATGTTGCATGTAGACTATTCCCTTATTCATTGGGTGAGGAAGCACTTTATTGGTATATCAACCTACCTTCAAATTCAATAAATACTTGGTAACAATTGAAGGATGCGTTCATTTGGAAGTTCAAATTGCCTATCACCCCTACAGAATTGTATAGGTAGTTTATCGAGATAAGGAGACAAGAACATGAATCAATTGGTGCTTTCAATAATCAATTTCAAAGGGCTTATTCAAGATTGCGTGATCCATATCGCATAGGAGATGATTTAGCACGACCTATCTACTATGCAGCCCTAGACTGTTTCACATCTATGTTTGTTCAAAAAACTCATCCAACTCCTACAAGTTTGATCCAAGCATATGCTGAGGCAGAGAAAGTTAGTTTACAATCACCGAAAACTACGAATGGAGCACCTAGATATTTTGGAAATGCAAATTCATTTAATCAAGGAGCTTTGAATTATGCTCCACCTATCAATCTAGTTCCTACCCCTCTGAGCTAGTTGGTGTTACACCCTAGAGCACCTATGTCACAGGCAATGTCCACACAACCAATTTTACTCCTGAACACAACAAATTCTACAAGGACCCAAGAGGAAAAGGATGAGATGAGAGATTTGATTGAACAACTGAAAACGTTGTCCACTGAGGTCACTTACCTTAGAAATTAAAATAATCAGTTTCAAAATGCACAAAGGAATTATCAGTCATATCAAGGAGCAACCAAAGTTATCAAGGGAATCCCCCTCCACATCACGATAGTAATCAAGGACACAATCAAGGATTCAATGAAAGTAATCAATGATATCATAATAATAACCAAGGTCATCAAAGAAGATCATGGAACAGTAATCCAAATAATGGGGGCATACCGTTACCATTGGATAATACTCCATCTGAGAATCGTCTAGCTGATAAAGTTTTCTTAGTAGAAGCTGCACTTTCTGCATGGTGTAGATTACATGAGACTAGTCAACATTCTAAATCACAATTGATGAATTTCAAAGTGCAGCAAATATTTTCAAGGGAGAAGTGATGAACACTACCACATATGAGAATCCTCCTCCTATGAGATATGAGATGGTACCCTCACCAAGATATGACCAAGCATTGGTTTTTGATGATTTTTATTTTCTTCCTCTTGATTCCTAGGATTACATGCCAATACAAGCTAATCAAAAATTCCAACTAGCTTCAACAAATGGTCTTGTAGAGATGGGACATTATCAAGTCCCACCAGAAAATCAACCTCCACTAGTATCCTCGAAAGAATCACTACATAAGGATTGATTTTTCTTCCCTCCTCTATATAATAGTATCTTGGTGGAAGGGACAAGTGAAGTGCAAGCCTTTCAACAAACATTAGTTAATAGTCCAATAAAGACATATCAAAGGAATTATAGGAACCATGAGCCATTAACATCATTAGTTCCTCCAAATAACTTTTCAACTTCCTCACATCCAAATGTAAACAATAATCCTGAGCCTCTTAGAGACTTCCCTGAATATCAACAACTCATGAGCTCTCAAGGAGATATAGGCCAACCTCCCATGAAAAATTCTTCACAAAGTAATAAGGGAAAGAATAATCTTCAATCATCTGCTTAACAAGGAGAACAAAGGCAATGTGAAAATCCGGGACAAAAACAGAAAGGAAGTCATTCTAGAGATGAATTGAAGAGGTTGAATTCTTATGTACTAGAGGAATTCAAGAAAATTAAAGTGAGTCTTCCACTATATGAATTGATGACGATTTAAAAAATTAGAGATACATTATTGGAAATTTTCAATGACGACCCCACAAAGATTGTTTCTCAAAATGTATCACATCCTCTAAGAGGGGTATCCAATGTCCAACAATAAAATTTTGTGCAAAAGACTAATGCTGCAGATGATGTATCACCATATGCATCTAAGCTTGCTTAGGATCGTTCAAGTTTCAATGGAATGGTGCAAAACTCTCAGGATGATCAAAAGGTTACATCAAATGGACAAATATTCTCAGAAAATTCACCACCAGAAATGATCAAAGATATCTCTCCTATAGTAGAAAATTTTGTGACAACTCAAAATGGGAGAAATTCTATACATAGCAATGGGACATTTGATTCGAAAGGGCAGAAGCTAGTAGTCTTTTATTAAGGGACGGAAGATCCTGCACCTTTCCTAGTATCTGTTAGAATTTTTGGGAAAATGTTACATAATTGTTTAATTGACTCTGGCACATCAAGTAATGTAATGCCATTGGACATATGTAGAAAGCTGGGATTGATTCCACTTCAGACTGACAAGAAGGTTACACAATTGGATAAAGCTAAAGTCCCAGTCATGGGAGAGTTGAATAATATTCACATGCAATTACCCTCTGATCCATGTGTTCAAAGGTGTATAGACATATCTTTTGTGGATATTCCTAAACAATATGGCATACTTCTTAGTAGAGATTGGGCAAGGAAATTGAATGATTATATTGCAATAGACTTTTCACACATGTGGATCCCATGGAAGGGAATTCCCAATCAGATAAGGATAGAGAGCACTCCAAGACTCTAATTGTTGATCACTAAGTATGGCAAACATAATGAGATCCTATTTATGGAAACCACTTTGGGATCATATATTCCCAAAACTGGAGAGCTATTAATGTTGCAAGGTTACAATCAAGGGGGATGTCCTAATGTGACTCCAACTTTCACTAAGTTACCTGTTATGGATGATTCAAAACCATCACTGAATTAAGGAATGTTTGAGAATTTTAGGAATTTTGTCTTAAAAAGCATTAAGCAAGAAGTTGAACTAGGAAAAGATGCATCCATTCAAAAAAATTTGTTACCCAACTGGTGTAGAATACATAATGCTTTTCATTCTGAGATATCATGCAACATGTGCAAAGAAGCAATTGCACAAGTATCCAAAATGGTTCCAAAAGCATGGATAGCAAAAAATGTGGTCAAGGTGAGCTCATCCTGTATGAAAATTTTAGACCCCCGTCAAGAAAGAATTCGAGAAGGTGAAATAGAACAAGAAGAACATCAAAAAGAATATGAGGATTAAAAGGTAAAATCATCCATGGAATATGGAAATGATCAAGTGTGGACCCTATCCTTTGATGGATCCAAATCAATGAAAGGTAGTGGAGCTGGTGTCAAACTCATTAGACCAACTAGAGATACATATTTGGCAGCACATAGGTTGCAATTCCTTTGTACTAATAATGTGGCTGAGTAAGAATCATTGGTTATTGGAGTGCTCCTCACTATTGAAAAGGGTGCCAAAATCCTACATGTAAATGGAGATTCGGACACAGTCATTGGGCAAGTATGCAAGAAATATACATGCCATGATAAAAGATTGGGTCGTTATCACAATAGAGTTTGGGACCTAATCGAAAGCTTTGATGCTTTCAATATTAAAAGGATAAGTTGAACAAGCAATCTAGTAGCAAACTCTTTGGCTCAATTTGCAAGTTCATTGGAACCATTAGCCATGGATTGTGTGAAGAAATTCATAGTTGAGCTGACTTAAGTACGATCAGTTCCTGACAACATCACAAATTTTCATGTGTTTGAAGATGATAATCATATTCTTGATTTTCTAACAAGCTTGAGGGTATTTGAAGCACAAGTCATAGATGAAGGAGAACACCAACAAGCTCAATTTGAAATTGATGAGATTATGAATTTAAGGAAAAATACCATTCCAAAAGGAATGATTGAACTAGAGAGAATTTTTGATGCAGATTGACTAAGTTCCCTCAAGTACCAAAGTACTAAAGGAGGGGAATGTGAAAAGATGAACTTGGGAACGAGAGAAAACATCAAGAATCTATTTATTGGGAAGGTTTGTACTGCCACAGAAAAGGAAGAAATATTGAAGCTTATGAAGGAATTCCCTAATGTGATTGCTTGGGGATATGAAGATCTAAAGACATATGATACGTCTCTCATCACACATACTATTCCATTAAAGCCAAATAGTAAGCCATTTAGACAAAGGTAGAGACTCATAAATCCATTGTTAGAACCACTAATACATCAAGAAGTGAAGAAGTTATTGTCAGCAAGAATTATATTCCCAATTCGACACTCAACATGGGTCGCCAACCTTGTCCCCATCAGAAAGAAGAATGGAGAGATAAGGTTGTGCCTGGATTTTAGAAATCTTAATAGAGCTTCAAAGAAGGATAATTATCTAGTGCCGTCATTAGATGAAGTGATACAAGTTGTTAACGGTTCTCAAATGATGTCATTTTTAGATGGTTATTCTAGATATAACCAAGTGATGGTAGAAGAAGAAGATAGACTAAAGGCAACATTCACAACTAAGTGGGGAACATTTGCTTATAGAAGAATGCCTTTTGGTTTGATCAATGTAGGAGCCACCTTTCAAAGGGCCATGGATTATGCTTTTAGAGACTTGGTAAAGAAGTGCATCATCATTTACATGGATGATCTGACCATATTCTCTCAATGCAGGGAAGATCACATCAGTGATTTGAGGAAAGTCTTCCAAAGATGTAGAAGATATGGGATTTCTTTAAATCCAAAGAAATGCATGTTTGTTGTCACTGAAGGAAAATTGTTAGGACATGTAATATCAGAAAGAGGAATCTGAATTGATCCTGAGTGCATTGAGACAATATCAAAGATACGAATGCCAGCTAGTTATAAAGAACTAAAGTCATTCTTTGGTAAAATTAACTTCATAAGGAAGTTCATAACCAGATTTGCAGAGATAGTAAGGTCATCTAGGAACCTCAAAATAAGAAGCAAAAACATGGAGATGCTCCCCTTCCCCGAGTCGAACTCCAAGTGTCCGAGAGATAGAAACTTTTGAAAGGTAGGATGTAGAGACAAGTATAATGAGATTTGAGCAAGAAGAAAATTTGGATAGGCCAATTCATGATAGGCTAAGTATAAATGCCTATGAAAAGTCCATGCAAGAAAGAGGGAGAGATCAAGATATTTCTATAGAAGAAAGTCTCGCTATGATCTTAGAGCAAGAAATGATTAATGATGGAGATGAACCACTAGAGAAAGAAACTCCAGGAGTGGCAATACATCTTCCAAGTACTAAGGCCATAGTTCCTGAGGTTACAATGGATAGTCATGGAGGTGAAGAGGAGATTGACATTCGAGTAGTCCAAATGAAAGAACAATTGGTAATTCCATGGGACCAAAGTATACCCATTCCAGAATGGTTCAAGCAATGAATTCAATTGTGTCAACAAAGGGAGGTTGATCTAGCAATTGAATTACAAAAACTTTTGATCGATCAAATTGATCAGAAGACCAAGGGAAAGAAAAAGGATATACTAAATTCATCAGAGGAGAATTAGGATCCAAAATCTTGCAGATTGCGACTCCCATAGTTGACAAAGGAAAAAATTAGATTGCTCCAGATGAATTTCATGTTATGGAAGTAAATCTTGGTTGAGCCTCCCGAGAGAAAATATTGGAAGAATTTGATGACTCGACACAAGATTTGAAGGATAGGTTGAAGAAAGTAGAAGAAGGGTATAAAAAGAAGAAAAGAGAAATTTGGGCCTTATGTCAGTACATCAATAACTTGCCTCATCTAGTAAGGGAGGAAGGTCCATCATTTGTCCCTCCAACAAGTGTTTCTAGTGAAGTGGTAGGTGATATTGACAGAATCAAGCAGATCACTCAGGGTGCAAAGATTTGGATCTAAGGAATTTAGGAGGTAGCCTTCAAACATGCAGAAGAATTAGTGCAAGTGCACAATAAGGCATTGGCTGCAATCTCTAGGATCGAGTGCATGGAGGAATAATGGATGGATGAGCATATTTACCAAGAAGAGGTGATTGTTGACATTTAGAATCTGATGGATACCCGAAAGCAAGAATTGATTGATGGTCGAGTTATCAATGAGGGGGATGTCTATGATTTTGTTCGATGCTACAGTGCAGTGATCATAGCTAAGAAAATGTTTGAGAGCTTTACTAGGGAATCCAGTTGATGGAAGAAGATTATTGATAACATCAAGCAAGGAATATCAAATGTAGTTGCATCCTTGTTATTTCAGAGATTAGTAGAAGAAGAAATGACAACTGATAATCTGAAAGTCAAGTTAGAGGAATTCTTTCAACTAAATGTATATGGAAGAGATGATTTTGAGAACTTCTCCATCTTCTCAAATACAACACACACTACCAAGGACGTACTACAAGATTGGGATGAAAGCTTGGGAAAAGCAGAAAGAGTAATTGCAGTTCTAGAATTCAAGCAAGAATCTGCAGGAAGCATCAGTACAAAGGAGATGGAAACAGTGTTAGATCAATTTTTATCCTTCAGTTCTATCCTTCAGGTGAAAAAATCAAGAATAAATGCATTAAATGCATAGTGGGTGTGCTTAGGGATCATTTATTACACCCCATTCCTTCTTAAATGAGCATGCATAGTGGGCATTTATTACCCACTACAGTAGTGGATTCCTTATGGCATTAATGTAGATTCCTTTCCATTGCCCTAACCCTAATTAGGGCTGATGTGGCATGATCTTGGCCATCGGTTATTGTGATCATCCGGGCCACCCGTTTTAATCAAGAACCTATATAAAGGCCTCATTTCTCATTTGAAAAGGGATATTTTTATGAGATTGTTGCTATGAGTTGCTGAGATAATAATGTTTTCATTGGAGTTTGGTGAATACTTGACGTGTCTTAGCACTTGCTCATTCACCTAAATTTCTTCAATTAGATTAAGTTTAGCATAGTCAATGTGTGGTGATTACAATGAAGAATATGATGGTGTATTGATGAGTTCCTTTGGTTCATACTTTTGACATTTTAGTGATTCTAACTCGTTGTGTAAAGTTAGCCTGAACCCCTTCCATGCATATGCTCAACTTCTATCATTCATATACATTTCTCTTTATGATGGTGTATACTGTGATATGAAAATCTTTGGCATAACCCTTGAAGATTGCACTAGTTCACTCTTAGTTGTAGTATAACTTGGCGAAGAGAGATTCAGTAAATTAAGGAATTTGTCCACTATAGTACTATTTGTTGTTATCACTACCCTTAGGATTAGAATAGAATTCCTGAACCCTTTCTTATTGAATTTCTATATATTTTGTGAAAACTCCCAAAAAAGCACTTCATTGTAAAACATTAAGATAGCTCCGACGACCAATATGGCTTGAAATGAATATGAATAAACACGTAAGGCCCCTTGTGATCATCAACAAATCACATCAACCACCGATCTTATCCACAGTTAAGACTTGGCATTAAAGGAACCTTGAAGTCATTGTATGATCTTCTAGCAATCTTAGCATACACAAGATTTTATTCAAGAGAGGATAAGATATTTTGGTATTATGGTATTTTAGAGACATTTAGAAAAAGGATAAGGGACTTTCATAATACAAATACTAAAAATCGTTTAGCTCGCGCTTCCTTATTTTTCTGTTAATCCACGGTTGTGCAGTTTTTTGGATCCCCGGTTCTGGCCATTGTTTCAAAGGCCCACGCGGTGTGCCTGACCAGGACTAATTAACTCCCACTATTAAAATCGGAGAGTGTTAAATAAATTCAAAATCCATGTACTTCATTGTTCTAAATTAATTCAAAATCCAAGTACTTCATTGTTCTCATTCAAATTTTACCTAAACTAAGTGATACTTTTGAAATTCTCCTGAATATATTAAAACTTGCGAATCTATGACTTAGAAATCATAAAAGGTCAAAAGAGACCAACTGGTCTGACACGTGCTTCATGGTCAACTTCTCGCATAAGGTGTTCTGTCTTTCTTATATAAATAGAAGTTATTCTTGCATCCTCGTGGCATAACTGTGTTTCATTGTATTGTGTGAAAAACTATACAAGTTTAGTAGTTTAGTACAATGAATTGTGGAAAGGGATGTATAACTTTTAGAGTGTTGTGTATGTGGTTAATGTCTATTGTATCAGCTAGGGAAGATATAAAAGTACTGGATAGGAGTGGGTTTCCTGCTGGATTTGTATTCGGCACAGCGTCTGCTTCATATCAATATGAAGGAGCTGCCAATGAAGGAGGAAGAGGCCCGAGCATATGGGACACTTTCTCGCATATCTCGGGTGAATTTTATACCTTTATTAGTCTGATTTTTCTATTTCTATCTTGCAATCTATGTTTGAAATCTTATTATAAATGAAATTGTGAGCAGGGAATACTGCTAATGATAGCAACGGGGATGTTGCTGTGGATCAATACCACCGCTATAAGGTGGACTTTTCACAACTTTTTATTCAAATCATATCTTTCTTTTCAGATCCATGACAGGTCATGAATATTTACCCTTTTTTTTGTTTCTTGCTATATTAAAAGGGGTTTGTGTGATTTATAGGAGGATGTGAAGCTGATGAAGGACATGGGCATGGATGTACATAGGCTATCTATTTCTTGGTCACGCGTATTACCAAGTGAGCCACTTTTTTCCCTAGGCAACCATAATTTTTAAAACTATTTTTTGATATCTAAAATAGGGTTTTCCTTTTCGTGGGCTACAGATGGCACGGTAAAAGGTGGAATAAACAAAGTTGGAGTGGCCTACTACAATAATCTTTTTAATGAGCTCAAAAAGCATGGTAAAAATGTTTATAGTTTGGTATTATCGATTTGGAAGGATATTTCCGGATGAGACTATAACAGACTCTTTGTTGTAGATATCAAGCCTTTTGTGACATTGTTTCATTGGGACCTCCCGCAAGCTCTCGAGGATAAATATGGAGGTTTTCTGAGCGAAAATATTGTGTACTATATATCCTCTCCATATCATCAAATCCTTTATACATCTATGCCCATATGGGATACACTGATGATTACCCATTTTCTTGTATTTGCAGGAAAGATTTTGAAGCTTACTCTGAGTTTTGCTTTCAACAATTCGGCGATCGAGTGAAGCATTGGATTACATTAAACGAGCCTTTCTCGTACGCTGCCTATGGATATGGGACTGGCACAAATGCTCCCGGCCGCCATTCCTCTTCTGATGGAAGTTCAAGCACAGGAAATTCAGCAACAGAGCCTTATATTGTGACCCATAATCTTCTCCTTTCTCATGCAGCTGCTGTGCGTAAATATAAGAGGAAATATCAGGTAACTCACACTTTCCCATTAATTCTCATTACTCTACATACAACGACTAGAATGCCAATCTGCAATGGGCTTGTGCAGGCGCTACAGAAGGGACTGATCGGAATTACATTAGTGACCAACTGGCTTATTCCATATTCAAAATCACATGCCGACCGGAAAGCCACCCAAAGGGCCTTGGATTTCATGTTCCGTTGGTAAGCAAGAATCTTGCAAAAACATTCTACCAAAGCCCATTCTAGTCGCATGATTTCATGTGAATTTGATTGCACTTTTCAGGTATATGGATCCAATTACAAAAGGGAGATACCCCTCATCTATGAGAAAGCTTGTTGGCGATCGTTTACCAAAATTTAGTGGGCGTGAACATGTTATGATGAAAGGTTCATTTGATTTTGTGGGCTTAAATTATTATACTGCTCAATACGTTGTTGATGCTGCTTCAAATCCCCTTAACATAAGCTATGCATTGGACTCTCAAGCGAATCTAACAGGTACACTTCTTTGATTCTATTAAAAAAAATTATGAAATCTGAACTTGTTATTCTCTGACATGGATTGATATCTTAATCTAATCAGATGAGAGGAACGGAATGCCTATTGGACCTGTGGTAAGTCTGACAAAAACTTTGAAAGCAATTTATTAACGAAATATTACATGGCCAGCTTTTAATATTTAAATTGGGTGGAACAGGCGGGATCGAGTTGGCTTCACGTGTATCCCCGTGGGATAGGAGATCTTTTGAAGTACGTTAAGATCAAATATGGCAATCCACTAGTTTTCATCACAGAGAATGGTAAGACATGTCCTTGTCAATTAAACTCATAAACTTCAAAAGATCAAATATGGCAATCCACTAGTTTTCATCACAGAGAATGGTAAGACATGTCGTTGTCAATTGAACTCATAAAAAGCTATTGTTGACAATGATGAGTGTTTTTATTCGACATCTCCCATTAAATTTTTGTAGTCCTTGATAAACTTGATTGAATATATTTTATATAGGCGTCGATGAGATCAACAATGATACAATGCCGCTCTCACAATCTCTTAATGATACTTGGCGAATTGATTTTCATGCAAAGCATTTATCATTTATTCAACAAGCAATAAGGTAAGCTTTTACAAGCTTGCAATTTAATTTTTAATTTTTTGATATTATATACTAAAATATTCAAGATTGAATAACAGGGCTGGATCCAACATACAAGGTTACATTGTATGGTCTTTGCTAGACAACTTTGAGTGGGCAAGTGGTTACACTGTTTGGTTTGGTCTTCATTACATAGATTATAAGAATAACTTAACTCGATACCCAAAAGCATCAGTTTCTTGGTTCAAAGCACTCTTGAAATAAATAGTGCACTAAGTATCAACAATAAGAACTATGCCATAACAACAATCCTTACCAAGCATTGGAAGGATAGTGGGCACAAGTCACAATGTATGTGGTTTTATATAGAGTGTCATCTTTTCAATAAGTTGTTCAATCAAGACTTGGATTGACAAAATATAAGGAAAGAACTATTATCTATTTCATTATATTTTCTATTCAATTAAGAGTAATAGTAGATTCAAGCTTGGTTGGCAATGGATTTCAATATGTACCATTAACTAACTATATCATAATTTAGTCATTTATCTTTGATTCCCTTCTCTAAACTAGAGTACAATAGGATATTTTAATGAAAGTCATGTGAAAGATTAAAAATAATATTTTCTTGTACACAAGAAATATTGTGTTGACAAGATTATTTGGAGAAAATAATAATGTCCAAGTCTATAACTTTAACTTTAACTTGCACACAAGTAAAATATTGCTTAAATTGAACGCACCTTTATTTTTGTCAATTCTCAACTCTATAATGTTTCAAACCTCTTTTATTATTGTTCCAAAGAATGGAAAAGAACCCAAATGCATGTTCCTTTATTTCCTTGCACCAAGAACATAGATAGAAACTTTAGTTACAAAGACAAACTCTGTACACACTTTCCAAAAATTGTCTTATCACCAAAACTCTAACGTAAGTGTTACCCTATTCCAGAATCTAAAAAGTCCCCTATTACTTTGAGATTCTTAAATTTATAGCTATTCTAGAATAACCAACTTTTTCAGGTTCGTAACTACTCAAAAAGTTAGAGTTTGGACTACTTCATTGATAGTTTGTAACCAACTCTAACCTTCAATGCTCAACTACAATTAGAAAATGTTAAGGCATTGACCAAAACCAAAATTAATTCTAAAGTTGACCTCTTTGCAAAATATATATCAACATAATCTAAGACCATTTTAGACACATCTACTTCTAATTTTCAACTATGATCACTAATATTTCCTAAGCTTTCTTTTTGATCTATAGGCATTGTGAGTAGCTAAGTTAGGTTTTCCTTGTATGATCTAAATGATTTGAAGACCTATACCAAAGCCTTTTTTTTTATGATGATCAAACTCTACATTTTCAACTTGCATAGACCATGTCTCTTTTTAACTTCATCCAACTCTAGGATGTAACCTACTACGTATTGAATATAGGAGTCCAATACAACTGAGAGACAACTCAATCTCATCATAATGTTACCATATGAACTTTGTTTACTTGCCAAGTCCGGTGTTGATCTTTACCCCTATGCACTCCAAAATAGAAGATATGTCTAGATCTTGAGTGTGTTTGCTAATAGGAATACCTTCTACAATCATTGGTATATTCCCCAAGGCATTCTTTTTCAGTAGTTTCCAAAAGTTTAAGAATTTTTCTCCTTCATCCAATTGTTCATTTATGCTATCATTCTTCCATCTGATGTTTTCTAGCCATACATCGATTTTCTCTTCTTCTCCACTAGGGGCTAACTTCAATGATTTGACTATATCATTGTCCATTCCTTTAATATCTACTAAATTACCATCAATTTCTCTCCATCATGTTCGTTGTTCCTTAAGAGTTGTTAACTCTTTTTGAATGTTTCATTGTATGTGATTTTCCTTAGCATTTGTAACCTTGACTTCATAAAATAGGCTTGATGCTCATTCTTTCATGCATTTTATCCATGCTTTCACCATCTTATCATAAGTTTGGTATTCTCATATGCCTTAAATGGTTTCTTCATCAAACATCTTCTTGGGATCTCTTGTTATCTCTACAGATGAACTAGGATCTAGAAAGGAATGACTGACCATCAATTGAATGCATGAAGAAATGGATCGAACTTAACACTTGAGTTGATTCTTAGCTTGTTTATCTCTCCTTAACTATTCTATTAGGGCAATAGCTAACACTTGAAAATTATGCTATCTTCCTTTGCAAGTGGTCCAGCATAGATCTTCTCTATTATGCTAAAATTAACTTCATCTACCTCATTTATGTTCTTCTATATGAGTTGTGCGATTTCAACAAATAGGTTTCCTAATGTAGGATTCGCCACCAGTCTAGAATCTATTCTAGTTTTCTTTACTTTCATATCTTTATGCACTAAACTAGCTACAACATCCATATTTGGTGTTTCCAATTGGATAGTACTTTTATTCCTTCTATCCAAACTTTTTTGTAACCATGATTTTGGGATATTAGTAGGTGATTTGATTACTGAAGTAACTTGTAGGACTATTGATGATAAATCCATGTTATGTACATTCTCTACAACTAACACCTCCTAAGTTGCTTTAGCACATTCAAGAGACAATGAGTGTGTAGGGGATGCTATGGATTGAACCATCTCATCTATGAATGATAATGGTAAAGCATTAATCTCAAGAGCTTCATTTATCATTTTCTAGATTGGTTTTAAATTCTTCTCCTTAGGTTTTGATCTCCTCTCCTTGGTGAGTACATTGAACTCACATGCTGAAACTAGATCTAATCCTTTATCCAGATCTTCACCATCATCTCCACCTTGTGTGCTATGTAAAGAACCAGAAGAAGTAGGTATAGAAGAGGGAACAGATGAAACTAATGCACCCCTCTAGGAATTATAACTTTTCCTTGCATTGTCTCCTATCTCTTCCTATTGATCTACTAGTCATGGCTTCTTTGACTTTATTCTTTAACCAATTCTAAGTTTGTTGAATCACAAAGAAGGTTCTATCCTTAAGGTCTTTCAATTCTGATGGAGACTAATTAATGTATGGCAATTCTAATAGCTATATTTTCTCAAAGAAGAAAGGATCGATTAGGTTCAATCCATCCCCTTTTATGTCTATCACATCACATCCCATTTTGTAATCAATGATTTGTTGTATCATAAAAATCCTCCAGTCCCTTCTTCTCACTTTGATGTCATTTTCACATTTCAGCCAATAGTCATTCATTGCAAGGAAATGGAGATAGCCAGGTCCCAGTGTCAAGTTGTTTTTAACATACCTGCTACCATTAAATGGGAAATGACTGTGGAAAGAGTACAAAGCCATTTTCACCATAGATCTCTTAATGTCTTGAGCATTTAAAGAAGAAAAATAATTGTAGTGCACAATACCATTTGGGAAAGGAATTCATCCTTTGTTCCTACACTTCTTGTTTACCTAACCAATTTTCCTACAAACTTATGAAAGTACCAACTGGTCATCTATGGAGTGAGGCAACATAAGAGGACAATCTTAAAAGCCTCCAATGCAAATGTAGGTGAATTAGAGGTACTATATGAAAAAGCTACCATAATCACTTATGAGATTGGCTACTTCAAGAGAAATTCAAAGTTCTATATCTCCCTTTAGCTTTCTAGTTATGAGCATAGAAAAAGAATCGTTCACCCTATGAAAGTGTGTGTTTTTTTATTTTGATTGCAACTAGGGGTAATAACTATAGAGTTGCTTGGTTAAGTTATACTTCCCATAGGGATTAAGACCATGCCATGACTTCATACAAGAAATTATGTACATTAGGTACAAAGACATGTAAAACCCTTAAATCTCATTGAATTTGTTTAACTGATGGTGAAGGGAATCACTAATCATTCTCCTTAATCTATAAATTGTTTTCCAGTGGTGTTGGTACTAATGTACAAAATCAATTAATCCTAAAAGTATTTAGCAGTCTAATTTAGCACTATCATATTGAAGAGAATTATTATATCTAAAATATCTTCATTAAAGATGTTTCTATGCAGCACTTTTGGTAACTATGATTGTCCTCTTCTAGGTTGATGCAAACAATTGTTAGAAATAACATTCAAACATGTTTTCTTATTGTGAAGGAAGTATCCTTGAGGACCTATTTTAGAGATTTATGTGAATTCTTCTCTAACTACCAATCTAAATGTGATGGAGATAGACATTGGATCTAGCCTCGCCACAATATTGCATCCTTAGGTCTTGATGTCTCTAGAATTCTAATCATGCACGTTGACACATTCCAAAACTAGTTTTGCACATTGAACTACAAGTGGATGTCCTCTTGCATGGGCTAGATCACTTTCCACTGTTTGTTGTCCTAGAGGTGATCTACCTTCTCTTCTCATCATCTTCCAAAAGTTTGTAATATCCATATGTCTCATCCTTGTATCTAATATCTCAAGAAGTGTACTTTCAATTTCATAGGAGACTCATTACCTTCAAATTTGTACCTCGTAGTATTGCTTACCAAATTCCTTGATTGATGTTCCTCTAACATCATATTTTCAGACTATTGGCTTTAGAGTAAACTTGAAATCTCATCTTGTGTGTTGGTTCTAAAATTCACCTCAAGTATCATGTCAAAATTTTCCTTGATACTTTTTCAAAGTTCTTATCTAGATGCATGCTTTTGACCAATGTATCTTCCTTGATTTATTTCCACTTGACATTTTATTAATAGTCTTCAATATATATTTTACACTTGCCAATTGTGTTTGATTGAGGATTACTATCAAACAATTTGCATGCTTGTCATCATACCTGTTCACATTATTTTGACATTTGATTGATCACATTAAGTGGCAACTTCTAGGTTTGAAGATGCTCACAGGATATTGAGGGACCACTTGTGCTTAAAAAGATAGAATCAATGTTTCACGAAAACCATCTTTATCAAAATGGACTGTCCATGTCATGTGAAGTCATCAAGACTCGAGTTGAGGAAGTGAGAATGCAAAATGCATTATGTTAAATAGTTCACATGATTGTCTATGTTTGACAAAACCAATATCATGTTGGGCTCTTGCACCTACTATTCACTTTTTCTGCTCACCATTTTCTCAAACTTACTTCTTGCACTCAATGTCTTGACTCATACATCACCACAACCAAACAATTCATGTGCTTATCTATGTCTATAATATATGGCATCACCACACAACAAGGTATTCTATCAAACACATTAGACATGATTACTACACTTCTGGATGGTCATGGACTATATGAACCTTGTCCTTATTCAAATAGCACACATGCCTCATCTTATTCCTTTTTAACGTTTGACAGAAACATTTTGTCTTATGCCTTGTCTTTTGGTAGGTCTTGTCTCATCAACACCATTGTCTTAAGTAGTTTCCAAACTTGTGAATATTATTGCACATACATTTGCATCTAATTGTCTGAACACTAAATGGAGGCTATAGAGATTTTGAGCCCACACATGTATTGCATGATACGATGAAGGATATCTAATGAAGACATTTTGTGATATAGTTGCCATGAAAATTGAATAGGTTCCCTTCCTTATGGCTCAAACATGGTCTCACTATTCTAAAAATGTCTACATGTTAGTATTGATTTCCTATAAGATATGGATTGTGATTAATGAAATAGATCCTCCATTATGTCTTTAGACAAATACATGGCATGATGTGATCCTTCAAAACTTAAAGTAATGTAATTGGGAGTGTTTCTTTCATACAAGAACATTGAATATGATCTCAATCAATTTCCATCTCCAAAAAACTTATAATTTTGTAGGGAATTTGTGAAGGGAATTGGTGCCTTTTAGAAGAAATTTGGAGCTCATTGGAGAAAATCTGGTGCCAATTATTCTTCCTATCTTCTAGTTGGAGACTACACCATGCTTGAATTGTGCCTTATCATCGACATAAACTCCCTTCCACATTATCAAACTAGGATCACCAAACTTATCCCTTTGATCTCAGTGCCAATATAACCTTCCCATATCTCTTCTAGCTCTTCTATTACCTCTCATTACCAATAGGTGGTTACTTAAGAAGTTGGAGTTTATGTTTAGTAGTTTTAGTTAGGATTAGGACAAAAAGTTTTAGTACATAGAGAGAGTTAGTCCTAGTACAGGGAGAGGGGTGGTTTTAGTACGTCAAGAGTGGTGGATTTAGTATGGAGAGAGAGAAAATTTTAAGTACATGGAGAGAGAAAAGTATGTGGAGAGAGAAATAGTTCACATTTCAAATTTGATCTCACTTCAGAACAAAAACATTTTCTAACTCCTCAAGTATAATATCAAGGCAACAATTATTCTTAGTACATATAATGCCTACTCACTATTTTCTTCTAATAAAATCCAAATAAATTACTTTTGTCTATACAAATTTATATTTATAGTAATAAAATAATGATAAAAAAATTAAGGTAAATGAAAATTTCTTTTCTACTCTTGTTTTATGAGATGATAATGAAAATTTCAGACCCTACAAATTATAGAAGAAAGAAGAAGACATAAAATAAAATATTCATACTACAATCTATGTGTTTTGGTGAAAACCCTTTGGAATAAAGAATTCTATGCTTTGAAATAGTTTAATTTATTATTTAGAAAATGAAATTTAGTTTGAATAATAGTTTTGATGTCTTGATATTACCTAAAAATTATTTATTAAGAACTTCATCTAAACCACTGTAAAAATACATGAGTCACTAAACAAAATCATAAAATAGTAATTACAAAATCATGAGTTAAATTACCACAAAAAGTGGCTTGAAAATGTCTAATTATATGTAATAGTCACTAAATCCAATTCACTATGCACTATTTTGGCTTCATTATATTCATTTAAATATGTCTTGTGGTGATTTGTCTACTATGAAGAATGCATATATGCATTAGAATCATAAAGGAGTAGTTGGAGATGGTAGATCATTATGATTTATATATAAATCCTAAATGTGACTCCAAAAAGCACATGGAAACTTGAAAAAAATAATGTACTCTAAAAGATCACCATCTATATGATAGAAAAAATGACCCTAAATACCTTATCCCTATAACCCTTTCACATAATTTTGTAACATGGTATGATAGGAATGAGAATAGCATTATATAAAAATGGTAAAAGCTAGAGCTTGTTGGAGTAAATAATTATTTATTAAATATTTATTCTTTTACTTAAATTTACTTAGGTTAATGTATGTATTTAATAGTTTAGGAGTTGTTGATAACATGATAGTTTGTTCCTATTTAAAGTAATATTTATCCTCCCACCTTGATTGAGGATATCCCACCTTTTGTGGATGTATGCTTAGTTGTCATACTTATCTCCTAGAAACTTATAGCTTGTTCTAGAAGGCTCGTTGAGGCATTTATATTCAGGCTCTCTTATTGTAACTCATAACTCATTTTCATGGCATATTGTATAGCAATAAATTGTTCTTTGTTTGCAATATCTTCTCTCAGTCGATTTAGTTTTTTCAAGCTCCACCTCTTCCTTCTTGTGTTTCCCTCAGTAGGTTATTTGCATGTACATGATCTTGGTGAGCTATGAAGTTGGCTTTCATCAACTTCTACATGGTATCAGAGCCTCCCTGCTGCTTCTTCATTAAAGGATTTTTGAAGCCATGATTCAGAGACACAAATCCTAGTTTGTTTATGTTTTTTAATTCAATCGAGGGAATGAGCATCTTTTCAGAGCACTTTGGGCCTAAATAGACACTACCATTGAGTTTAGAAGGCTTGTTACAGTAAGAATTCATATAAAATTTTTCATTTTTGGCTTCTATAGTGTCTAGAAAAAAAATTTAGCCCCCAAGAGGACTGTACGACCAATTTTTCAAAAAAAAAATAAATTGATTTTGGCACCACCGCCTAGTTGCCACCAATGCTTTGCTACTGCACCACCTCCACACAACTAGTGTACAACATGGGAGCCATCACAGCAAACTGCACCATAGCAGAACTACCATGACAAAACTACAGCCCAACCATCATCAGCAGGCCTCTCTCCAGCCACCATGGCCCATGGCACCGCAAGCCTCTACCATTTCTACAGCCACTACCACTAGCAGCAATTTTCTACCTATGGCCCCACTACCACTTGCTACACCATGTGGATTTCTATGATAGTTGGTGCGATTCGTAGCCACCACGTGGCACAGGTGCCACGTGGTCCCTGCCATTTTAGCTACTAGTCAATGTTGTGTAGCTCTTTCTTTGTTGCAATGGCCCATAGGCGATCAATTTTAACATAGTGGAATGTTGAGATTAGTATTACATCAGCCTACATCAGCACTCTAGGTCCCTTTTGACCTACTCATAGTTTTTTAGCCATAGCTTGAGCATATAGAGGTGTCTTTCCGATCTAAAAGAAGTGCCTATAAGCTAGTTCTAAGATGAAGACATTGGTGTAGGTAGTTTTAGGTGTTGATGCAATTTCGTTACCCATTTTTGCAGTTGAATTTTGAAGTCCTTTTTTCACTCCAGCAAGCATATCTTTTGCATCCCATATCCTTTTTCGAAAATGTTATATTTTTGGAAAGCTAGTTCAGTCATATTTTTAGAAATGTTTTCATTTCCTTCAAATTCTGCCCCATGCTCTCTCTATCATGTTTTTGGCATTTTTTCTCGATGGTGGATATCTTGGGTGTTCTAGGTCTGAGGATCATTTTCATGGCATGGGATCTTTTGTTTTGGGTTGTACTATCTTTTGTATTAGCCTTTTTCCTTTTTTGATCATTATAGCTTTAATTTGTAAGCATCTTTATGCAAATGCACTGAGATAAAGCGTCACTCTTGCATTTCAATTTCATGATTGTTATTTTGAGACAGTTTTATGTGCATTATTTTATAAAGCACCACGGGGGGATAGTTGTTTGCCACTTTTGTGTCCTCTTCCTTTTTTTCCCCATGCAGAGTTGGTGACCATGCCTTTATAGGTGTTTGTACCTCTTCCTCTCTCTTGTTGTTCTTGATTTTTTTGTAGAGGATTTTTGACCCACTTTCTTAGTTTCCTGTCATCTCACCCTATCTACATTAAGGGGGAGTTATTCTATTGTTCTAATGCTTCCTTGATTCAATGGTTCAATAATGTGAACTATGTATTTAGTACCTAATCCTATATAATAGGCTATTGTGGTGGCTAGTTGCCTATGCATTTCGGTGAGATGGATCATCTACCATATAAACACACTCAGTTCATGCCTTCTTCTTCCATGGAGGTTCTTCAAATCAATAGTTTCTTTCTGATGATAGAGTTTGCAACTTCCTCATGCTTCAGTAATGCTCTTCATGATCACTATTTGCTCCTATTTTCTGGGGCATTCCCCTTGTTGGAGGCTTCTTCAATCTTTCACTAGGTTTTCTTACCTCTTTTTGGGGGAGAGTTTTTCCCATCAAGTTTTCTCTCTTTCTCTATTTTTAGAGATTGCATTTCTTTTCTTTGTATATGGGTACCTAACATGGCCTCATTCCCAGGACCTATTTTGTATTTTATTTTAGTTGTTATGAGCTTAAGGAATTCCCCTAAGTTGTTCTTAAGGGGGGGTGTTAGAGTAAATAATTATTTATTATTTTACTTAAGTTTACTTAGATTAATCCACTTATTTAATAGTTTTAGTTTAGGAGTTGCTGACAACACGAGAGTTTGTTCCTATCTAAAGTCATACTTATCCTCTCACCTTGATCGAGGATATCCCACCTTTTTTGGATGTATGCTTAGTTGGCATGCTTATCTCCTAGCATCTTTTAGCATGTTCTAAAGGTCTCCTTGAGGCCTTTTTATTCAAGCTCTCTCATTGTGACTCATAACTCATTTTCAAGGCATATTGTATAACAATACATTTTTTTTTTTTGCAATATCTTCTCTTTTAGTACGTTTAGCTTTGCCAAGCTCCACCTCTACCTTGTTTGATTTCTCTTTAGCAAGTTATTTGCATGTAGGTGATCCTGGTGAGTTTTGAAGTTGGCTTTCTTCAACTTCTATAGAGCTTACTTCAATGAGGGATTTTGAAATCACTCCATTTTCTATAGTTCCTTCCCTAAAGAAAATTCATTATATATATGATGATTCTTTAAAAAGATAGCATAGAGATATAAGTAGCATACATAATAAAATTCTAAAAATGATAAAATATAACTAAAATAATTAAGCCTTTGTAAACATTAGTCTACAAGTCCAATGGTATCAAAACCAAAAGAGTTATGAATGTGGGTTTATTGTACAAGTTAAATAAGGGTATGTGCAGGATCATGGTGAATCAAACTATGGCCTCAAGTGGTAGTGAAAAACAAGCAAATCAAAGTTATGTCAACTTGACACATAATTTTAAAGTGGTTATGGACTTTATATCAAAAAGTTGTAACAAAATAATATATAAAAAATGGAATGTAGTATCTAAACTACTAGAAAAATAATAATTGATTGGTCAAAAGTTTGGATTTTAATGCAGTACTACAAAAATTTGAGGGCAAAAATAGAAAGTAGGTGTATGTCTAACCACCTTAATCAAAATCAAATAATAATATTTTTTAAATTTAATTATATATATAAAAAGTAGACTCATGCCCAGACGTGATGCATATTTTTGGGTATTTTTATTCCAAATAAATAATTAAATATGAATTTTCTACTAAAACTTTTTCAGAAAAAAAACACTCATATGTCTGAACACCTTAACTAATAGAAAATTTCACCAAATTTTATTTTTAATTTTTTTTCTCATACCAGGTGAAGCATAGATTGTGACACAACTTTTAGATTTAAGAAATGTTATACCATTTGAAAGTTATAGCTATTTTTCACTCAGTATGTCAATCAACACTTTATAATAATCTTCATTGAAAATTAACTAAGAAATACTTATTGAACTCAAAATTTCACAGAAATTATATCGATGGAATATCAAAACTAATATAAAAAAAAAATTTATTTCATTCAATTTTGATGAAAATAACATTGTCAAATGGCTACCCAAAGTCTGAGTGTTAGTGAAACCCTTCTCAAACCGAACAGGCTTGGTAAATACCAAGCCTAACCGGATATCAGATTTGAAAATAGATATCTAACTACATTTGAAAATTTTCCACACCAATTTGGAGGGAAATTTGAGAGGGGAGATTTTTTTCAATTTTAAATTTGGAGGGAGGGAAATTTGAGAGGAAATAAATTTAAGAGGGAAACTTTAAACTATTATATTATAGTAATATGTATGATTATTATTATTATTAAATATCATATAGTTATAAATATAATTATTAGTATTATAACTAAATATAATATAGTAATATATATGATATATATTATTATTAAATATATATAGTAATATTAAATGACTAAATTATTATATATAATAATTTATATGGTTATTATTATTATTAAATCTATAATCTACTAACATATATGATTATTATTGTTATATAATCTAAAAATATATTATTATCATACTAAAACAAAAAATATTATATAATTTTTAAATATAATATAGTCATAAAATGCATCATTTCGATGCATTTCCAATAGGTTCCTAGGGTTACTAGGGGTCATAGGGATATACATTGTCATGGAATGTGTCAAAAGGGGTCATAAGTCATCCTATGACCCACTTTGATCCATATAAATGACTTTAATATGTGCATAGGGGTCCTAGGAACCCTAGGGACATATGTCATCATGGGATGTGTTGAAAGGGGTCATAGGTCATCCTATGATGCCCTTCGACCCATATAAACAAATTTAATATGTCCCTAGGGGAACTAGGACTCCTAGAGACATATGTCATTATGAAATGTGTTGAAAGGGGTCATAGGTCATCTT
Organism: Cupressus sempervirens; assembly: GCA_028749045.1. NCBI lineage: Eukaryota > Viridiplantae > Streptophyta > Pinopsida > Cupressales > Cupressaceae > Cupressus > Cupressus sempervirens. The sequence continues at coordinate 192,348,747 of CM053792.1, forward strand.
ATGACCCCCTTTGACCCATATAAATGAGTCTACTATGTCTTTAGGGGTCCTATGACCCCTATGAACATATGTCATCATAGAATGCATCAAAAGAGGTCATAGATCATCTTGTGATCCCCTTCGATCTATATAAATGAATCTAATATGTCCTTAGGGCTCATAGGACCCCTACGAACATATGTCATCATGCAATACAACAAAAGGGATCATAGGTCATCCTATGACTCCCTTTGACCCATATAAATGATTGTAATATGTCCCTAGGGGTGCTACGAACCCTAGGACCCCTAGAGACATACGTCATCATGGAATGCATTGAAATGGGTCATAGGTCATCCTATTATGTCATTCGACCCATATAAATGAGTCTAATATGTCCATAGGCATCCTTAGACCCCTAGGGACATATGTCATCATGGAATGCATTGAAAGGGATCATAGATCATCCTATTACCCCCTTTCACCCATATAAATGAGTCTAATATGTAATTAAGGGTCCTAGCACACCTAAGGACATATGTCATCATGGAATGTGTCGAAAGGGGTCATAGGTCATCATATGACCCCCTTTGACCAATATAAACGACTGTAATATGTCCCTAAGGGTCCTAGGATGCCTACGAATAAATGTCGTCATGAAATGTGTTGAAAGGGGTCATAGGTCATCCTGTGAACCTCTTTGACCCATATAAAAGATTCTAATATGTCCCTAGGGGTTCTAGGACCCCTAGGGACATATGTTATCATAAAATGTGTCATAAGGGATCATAGCACATCCTATGACCCCATTCAACCCATATAAATGATTCTAATATGCCCCTAATGGTCTTAGGACTCCAAGGGACACATGTCATCATAGAATGTGTCGAAAAGCATCATAGGTCATCTTATGACCCCCTTTGACCCTTTGTCATGGAATGTGTTGAAATGTGTTATAGATCATCCTATGACCCCTTTTGACCGATATAAATGATTTTAATATGTCCTTAGGGGTCCTAGGATGCCTAGGGACATATGTCATTATGGAATGCATCAAAAGGGATCTTAGGTCATCCTATGACCCCCTTCGACTCATATAAACAATTGTAATATGTCTGTAGGGGTCTTATGAACCCTAGGGACATATGTGATCATGAAATATGTTGAAAGGGGTCATAGGTCATTTTATGACCCCCTTTGACCTAGATAAACAACTATAATATGTCATTAGGCATCCTAAGAGCCCTACAGACATATGTAATCATGGAATGCAATAAAAAGGTCATAGGTCATCCTATGACCCCCTTTCAACCCATATAAAAAATTTTAATATGTCACTAGGGGTCCTAGGACACCTAGTTACATATGTCATCATGGAATGTGTCACCCCCTTTGATATGTCCCTAGGGGTCCTAGGACCCCTAGGAACATATGTTTTCAAGAAATGCACTAAAAGGGATCATACATGATCCTATAACCCCTTTCAACTTATAAATGATTCTAATATGTTCCTAGGGGTTCTAGGACTCTTATGGACATATATTGTCATGGAATGTGTCGAACGGGGGCATAGGTCATCCTACGACCCCCATTCGACCCATATAAATGATTTTAATATGTTCTTAGGCTGCCTAGGACCCCTAACAAAATATGTCATCATGAAATGCATTCAATGGGCTTATAGTTCATCCTATGACCCTCTTCAAACAATATAAACAATTATAATATGTCCTTAGGTGTCCTAGAACCCCTAGGGACATATGTCATCATGGAATGCATCAAAAAGAGTTATAGGTCATCTTGTGAACCCCTTCAACCCTCTTCGACTCATATAAATGATTATAATATGTCTCAAAGGGTCCTAAGATCCTTAGGTATAGATATCATTACAAAATGCATTGAAAGTGGTCATAGGTCATCTTGTGACCCCCTTCGATTTATATAATCTAGTCTAATATGTCCTTAGGGGTCCTATGACCCCTAGGGACATATTTCATCATGAAATGCATCGAAAGGGATCATAGGTCTTCTTATGGCACATTTTGACCAATATAAATGATTGTAATATGTCCCTAGGAGTCTTAGGACCCCTAGCGATATATGTCCTCATGAAATGCATTTAAAGGGGTCATAGCTCATCCTATGATAACCTTCAACCCATTTAAAAGATTTGAATATGTCCTTAGGGGTCTGAGGACTCCTGGGGACATATGTCATCATTGAATGTGTCAAAAGTGGTCATAGGTCATCTTAAGACCCCATTCGACCCATATAAATGATTGTAATGTGTCCCTATGGGTCCTAGGTCCCCTAGGAAAATTTTTTGTCATAGAATGCATCAAAAAGGGTCTTTCATCATCCTATGACCCCTTCGACCCATATAGATGATTCAAATATGTCCCTAGGGCTCTTAAGACCCTTAGGGACATAAGTCATCATTGAATTCATCGAGAGTGGTCATAGGTCATCCTATGACCACCTTCGATCCATATCAATGAGTCTAAAATGTCCCTAGGGGTCCTAGGACCCCTAGGGACATATGTCATCATAGAATATGTCGAAAAGTGTTATAGGTCCTCCTATGATCACTTTTCACCCATATAAATGATTCTAATATGTCCCTAGGGGTCCTATGACCCCTAAGCACATATCTTGTCATGGAATGTGTTGAAAGGGGTCATAAGTCATCCTATGACCCCCTTCAACCCATATAAATGATTGTTATACATTCCTAGAGTTTGTACAGCCCATAAGGACATATGTCATCATGGAATTCAAATCATAGGTCATCCTATGAGCCCTTTCAAATCATATAAATAATTATAACAAGACCCTAGGGGCCCTAGGACTCTTAGGGATATATGTTGTCATTAAATGAATCAAAAGGGCTCATAGGCTATTATATGAACCCCTTTAGCCCATATAAACAATTACAATATGTCACTAAGTGTCATAGGAACCATTAGGACATATGTCAACATGGAACATGTTGAAAGGGGTCATAAGTCATCTTATCATTGCCATCAACCCATATAGGCGAGTCTAATATGCCCCTAGGGTTCCTAGGACCCCTAGGGACACATGTCATAATGGAATATGTCAAAAGGGGTCATAGGTCATCCTATGACCCCCTTCAACCCGTATGAATGATTTAATATGTCCTTAGGGGTCCTTGGATCCATAGGGACATATGTCATCATGGAATGCATCGAAAGAAGTCATAAGTCATCCTATGACCTCCTTCGACCCATAAAAATGATTATAATATGTCTCTAAGAGTCCTAAGACCCCTACAGACATATGTCATCATTGAATGTGTCGACCTTCAACACATATAAATGATTTTAATATGTCCCTATGGATTCTAGGACCCCTAGGGACATATGTTGTCATGTAGTGTGTCAAAAGAAGTCATAGGTCATCCTATGATCCCCTTCGACTGATATGAATGATTCTAATGTGTCCCTAGGGGTCTTACATCCCCTAAGGACATATGTAGTCATGGAATGTCTAAAAATGGGTCATAGGTTATCTATTCACCCCTTTCAACACATATAAATGATTGTAATATATTTATAGGGGTTGTAGACCCCTACAAACACATGTTGTCAAAGAATGTGTTGAAAGGGGTCATAGATCATCTTATGACCCCCTTTGACTCACATAAATAAGTCTAATATGTCCTTAGGTGTCCCAAAACCCCTAGGGACATATGTTGCCATGGAATACATCAAAAGGGGTCATAGGTCATCTTGTGACCCCCTTCGACCAAAAACAATGATTCTAATATGTCCCTAGGGGTCCTAGGACCGCTAGGGACATATGTCATCATAGAATGTGTCAAACTTCAACCCATATAAATTATTCTAATATGTCCCTAGGGGTCTCAGGACCCCTACTAACATATTTTTTCATGTAATATATCGAAAGGTGTCATAGGTCATCCTATGAACCCCTTCGACCCATATGAATGATTCTAATATGTCCCTAGGGGTCCTAGGACCCCTAGGGACATATGTAGTCATGTAATGTGTCAAAAGGAGTCATATGTTATCCTTTGACCCGTTTCAACATATATAAATGATTTTAATATGTCTGTAGGGGTACTAGGACCCCTTGGGACATATGTCGTCATGAAATTCATTGAGAGGGGTTGTAAGTCATCTTGTGACCTCTTTTAACCCATATAAATGATTGTAATATGTCTCTAGGTGTCCTAGACACCTATGTCATCATGGAAGGCATAAAAATGGGTTAGAGGTCACCCTATGCCCTCTTTCGACCCATATAAATGATTCTAATATGTTTGTATGGCTCCTACGACCCCTAGGGACATATGTCATCATAGAAGGTGTCAAAATTTGTCATATGTCATTGTATGATGCCCTTCGATCCATATAAACAATTCTAATATGTTCCAAGAATTCTTAGGACCCCTAGGGACATATGTCATCACAGAATGTGTTGAAAGTGGTCATAGGTCATTCTATGACCCCCTTCAACCTATATAAGTGATTCTAATGTCCCTGGGTGTCCTAGGACCCCTAGGGACATATGTCATCATGGAATGTGTCAAAAATGGTCATAGGACCCTTTGATCCTTAATCATTGAATGTGTTGAAAGGGGTCATAGGTCATCTGATGACTCATTTTGACCCATACAAACAATTAGAATATGTCCCTCAGGTCCTAGAACCACTATGGACATATGTCGTAATGCAATGCATCGATAGGGGTCATAGGACCCCTAGAGACATATATTGTCATAGAATGTGTCATAAGGGGTCATAGGTCATGTTATGGCCCCTTTCAACTCATATAAATGATTCTAATGTGTCTCTAAGGATATATGTCATAATGGAATGTGTCCAAAGCGGTTGTAGGTTATCCTATGACCCCCTTCGACTCATATAAGCAATTATAATATGTCCCTTGGGGTTCTAAGATCCATAAGGAAATATATCATCTTGGAATGCGTTAAAAGGGCTCATAGGTCATCTTGCGACCCCCTTCGACTCTTATAAATTTTTGTAATATGTCCTTTAGGGCCCTAAGATCCTTAGGGACATATGTCATCATAGAATACTTTAAAAGGGGTCATAGGTCATCTTATGACCCCTTTTGACCCATATAAATGATTTAATATGTCCCTAAGAGTTGTAGGACCCCTAGAGACATATGTCATCACAAAATGTGTTAAAAGGAGTCATAGGCCATTCTATGACCCCCTTCAACCCATATAAAAAATTTTAATATATTCTTAGGAACATATATCATCATGGAATGCATTGAATGACATCATAGGTCATCTTGTGACCCCCTTCAACTCATATAAACTAGTCTAATATGTCCTCAGAGGTGCTATAACCCCTAGGGACACATGTCATCATGAAATACATCGAAACAAACATATGAACACTTTCAACCCATATAAATGATTGTAATATGTCCCTAGGTGTCTTAGGACCCATAAAAACATGTCATCATGGAATGCATGGAAAAGAGTTATAAGCCATCCTGTAACTACCTTCGACCCATAAAAATGATTGTAATATATCTTATAGAATGTGTCAAAAGGGATCTAGGTTATCCTATGACCACTTTCAACCAAAATAAATGATTTTAATATGTGTATAGGTGTCTTAGGACACCTAGTGGACATATGTCATCATGGAATGCATCAAAATGGGTTATAGGTCATGCCATGACAATGTTCAACCCATATAAATGATTGTAATCTATACTTAGAGGTCCTAAGACACTTAGGGACATATGTCATCATGGAATGTATTGAAATGAGTCATAGGTTATCTTATGATCCCTTTCAATCTATATAAATGATTCTAATATCTCTATAGGGGTCCTAGCACCCTTAGAGACATATATTGTCATGGAATGTGTCAAAAGAGGTCAGAGGTCATCTTATGACCCCTTTCAACCTATATAAATAATTTTAATATATTCCTAGGGGTCCTAGGACTCTTAGGGACATATGTCATCAAGGAATGTCTCTAAAAGGGTCGTAGGTCTTCTTATGACCTTCTTCAATCCATATAAATGGTTGTAATATATCCCTTTGTGTCCTAGGATCCCTATGGACATATGTCATCATGGAATGTGTTGAGATAGGTCATAGGTCATCCTACAACCCCCTTTGAATCATGTAAATAATTCAAATATGTCCTTAGGGGTCCTAGGATACCTAAGGACATATGCAATCATAAAATGTTTCGAAAGAGATCCCAGGTCATCTTATGACCCCCTTCGACCCATATAAATGATTCTAATATGTCCTTAGGGGTCTTAGGACTCCTACGGACATGTCATCATAGAATGTGTTGAAAGGGGTCATAGGTCATCCTACAACCCCATTCAACTCATATAAATGATTCTAATATGTCCCAAGGGGTTCGACAAACTCCATGGACATATGTCATCATAGAATGTGTTAAAAGGACCTATGACCCCCTTCAAAAAATATAAATGATTCTAATATGTCCCTACAAGTCCTAAGATCACTAGGGACATCAAAGAATACATTGAAAGGGTTCATATGTCATCCTCTGACCCCATTCAACCACATATAAATGATTTTAATACGTCACTAGGTCTCCTAGGACCCCTTGGGACATATACCATCATGGAATGTGTGCAAAGGGGTCATACATCATCCTATGACCCCCTTCAACCCATATAAAAGTTTATAATATGTCCCTAGGGGTTCGAAGACCCATAGGGACATATGTCATCATGAAATGCATCGAAGGGAGTCATAGGATGACCTATGACCCCCTTCGACCCATATAAATGATTGTAATATGTCCTTAGGGGTCCTATGACCCCTAAGGACATATGTCATCATGGAGTGCATAAAAAATAGCCATAGGTCATCCCATGACCCCCTTTGACACATGTAAATGATTGTAAGATGTCCTAAGGGCTCCTAAGATCCTTAGGGACATATGTCATCATGGAATGCATAGAAAGGGCTCATAGGTCAATCTGATGACTCCTTCCAACCAATACAAATGATTCATATATTTCTGTAAGGGTCCTAGGATGCCTAGGGATATATGTCATCCTAGAATGTGTTGAAAGGGGTCATCGATCATCCTATCACCTCCATTGACCCATGTAAATGATTGCAATATATCACTAGGGGTCCTAGAAGTATTAGGGACATATGTCACCATTGAATACATCGAAAGGAGTCATAGGTTATGCTATGACCTCCTTCAACCCATATAAATGATTCTAATAAGTCTGTAGGGGTCATAGAACCTCTAGAGACATATGTCATCATGAATTACACTAAAATGGGTCATAGGTCATCCTGTGACCTCTTTAAACCATATAAATGAGTCTAATATGTCTGTAGGGGTCATAGGACTGCTAGGGACATATTTCATCATGGAATGTGTCGAAAGTAGTCATAAGTCCTCCCATGACCCCTGTCGACCCATATAAGTGATTGTAATATGTCTCTAGGGTTCTTAGGATCCCTATAGACACATGTAGTCATGGAATGCATCGACAAGGGTCATAGATGATTTTATGACCCCCTTCAACCCATATAAATGAGTGTAATATGTCCTTATGGGTCCTAGGACTCCTAGAGACATATGTCATCATGGAATGGAACAAAAGGGGTTATCAATTTTCTTATGACTCCTTTTGACTTATATAAATGATTCTAATATATCCTTAGGGGTCCTAGGACCTATAGGGAAATATGCCATCATGGAATGTGTCAAAAATGGTCATAGGTTGTCCTTTGACTACATTCAACTCATATAAATGATTGTAATATGTCCCTAGGGGTTGTGGGATCCCTAGGGACATATGTCATCATGGAATGTTTCAAAAAGGGATATAAGTCATCCAATGAACCCCTTCAACCCAACTAAATGATTGTAATATGTCCTTAGGAGTCATAAGATCCATAGGGAGATATATTGTCATCGAATGCATTGAAAGGGGTCATAGGTCATCTTGTGACCCCCTTTGACCCATATAAACAAGTTTAATATGTTTTTAGAGGTCTTAGGACCCCTAGGTACATATGTCATCATTGAATGTGTTTAGAGGTGTCATAGGTCATACTATGAACCCTTTCAACCCATATGTCAGCATGGAATCCATCGAAAGGGATCCTAGGTCATCCTATGACCCCCTTCAACCCATATAAATAATTTTAATACATTTCTAAGGGTCCTAGGACCCCTAGAGACATATGTCATCATGGAATCTATTGAGAGGGGTCAATGGTCATCCTATGACACCCTGCGACCCATATAAACACATCTAATATGTACTTAGGGGTCTTAGGACTCGTAGGGACATGTTGTCATGGAGTGCATGGAAAGGGGTCATAGGTCATTCTATGACCCCCTTCAACCCATATAAACAATTATAATATATCCCTAGGGGTTCTAGGACCCCTACTTACGTATGTCATCATGGAATGTGTGGACGTATGACCCCCTTCGACACATATAAACTAGTCTAATATGTTCTTAGAGGCCTAGGACCCCTAGGAACATATGTCATCATGGAATGCGTTGAAAGTGGTAATAAGATACTTGGACCCATATAAATGATTCTAATATGTCCCTAGGGGTCATAGGACCCCTAGAGACATATATCATCATAGAATGTGTCATAAGGGGTCATAGGTCATGTTATGACCTGTTTCGACCCATATAAATGATTCTAATATGTCCCTAAGGACATATGTCATCATTGAATGTGTCAAAAGTTGTTGTAGGTTATCTTATGACCCTTTTCAATTCATATAAAAAATTATAATATGTTCTTTGGAGTTGTAAGATCCCTAGGGACATATGTCATCATGGAATGCATCAAAAGGGGTCATAGGTCATCCTGCAACCTCCTTCGACCCCCTTCAACCCATATAAGTGATTGTAATATGTCCCTTAAGGTCCTAAGATCCCTAAGGACATATGTTATCATAGAATGCTTCAAAAGACCTATGACCCCTTTTGACTCATATAAATGATTGTAATATTTTCCTAAGAGTTGTAAGACCCCTAGGGACATATGTCATCATGAAATATGTCAAAAAGTGTCATAGGTCATTTTATGACCCCCTTCGATCAATATGAATGATTTTAATATGTTCCTACAAACATATATCATCATGGAATGCATTGAACGATGTCATAGGTAATCTTGTAACCTCCTTCGACCCATATAAACTAGTCTAATATGTCTTTAGAGGTGCTATAATCCTTAGGGACATATGTCATCATAGAATGCATTGAACGGATCTATGACCACTTTCAACCCATATAAATGATTGTAATATGTCCCTACATGTCCTAGGACCCCTAAGGACATATGTCATCATGCAATGCATTGAAAGGGGTCATAGGTCATCCTATGATCTCGTTTGACCCATATAAATGAGTCTAATCTGTCCTTAGGGGTGCTATGACCCATAGAGACATATGTCATCATGGAATGAGTTGAAAGGGGTCATAGGTTATCTTATGACCCTCTTTGACTCATATAAATGAGTTTAATATGTTTGTAGGGGTCCTAGGATCCCTAAGGACATATTCCATCATGGAATCTGTCAAAAGGGGTCATAGGTAAGTCTAAGACCCCTTTTCACTCATAGAAATGATTGAAGTATGTCCCTAGGATTCTTAAGACTCCTAGGGATATATGTTGTCATGGAATGTGTTGAAACAGATCAAAGGTTTTCTTGTGACCCCCTTCAACCTATATAAACGATTGTAATATCTCGTCATGAAATGTGTCGAAAGGAGTCATAGGTCATCCTATGGCCCCCTTCAACCCATATAAATGATTATAATATGTCCCCTGGGTTTATAAGATCCATAGGGACATATGTAATCATGGAATGCATTGAAAGGGGTCATAGGTGATGTTATGACCCCCTTTTACCCATATAATCAATTCTAATATGTACCTAACTAGGAGTCCTAAGACCTCTAAGTACATATGTCATCATGGAATGCATCAAAAGAAGTCATAGATTATCTTGTGACCTCGTTGGATCTATATAAATGAGTCTAATATGTCCTTAGAGGTCCTACAACCCCTAGGGACATACGTCATCATGAAATCTGTCGAAAGTGGTTATATTTCATCTGATGACCCTTTTCGACCCATATAAATGATTATAACAAGTCCCTAGGGGCTCTAGGATTCCTAAGGACATATGTCTTCGTGGAATGCATCGAAAGGACCTATGACCCCTTTCAACCAATATAAATGAATGTAATATGTCTCTAGGGGTCCTAGGAGCCCTAGGGACATATGTCATCATAGAATGCATGAAAAGGGATTAGACGTCATTCTATGACCGCCTTCGTCTCATATAAATGATTCTAATATGTCTCTAGGGTCCTAGGACTCCTAGGGACATATATTGACATGGAATGTGATGAAAGGACCTATGAGCTCCTTTGACACATATAAACGTGTAAAATATGTCAATAAGGGTCATAGAAACCCTAGGAACATATGTCATGATGGAATGTGTTGAAAGGGGTTATAAGTCATTCTATGACCACCTTTGACCCATATAAATGAGTCTAATATGTCTTTAGGACCCCTTGGGAAATAATTCATCATAGAATGCATCGCAAGGGATCATAGGTAAAACTATGTCCCCTTTTGACCAATATAAATGACTATAATATGTCCGTAGGAATTCGAGGACCCATACAAACATATGTCATCATAGAATGCATCAAAACAGGTTATAGGTTATCATATTACCCCCTTCGACCCATATAAATAATTGTAGTATGTCCTTAGGGGTTGTAGGACCAATAGTGACATATGTCATCATTGAATGCATTAAAAGGGGTCATAGGTCATGGTTGGACCTCCTTCGACCCACATAAACGAGTCTAATATGTGGTTAAGGGTACTAGGCCCCCTAGGAACCTATGTTGTTATGGAATGCATTGAGAGAGGTCATTTTATGACCCCATTCGATAGATATAAATGATTCTAATATGTACCTAGGGGTCCTAGTTCCCATAGGGAGATATGTCATCATGGAATACATCAAAATGGCCTATGACCCCTTTGAACCCATATAAATTATTTAATATGTCCCTACGGGTCCTAGGACCCCTAGGGACATATGTCATTGTGGAATGTGTCAAAAGGGGTAATAGGTCATCCTATGACCTCCTTCAACCTATATAAATTATTATAATATGTTGCTATGGGTCCTAGGACTCCAAGGGACATATGTGATCATGGAATGCATCGAAGGGGTTCATAGCTCATCCTGTTGAACTATGACCCCCCTTCAACATATATAAACAATTGTAATATGTCCTTAGGTTCTCTAGAACCCTTAGGGACATATGTCATCATGGAATGCAACAAAATTGGTCATAGATCATCTTATGATCCATTTTGACCCATATTAACAATTCTAATATATCCCTAAGGGTACTAGGAGCTCTAAGGGTATATGTTGTCATAGAATGTGTTGAAAGGGACCTATGACTTGCTTCGACACATATAAATGATTGTAATATGTCTCTAAGGTTCTTGGGACCCTTAGAAAAATATATGTCATCATAGAATTTGTCGAAAGGGGTCATAGGTCATCCTACAACCAACTTTGACCCATTTAAATGATTCTAATATGTCTCTAAAGGTCCTAGGACCCTTAGGGTCATTTGTCATCATGGAATGTTTAGAATGGAGTCATAGGATGACATATGACCCCCTTTGACCCATATAAATGATAATAATATGTCACTAGGGGTCTAAGAACACCTAGGGACATATGTCATCATAGAATGCATCGAAGGGGTTTATAGGTCATCCTATTGAACTATGACCCCCCTTCAACACATATAAATAATTGTAATTTTCTTAGGTACCCTAGGACCCTTAGGGACATATGTCATCATGGAACATGTGGAAAGGATTCATAGGTCATCTTGTGACCTCCTTCGACCCATATAAATGATTCTAGTATGTCTCTAGGGGTTCTAGGATCCTTAGGGACATATGTAATGATGGAATGTGTCAAAAATAGTCATTAGTTATCCTTTGACTCTTTTCAACCCATATAAATGATTGTAATATGTCTATAAGTGTGCTAGGACTACTAGTGGATATATGTCATCATGGAATGCATCGAAAAGGGTTGTAGGTCATTCTGTGACCCCCTTTGGCTCATATAAATGATTGTAATATGTCTCTAGCGGTCCTAGGACCCCATGAGATATATGTCATCGTGGAATGCTTCAAAATCAATCATAAGTCATATTGAGACCCCCTTCGACACATATAAATGATTTTAATATATTGATAGGGGTCCTATGACCTAGAGGGACATATGTCATCATGGAATCTGTTGAAAGTGATCATAGGTCATCGTAACCCCCTTCAACCCATATAAATGATTCTAATGTGTCTCTAGGGTTCCTAAGACTGCTAGGGACATATGTTGTCAAGGAATGTATCGCAAAGTGTCATAGATCATCTTATGACACCCTTCGACCCATATAAATGATACTAATATGTGTCTAGGTATCCTAGGTCCCATAGGAACATATGTCATCATAGAATGCAACAAAATAGGTCATAGATCATCTTATGACCCCTTTCGACCCATATAAACAATTATAATATGTCCCTAGAGGTACTAGGAGCCCTAAGGGTATATGTTGTCATAGAATGTGTCGAAAGGGTCCTATGACCTTCTTCGACACATATAATTGATTATAATATGTCCTTAGGGGTCTTAGGAACCATAGAAAAATATATTGTCATAAAATATGTTGAAAGGGGTTATAGCTCATCCTACAGCCAACTTTGACCAATGTAAATGATTCTAATATGTCCGTAAGTGTCCTAAGACCCTTAGGGTCATATGTCATCATAGATCATCCTATGACCCCCTTCAACCCATATAAACTATTGTAATATATCCTTAGGGGTTGTATGACCCCTAGGGACATATGTCATCATTAAATGTGTTGAAGGGCCTCTTCGACCAATATAAGTGATTGTAATATGTCAGTATGGGTCCTTGGATCCCTAGGGACATATGCCATCATGGAATGAATGGAAATAGGTCATAGGTCATCTAGTGACCTTCTTTGATGCATATAAACTATCGTAAGATGTCCCTAGGGGTCTTAGGACCTTTTTTAACACATAAAAACTATCGCAATATGTCTATAGGTGTCCTAGAATCCCTAGTGGACATATGTCATCATGGAATGTATCGAAAGGGGTCGTAGATCATCTTGTGACCCCCTTCAACTCATATAAATGTTTGTAATATGTCCCTAAGAGTCCTAGGACCCCATGGGAAATATTTTGTTATGGAATGTGTCAAAATGGATCATAGGTCATCCTGACACTCCCTTCAATCCATCTAAATGATCGTAATATGTCAGTAGGGGTCTTAGGACCCTTAGGGATATATGTTATCATAGAATGCATTGAAATGAATCATAGGTCTTTCTATAACCCCTTTCAACCCATATAAATGATTCTAATATGTCCATAGGGGTCTTAGGACCCCTAAGGATATATTTTGTCATTGAATGTGTCGAAAGGGGTCATAGGTCATCTTATGACCGTCTCCGAACCATATAAATGATTGTAATATGTTCTTAAGGGTCTTATTACCTGTAGTGACATATGTCAATATGGAATGTGTCAAAAGGGGTCATAGATCGTCTTATGATCCCCTTCTACCCATATAAATGGTTGCAATATTATTCTAGGGGTTCTAGGACTCCTAGGTTCCTATGTTATTATAAAATGTGTCAAAAGGGGTCATATGTCATCTTATAGCCCCTTTCAACCCAAGTAAATAATTATAATATGTCTCTAAGGGTCCTAGAATCCCTAAGGAAATATGTCATCATAGAATATTTTGAAAGAGCTCATAGGTCATCCTATGACCCCCTTCGACCTATATAAATGATCCTAATATGTCCTTGGGAGTCTTGAGACCCCAATGGACACATGTCATCATAGAATGTTATAAAAGGGGTTATAGGTCATCTTACAACCCCGTTCAACCCATATAACTGATTCTAATATGTGCCTAGGGGTCCTAGCACCCCCATGGACATATATTATCATGGAATGTGTCAAAAGGGGTCATAGTTCATCCTATGACCCCCTTCAATAAATATTATTGATTTTAATATATCCCTAAAGGTCATAGGACACTTAGGGAAATATGTCATCATGAAATGTGTTGAAAGGTCTTATTACCATCTTTAACAAATATAAATGATTCTAATATGTCTCTAAGCATTGTAGAACCACTAAGAACATATGTCATCATGGAATGCATCGGAAGGGGTCATAGGTCATCATATGACCCATTTCAACCCATATAAACAATTTTAATATTTCATTATAGATCCTAAGACCACTAAGGACATATGTCATTGTGGAATGTGTCGAATAGGGTCATACATCATTCTATAATCCTCTTCGACCCATATAAATGATTATAATATGTATCTAGGGGGCCTTGGACCCCTAAGAACATATGTCATCATGGAATGTGTCCAAAGGGGTCATAGGTCATCTTGTGACCCCCTTTGACCCATATAAATGAGTCTAATATGTCTATAGGGGTTCTAGGACCCCTAGCGACATATGTCATCATGGAATGTGTCAAAAGGGGTCATAGGTCATCTTATGATCTCTTTTGATCCATATAAATGATTGTAATATTCCTCTAGGGCTCCTAAGACTCCTAGGGATATATGTCATCATGGAATGCGTTGAAAGGGGTTAAAAATTGTCCTATGACTCCTTTTGACCCATATAAATAATTTTAATATGTCCTTAGGGGTCCGAGGAACCCAGGGACATATGTCATCATGGAATGTGTTAAAAGTTGTCATAGTTTGTTCTATTATCTCGTTCAACCCATATAAATGATTCTAATATGCCACTAGGGGTCCTAGGATCCCTAGGGGCATATGTCATCATGGAATGCATCAAATCCTATGAGCCCCTTCAACCCAAATAAATGATTGTAATATGTCTTAAGAGTCTTAGAACCTGTAGGGACATATGTCATCATGGAATGTGTTGAATGGGGTCATAGGTCATGTTGTGACCCCATTTTTTCATATAAACAATTTTAATATGCTCTTAGGGTTTGTAAGACCACCTAGGGACATGTTTCTTCATCAAATGTGTTGAAAGGTGTCATAGGTCATTCTATGATCCCCTTCGACCCATATAAATAATTGTAATATGTCCATAAGGGTCCTAGGACCCCTAGGGACATATGTCCTTATGGAATTTGTCAAAAGGGGTCATAAGTCATCCTATGACTCCCTTTAACCCATATAAATGTGTCTAACATGTCCTTAGGGGTCCTAGGACCCATAGGGACATGTTGTCATGGAGTTTGTTGAAAGGGGTTATAAGTCCTTCTATGAACCCCTTTGACCCATATAAATGATTTTAATATGTCCCTAGGGGTCCTAGGACCCCTAGATACATATTTCATCATGGAATGTGTCAAAAAGGGGTCATAGGTCATCCTATGACCCCCTCCAACTCATAGAAATTAGTCTTATATGTTCTTAGAGGTATTAGGACCCCTACGAACATATGTTGTCATGGAATACGTCGAAAGTGGTAATAGCATCTTTGGACACATATAAATGATTCTAACATGTCTCTAGGGGTCCTAGAACCCCTAGGGACATATATCATCATGGAATATAATGAAAAGGATCATAAGTCATGCTATGACCCCCTTAGAGGCATATAAATGATTCTAATATGTGCTTAGGGACATGTCATCATGTAATGCATTGAAAGGGGTCGTAGGTTATCTTATGACACCCTTTAACCCATATAAATAATTATAATGTGTCCCTTGGGGTCCTAGGATTCTTAGGAGCATATGTCATTATAGAATGTGTTGAAAGGGGTCATAGGTCTTCTCGTGACCCCCTTCAGCCTACTTTGACCCATATAAATGATTACAATATGTCTGTACATGTCATAAGATCCTTAAGGACATATGTCATCATGGAATACATCGAAAGGAACCATAAGTCATCCTGTGACTATGTTATTAGGGTTCTTACAACCCTTAGGGACATATGTCATCATGGAATGTTTTGAAAGGTGTCATAGGTAATTTTATGACCCTGTTCAACCCATATAAATGATTGTAATATGTCTATAGGGGTTGTAAGATCCATAGGGGCATATGTCATCAAGGAATGTGTTAAAAGTGGTCATAGGTCATCCTAGACCCTCTTTGACCTAAATAAATGAGTCTAATATGTTCCTAGGGATCCTAAGACCCCTAATAACATATGTCATCATGGAATCTCTCGATCAACCCATATAAACAATTGTAATATGTCCCTAGGGGTCGTAGGACCCCTAAGGACATATGTCATCATCGAATGCATCAAAAAGGGTCATCGATTATTCTATGACCCCCTTCAATCTATATAAACAATTTTAATATGTCCCTAGGTGTCCTAGGAAAAATAGGGACATATGTCGTCAGGGAAAGCATCAAAAGGGGTCATAGGTCATTCAGTGACCCCCTTCGACTCATATAAATGAGTCTAATATGTCCTTAGGGGTCCTAGGACCCCTAGGGACATATGTTGTCATAGAATTTGTCAATCGACACATATAAAAGATTAAAATATGTCTCTATAGGTCCTAAGACCCCTAGGGACATAGGTCATCATGGAATGCATCGGAAGGGGTCATAGGTAATCCTATGACTACCTTCAACCTATATAAACTAGTCTAATATGTACTTAGGGGTCCTAGGACCCCAATGGACATATTTCATCATGGAATGTGTCGAATGAGGTCATAGGTTGTCCTATTACCCCTTTTGACATATATAAGTCACTCTTAGATGTCCCTAGGGGTCCTAGGACCTCTAGGGACATATCTCATCACTGAATGTGTCAAATAGAGTCACAAGTCATCCTATGACCACCTTCAACCTATATAAATGATTGTAATATGTCCCTAGGGGTCCTAGGACCCCTAGTGACATATGTCATCATGGAATGCATCGAAAGGTGTCATAGGTCATCTTGAGACCCCTTTCAACACTTATAAAATATTGTAATATGTCCCTAGGGGTGCTAGGACCCCTAGGGACATATTTCATCATGGAATGTGTTGAAAGGTGTCATAGGTCATCTTATGACCCCCTTCGACTCATATAAATAATTTTAATATATCCCTCGGGGTCCTAGGACCCCTACGGACATCTGTTATCATAGAATGTTTTGAATGGTGTCATAGGTCATCCTATGACCCCGTTCAACCCATACAAATAATTGTAATATGTCTATAGGGTTCCTAGGACCCATAGATACATATGTCATTAAGAAAAGCATCGTAGGTAGTCATAAGTCATCCTATGACCCCCTTTGACCCACATAAATTAGTCTAATATGTCCCTAGGGATCTTAGGACCTCTACTAATATATGTCATCATGGAATCTCTCGATCAACCCATATAAATGATTGTAATATGTCCCTAGGGCTCCTAGGAATCCTAAGGACATATGTCATCATGGAATGTGTCCAAAAGGGTCATAGGTCATGCTATGACCACGTTGAACCAATATAAACCAATCTAATATGTGCCTCGGGGTCTTAGAATCCCTAGGGACATATGTCGTCATGGAATTTTTTGACCTATATAAGTGACACTTGTATGTCCCTAGGGGTCCTAGGACCACTAGGGACATATCTCATAATGGAATGTGTCGAACGGTGTCATAGGTCATCGTATGACCACTTTCAACTCATATAAATTATTGTAATATGTTCCTAGGGGTCCTACAATGCATAGTGACATATGTCATCATGAAATGTATCAAAAAGGGTCATAGGTCATCTTGAGACCTCCTTCGACACATATAAATTATTGTAATACGACCCTAAGGGTGCTAGGACCCCTAAGTACATACGTCATCATGGAATGTGTTGAAAGGACCTATGATCCCCTTGGACTCATATAAATGATTCTGATATGTCTCTAGGGGTCCAAGGACTCCTAGGGACATATGTCATCACAAAATGTCTTGAAAGGTGTCATAGATCATCCTATGACTCCCCTCAACCTACATAAATGATTGTAATATGTCCCTGGTATCTTAGGATGCCTAGGGACATATGTCATCATGAAATGCATTGAAAGGGGTCATAGGTCATCTTGTTACGCCCTTCTACCCATATAAACTACTCTTATATGTCTTTAGAGGTCGTACAACCCCTAGGGACATATGTTATCATGGAATGCATCAAAATAACCTTTGATCCCTTTCAACCCATATAAATGATTATTATATGTCCCTACGAGTCCTAGGACCCCTAGTGACATATATCTCTTGGATAGTGTTGTCCTTGATGTCACACAAAATGTCATATCAGTCTTTAATCTCAGTTAACTGAGTTCAAACAATGATAACCGAGCTCACTCGGTCATCAAAGAAAATAAAATAGACAGTGATAATCGAGTCATCGAAGAAAATAAAATAGACAGTAATAACCGAGCTCACTCGGTCATTGAAAGAAAGATGAAAAGTCAGTTTTCACCAAGCTCACTCAGTCATCGAAGGAAAGATGGAAAAGTCAATTTTCACCGAGCTCACTCGGTCATCGAAGGAAAGATGGAGAAGTCAGTTTTCACCGAGCTCACTCGGTCATCGAAGGAAAGATGGAGAAGTCAGTTTTCACCGAGCTCACTCGGTCATCCAAGGAAAGATGGAGAAGTCAGTTTTCACCGAGCTCACTCGGTCATCGAAGGAAAGATGGAGAAGTCAGTTTTCACCGAGCTCACTCGATCATCAAAGAAAAGATGTAGAAGTCAATTTTTACCGAGCTCACTCGGTCATCAAAGTGGAGTCAGTTTCACCAAGCTCACTCGGTCATCATAGGGAACTCAGTGCTTACCGAGTTCACTCAGCGACTGAAGGATTTAACGAAATTCTCTGTATTAATCGGGCTCAATCGGTTAACACAGGAATTCTTTTTGAATAGTGTGTAAAAAAAAAGGTGTAAAAACAAGTGAAGAAAAAGAAAAGCAAGGATGCGAAAGAAAATACTTGGATAAGAGGAGACTGAGCGAATCCTAATGAAGGATTAAAGGAGCTATAAAGTTGTATTTGATCAGTAAGGATCCAATCATGCCGAACAGAGCTCTGTAATCAGCAAAAGATAAGTTACATATTATTCAGGTCACTTCATTGTTGCTTTATAACCTTTGCAGCAGTGAATCCAAATCTCTTAACAGAGTTGGTTTAACAGCCATTTTGTAAATCCTCTAATGAGGTGACAATTCAGTTGAATTGTTCTAAAGACCTCTAGCAAGGCCACTTCTAATAGAGTGTTTAAATCCTCTAACAGGGTCACACCTAATAGTGTGTTTTTGTAACCTTTAACAGGGTTGGCTCCTAATAGGGCTCACTTCAGAAGAGTGAAAAATAGTAACTAGTTACATTGGTGGTTTTTCCCATATTGGGTTTCCACGTTAAATCTGGTGTCTCTAGTGTTTGAGTTTTCTGAATTGTTTTGATATCATTTCTTAATGATTGTTATTATTTGCTGCAATATCAAGTTTCAGTAATCTGTAAAATAGATCAAACTTTTAGACATCTAAGGGACTGTGAAATGTTTTTGTAGTAACTGATTCACCCCCGCCCCCTCTCAGTTACTTCATTCTCATTTCCAACAATTGGTATCAGAGCATTTGGTACTTGCAGGAGAAGATTTCAAGGATCTAAGAAAAAGATCAGGATGTCTTACAAAAGAGAAATTCTAAAACTTAATAGAGATAACTTCTCAGCATGGCAAGGACTGATGAAACTTCATCTGGCTACTATTGGTGATACTGGACTGAAATACATTGAAGAAGAATATGAAGAACCTTCTGGCACATTGTCAGTCAATGATATTGTTGAAAAGAAAACTCATAACAACATGATGATAGACATAGCATCTACTCTCAGCTATGAAGAATTTGATGACATTAAGGACTACAAAACCACCTTTGACATGTGGAACAAGCTAACAAAAATCTATGGAGGGGATGACAATGTGAGAAGAGAAAAAGCAAAAAGTCTAAGAGGACAACTTGATCAAATGAGGATGAGAGAGGATGAAAAAATTGCAAAGTATGTTGAAAGAGTTAAAGCATGTGTAAGTGCAATCAGGGCAGCTGGTGGTGACATCAAATGAGAAATAGTTGTAAGCAAAGTTCTCAGAACCTTGCTTCCCATTTATGCAATTAGAGTGTCTGCAATTCAGGAAAGAAGATGTGAAGAAAATCATCAGATAAATCTTGAGGCCATAGATGGGAGATTAACTGCATTTGAACTAGATAAGTTTGACAACTATGTTCCAGCTTCCAAGAAAATGGAATCAACATTTGAGGCCAAACTTTCACTCAAGGAGAAAAGAAAAAAGAAACTTCAGTTAGAAAGTGAAGATGAATCATATCTAAGCTTAGACAGTGATCTTGAAGTAATTGAAGCTCTTCTAGCAAGAAAATACTCCAGAGGCAGAGGAAAATATAAAGGTAAAGTTCCTCTAATATGTTTTTCATGTGAAGAAATTGGTCATATTGTAGCTAGGTGCTCGAACAAGAAGAAAAATGATGAAAAGAAGGATCATAAATGGAATGGAAAGAAAGATTTCAGATCATTCAAGAACAAAGGTAAGAAATCATGTTTCATGGCTGAAAATTCTGAAGATTCTGATAATAGTGAGGATGAAATTGTTTATATTGCTGTTAAAGATGATTCTGACAATGATGAGGAAGATAAAATTTCTCTTATCTCTCATATAAGTAAGAATGATACATGGATTATAGTCAGTGGTTGCTCACATCATATGACTGGTGATAAAACTAAGTTTGATCAGTTTGAAGATTATGATGGTGGTCGTGTAAGGTTTGGTAATAATGAACCTCGTTTCATAAAAGGAAGAGGAAGAATCTGTCTAACCAAAGAACTTGTTTGTAACAATGCCTATTGGGTTGAAGGTCTCAAACATAATTTGCTAAGTGTGGCACAATTACTCAATATTGGATTCAAGGTGGAATTCATGCATGGAAAGGCAAGACTGTTGAATGAGCAAGGAAAGCTGATAGGATCTGGCACCCAAACTAAAGGTAACTTATTCTATCTAGAACTTGGTGAATGCTCATGTTTTATTTCTCAAATTGAAGAGAGTTGGTTATGGCATAAAAGGTTGTGTCATGTCAATTTTGATAATTTGATAAAAATAAGCAAATTCAAGAAAGTAAGAGGCATTCCTAACATTAAGAAACCTGAGGTTGGTCTATGCAAGAACTGTCAGATTGGTAAAATGGGAAGGACTGGTTTTAAAAGTAAAAACTATCAATCTGAAGATATTTTAGAAATTGTGCATAGTGATTTATGTGGACCTATTGGAATAGAAAGCTATACTGGAGAGAAATTTTTCATTCTCTTTGTTGATGATTAGTCAAGAATGATGACTATCATGCATCTAAGAAATAAATCAGAAGCATTTGAGAAATTCAAATGGTATTTGGCAAGAGTAGAAAAAGAAACAGGGAAAAGACTGAAATGTTTAAGGTCAGACAGAGGTGGTGAATTCATTTCACATGAATTCAATAACTTCTGCATTGAAAGAGGAATTAAAAGACAGGTTTCAGCACTAGGAACTCCAAAACAAAATGGAATAGTTGAAAGAAGAAATATATCCATTATGGATTGTGCAAGAAACCTGATGATAGAAAAGAACATTGCTATCAAATATTGGAAGGAAGCCATCAGCACTGTAGTTCATACATTAAATTGAGTACAGCTGAAAAAGGACTCATTCAAGACTCCCTATGAATTATGGTATGGCCACAAACTCAATGTAAGTTATCTGAAAGTATTTGGAAGCAAATGTTATATTTTGAAAGAATCTAGAAAAGGAAAATTTGATGTAAAAGGTGATGAAGGAATATTTTTGGGATATTCTTGCAAAAGCAAAGCATGTAGATGTTTAAATCTATCCACTCAAAAGGTCATAGAAAGTGCACATGTGAAAATTGATGAGTTTGCAGACAAATTAGAAGAAGAAAGCAAAAAGGTACCTAAAGACTACAAGAGATTTGTTTACATTGAACCAGATACTATACCGAGTATACCGTTCACTCAAGAATCCTCAACTTCCGAGTCTTCAGTAACCGAGTTGCAAATAGTTCAAACCGAGCCTCGGCAACTTTCAGACACTACCAAGCAAGTTTCTACCGAGTCTGAATCAACCGAGCCAATATCTACCCACCCAGAACAACAAGAATCTGAAGTACAGAAGGATAACAATGAAATTCATTCAAGAGGCAAGGAACCTGTATTAGCAAAATATGTCAGAAGACATCATGCACTAGATCAGATCATTGGAGACAAATCTGAAGGAACCCTGACAAGAAGTAAGTTGAAAAATACTTGTTTACTTGCTGATTTTGAACCTAGAAGTATTAAGGATGCACTGTCAAATGATAGTTGGATTGAGGCAATGAATGAGGAAATAGAACAGATAGAGAAGAACAAGACATAGACTCTTGTACCCAAGCCTAAAGACAAGAATATAATTGGAACCAAGTGGGTATTCAGAAACAAGTTGACTGAAGATGGTAAGGTATCTAGAAACAAAGCTAGATTGGTATGCAAAGGATACTCACAAGAAGAAGGTATAGATTATGGAGAAAATTTTTCTCTTGTTGCAAGATTGGAAGGAGTCAGAACCTTACTTGCATATGCTTCTCACAAAGGATTCAAAGTTTATCAGATAGATGTCAAGTCAGCATTCCTTAATGGAATACTAGATGAAGAAGTTTACATTGAACAACCTGAAGGTTTTGTTGATCCAGATAAAAGGAACATGGTCTGCAAATTACACAAGGCCCTGTATGGTCTGAAACAAGCTCCTAGAGCATGGTATGAAAGATTGCATAATTATCTTATTCAGATTGGTTTTCAAAGAGCTAATGATAATAGTAGCTTGTATATAAAGGAAGGTCCAGATAATAAGATTTTCTTGGCAGAAATATTTGTAGATGATACTGTTTTCACAGGGCATGATGATCTTTGCAAAGAATTTTTAGAACAAATGAACAAGGAGCTTGAAATGTCTATGTTTGGTGAGATAAAATTCTTTGTTGGTCTTCAAATCCAACAAAATAAGAATGGCATCTTCATCGCTCAGTCAAAATACATCAAGGAGATATTGAAAAAGTTTGGTATGGAGGACTGTAAACCTGTTGGAACTCCTATGTGTACTGGATTGAAACTTACAAAAGATGATGAATCAAAAGAGGTAGATCAAACATTGTATAGATCTATGATTGGAAAATTGTAGTATGTAGTTCATACCAGGCCAGATATTGCTCTCACAATTGGTATTGTTGCAAGATTTTCAGCAAAACCAAGAGAAACCCACCTGATGGAAATCAAGAGAATAATGAGATATTTGAAAGGAACTGAAGATTATGGGCTATGGTACAAATTTGGAGGTAATTTGAATTTGAAAGTTTTTACTGATGCTGATTGGGCAGGGAACCTTGATGACAGAAAAAGCACAAGTGGAGGAGCATTCTTTCTTGGAAAAAGATTGATTTCTTGGAGAAGCAAAAAGCAAAATTGTACATCCCAATCTACAGCAGAGGCAGATTATGATGCTGCAGCAGTAAATTGTTCTAATATTCTTTGGTTTAAGCAACTATTGCAAGGAATGAAGATGGAAATCAAAGAACCAGTTGTTATGTTCTGTGATAATACAAGTGCAATCAATATATCCAAGAATCTAGTGATGCATTCCAAGACCAAGCATATTGCAATCAAATATCATTTTGTCAGAGAATTGGTGCAAGACAAGGAGATCAGAATGGAACATGTCCACACAAAGGAACAAATTGCTGATATATTCACAAAGCCCTTGTCTAAGGATGCATTTTTATATCTTAGAGGTAATTTAGGGGTCATTCCCCTATCCGAAGTTCACTAAAGGAAGCTTTAGTGATGCATCAACGCATACCAGATTGAAGATCTATTTGTTGATGTAGTTTAATCAGAAGTCATTGCATATGAATCAGTACTATAGGTACATTGCAATTCACTTTACTTCTGTTGTCTTTGGCATGTGTTGTCAAAGAGGGGGAGATTTACTGTCATATCCTTCTAAAATTTATGAAATTTATGAGACTTAAAAAATTTGCTATGAAGCTCCTTAAAAGAGGGAGACTAGTGAAAGAGGGAGAAGTCTGTTATCTTGTTTTCAAAATTTCATTCTGTTATGACATGTTTTGTTGCCATCAATGCCAAAGAGGGAGATTGTCGGATTGTGTTGTCCTTGATGTCACACAAAATCTCATATCAGTCTTTAATCTCAGTTAACCGAATTCAGACAATGATAACTGAGCTCACTCGGTCATCGAAGAAAATAAAACAGACAGTGATAACTGAGTCATTGAAGAAAATAAAATAGATATTAATAACTGAGCTCACTCGATCATCGAAGGAAAGATGAAAAGTCAATTTTCACCGAGCTCACTCGGTCATCGAAGAAAAGATGGAAAAGTCAGTTTTCACCGAGCTCACTCGATCATCGAAGGAAAGATGGAAAAGTTATTTTTCATCGAGCTCACTCGGTCATCGAAGGAAAGATGGAGAAGTCAATTTTCACCGAGCTCACTCGGTCATCAAAGGAAAGATGGAGAAGTTAGTTTTCACCAAGATCACTCGATCATCGAAGGAAAGATGGAGAAGTCAATTTTCACCAAGCTCATTCGGTCATCAAAGAAAAGATGGAGAAGTCAGTTTTTACCAAGCTCACTCGGTCATCAAAGTGGAGTCGGTTTCACCAAGCTCACTCGGTCATCACAAGGAACTTAGTGCTTACCGAGTTCACTCGACGATTGAAGGATTTCATGGAATTCTCTGTATTAACTGGGCTCAGTCGGTTAACACAGGAATTATTTTTGAACAGTGTGTAAAAAAAAAAAAAGGTGTAAAAACAAGTGAAGAAAAAGAAAAGCAAGGATGTGAAAGAAAATACTTGGATAAGAGGAGACTGAGCGAATCCTGATGAAGGATTAAAGGAGCTATAAAGTTGTATTTGATTAGTAAGGATCCAATCAAGCCAAACAGAGATCTGTAATCAGCAAAAGATAAGTTGCATATTATTCAGGTCACTTCATTTTTGCTTTATAACCTTTGCAACAGTGAATCCAAATCTCTTAACAGAGTTGGTTTAACAACCATTTTGTAAATCCTCTAACAAGGTGACAATTTAGTTGAATTGTTCTAAAGACCTCTAGCAAGGCCACTTCTAAAAGAGTGTTTAAATCCTCTAATAGGGTCACACCTAACAGTGTGTTTTTGTAACTTTTAACAGGGTTAGCTCCTAACAGGGCTCACTTCAGAAGAGTGAAAAATAGTAACTAGTTACATTGGTGGTTTTTCCCATATTGGGTTTCCACGTTAAATCTGGTGTCTCTAGTGTTTGAGTTTGCTGAATTGTTTTGATATCAGTTCTTAATGATTGTTATTATTTGCTGCAATATCAAGTTTCAGTAATCTGTAAAATAGATCAAACTTTTAGACATCTAAGGGACTGTGAAATGTTTTTGTAGTAACTGATTCACCCCCTCCCCCTCTCAGTTACTTCATTCTCATTTCCAACAATATCCTCATGCAATGTGTCAAAAGGGTCATAGGTCATCATATGATCCCCTTTAACCCAGATAAATGATTGTAATATTTTCTTAGAGGTCCTAGGACCCACTGGGACATTTGTCATCATGGAATGCATGATAAGGGGTCAAAAGTCATCCTATGACCCACTTCAATCCATATAAATGAGTCTACTATGTCCTTAGGGGTCCTAGAACCCTTAGAAAAATATGTCATCATAAAATCTATCAAAAGGGGTCATAAGTGACCCTAAGACCCCTTTCAACTCATATAAGTAATTTAAATATTTTTTTAGAGCTCCTAGGACCCCTAAGGACATATGTTTTCATAGAATGCATCGAAAGAGGTCATAGGTCATCATTTCATGCCCTTCAACTCATATAAACGATTTTAATATCTCATCATGGAATGCATTGAAAGGGGTCATAGGTCATCCTATGATAACCTTCAACTCATATAAATAAGTCTAATATGTTTTTAGTGGTCCTTGGACCCTTAAGGATATATGTATTTATAGAATGCATCAAAAAGGGTCATAGGTCATACCATGACCCCCTTCAACCCATCAAAATGATTCTAATATATATGTCATCATCGAATGTGTTGAAAGGGGTTATAGGTCATCCTATGAACTCCTTCGACCCATATAAATAATTCTAATATGTCCCTAGGGGTCTAGGACTCATAAAGACATATTAGAAATAAACTATTCTAATATGTCCCTAGAGGTGCTAGGATCTCTAGGGATATAAGTAGTCATGGAATGTGTCAAAAGTGATCATATGTTATGTATTGATGCCTTTCAACACATATAAATGATTGGAATATGTTCGTAGGGGTCCTAGAACACCTAGGGACATATGTCATGATGGAATGCATCGAAAGGGGTTGCAAGTCATCTTGTGACCCCTTTCGACCCATATAAACAATTGTATTATGTTTCTAGGGGTCCCTAGAGACCTATGTCATCATGGAATGTGTCAAAAGTGATCGTAGATCATCTTGTACCCCCTTTTGATATCTAAGGACAAATTTTATCATAGAATGTGTAAAAAGGGGTCATAGGTCATTCTATGATCCCTTTCAATCGATATAAACAATTGTAATATGTCCTTAGGAATCTGAGGACTCCTACAAATATATGTCATCATAGAATGCATCAAAAAGGGTTATAGATCATCATATGACCCCGTTCGACCCATATAAATAATTATAGTATGTTCTTAGGGGTCGTAGGACCTATAGTGACATATGTAATCATTGAATGTGTTAAAAGGGGTCATAGGTCATCCTTTGACCCCCTTCAACCCATATAAATGAGTCTAATATGTGCTTAAGGGTCCTACGACCTCTAGGGATATATGTCATCATGGAATGTGTCAAAAGGGACCTATGACCACTTTCAAACCATATCAATGATTGTAAGATATCCTTAAGACATATGTTGCCATGGAATGCATCGAGAAGGGTCAAAAGTCATCCTATGACACACTTTGACCCATATAAATGATTGAAATATGTCCCTAGGGGTCCTAGGACACCTAGTGACATATGTCATTATGGAATGCATTGAAAGGGGTCATAGGTCATCCTATGACCACCTTCGTCCCATATAAACGAGATGTCCCTAGGGGTCCTAAGACCACTAAGGACATATGTCATCATGGAATGCATCAAATGGGATGACCTATGATCCCCTTCGACCCATATAAATGATTGTAATATGTCTCTAGGGGTCCTAAGACCCCTAGGTACATATGTAATTATAGAATGCTTTGAAACGGGTCATAGGTCATCCTATGACCCCTTTTGACCCATATAAATGAGTCTAATATGCCTTTATGGGTCCTAGGACCCCTAGGGACATATGTCATCATGGAATGTGTTGAAAGAGACATATGACCACTTTCGACCCATATAAATGATTCTAATATGTCCCTAGGGGTCTTAGAACCCCTAGGGACATATGTCGTCATTGAATG
Source organism: Cupressus sempervirens (assembly GCA_028749045.1). Classification (NCBI taxonomy): domain Eukaryota; kingdom Viridiplantae; phylum Streptophyta; class Pinopsida; order Cupressales; family Cupressaceae; genus Cupressus; species Cupressus sempervirens. Next base: position 192,376,453 of record CM053792.1, read on the forward strand.
TATCGAAAGGGGTCATTGGTCATTCTATGACCCCCTTCAACCTTTATTCATGGAATCTATCAAAAGCGGTCATAGATCATCCTCTAACCTCTTTCGACCTATATAAATAATTATAATATCTTCGTAGGGTCCTAGGACCCCTACGGACATATGTCATAATGGAATGCATCGAAAGGGGTTATAGGTCATCTTGTGACACCCTTCAACCCATATAAATGATTGTAATATGTCCCTAGGGGTCCTAGGACCCTTAGGGACATATGTCATCATAGAAAGCATATAAAACTATCACAAGTCATCATGTGACCTACTTTGACCCATATAAATGATTCTAATATGTCCCTCGGGGTCCAAGGAACCTTAGGGACATATGTCGTCATGTAATGCATCAAAAAGGGTCATAGGTCATCCTATGAGGACCTTCGACCCATATAAATGAGACTAATATGTCCATAGGGTTCCTACGACCCCTAGGCACATATGTCTTCATGGAATGCATCGAATGGTGTCATAGGTCATCCTATGACCACTTTCGACCCATATAAATGAATCTAATATGTCCCTAGGATTCTAAGGATCCCTGAAGAAATATCTTGTCATGGAATGTGTCAAAAGGGGTCATAGGTCATCCTATGACCACCTTCAACCCATATAAATGATTATAATATGTCTCTAGCGGTCCTAGGACCATTAGGGACATATGTTATCATAGAAAGCATTGAAAGGGGTCATAGGTCATCCTATGACCCCCTTTGACCCCTATAAATGATTGTAATATGTCCCTAATGGTCCTAGGACCCCTAGTGATATATGTCAGCATGAACTGGCTCAAAAGTGGTCATAGGTCATCCTATGACCCCCTTCGACCTATATAAATGAGTCTAATATGCCCTTAGGGGTCCTAGGGTCCCTAGGGACATATGTCATCATGGAATGTGTCGTAGGGGTTCATAGGTCTTCCTATGACCCCTTTCGACCCATATAAATGATTGTAATAAATCTTTAGGGGTCCTAGAACTCCTAGAGACTTATTATATTATGTAATGCATCGAAAAGGGTCAGAGGTCATTCTGTGACCACCTTCAACCCATATAAATAATTGTGATATGTCCTTAGGGTAATCTTTTATTATGAAATGCATTGAAAAGTGTCATAGGTCATCCTATGACACCCTTTGAATCATATAAATGATTTTAATATGTCCCTAGGTTTTCTACAACTCTTAAGGACATATGTCATCATGGAGCTTGTCGAAAGGGGTCATATGTTATCCGATAACCCACTTTGACCAATATAAATGAGTCTAATATGTCCTTAGGGGTCCTAGGACCCCTAGAGAAATCTGTCATCATGGAGTGTATCGAAAGGGGTCATAGGTCATCCTATGACCACTTTCGACCTATATAAACGATTGAACTATGTCCTTAGGGGTCATAGGACTAGTAGGAACATGTGTCGTCATGGAATGTGCCGAAACCTATGACCCCCTTCCACCCATATAAATGATTCTAATATGTTCCTAGGGTTCATAGGACCTCTAGGGACATATGTCATCATTGAATGTTTTGAAATGGGTCATAGGTCATCCTATGATCCATTTCAAACCATATAAATGATTCTAATATGTTCTTAGGGGACCTAGGTCCCCTAGGGTCATATGTAGTCATGAAATGTGTTGAAAGGGGCCATAGGTTATCCTATTACCCCTTTCAACCCATATAAATGATTTTAATATGCCTGTAGGTGTCCTAAGACCCCTAGGGACATATGTTATTATGGAATTCATCAAAAAGGATCATAGGTCATCCTGTAACTCCATTTTAGCCAAATGAATGATTGTAATATGTCCCTAGGGGTCCTAGGACCCATAGTGACATATGTCATCATGAAATACATTGAAAGGGATCATAGGTCATTCTAAGACCCCTTTCGACCCATATAAATTATTTTAATACGTCCCTAAGGATCGTAGGACCTGTAGGGACATATGTCATCATGAAATGTGTCAAAAGTGGTCATAGCTCATCCTATGACCCTTTTCAACCCATATAAATGATTCTAATATGTACCTAAGTATCCTAGGTCCCTTGGGGACATATATCATCATGGAATGCATCGAAATGGGTCCCTAGGGGTCTCTCGATCAACCCACATAAATGATTCTAATATGTCCCTAGGGGTCCTAGGAACCCTAAGAAAAAATGTTTTCATAAAATGTGTCAAAAAAGTTTATAGGTCATCCTATGACCCCCTTCCACCCATATAAATGATTGTAATATGTCCCGAGGGTTCCTATTACCCCTTGTGATATATGTCATCATGGAATGTGTCGAAAGGGGTTATAGGTCATCCTATTATCCCCTTTGACCTATATAAATGATTATAATATGTCCCTAAGGATCTTAGGACCCCTAGGGACATATGTCATTATGGAATGTGTCAAAAGGCATCATAAGCGATCTTGTGACTTGCTTCAACCCAAATAAATGATAGTAATACATGTCATCATGGAATGTGTTAAAAGGGGTCATAGGTCATCTTGTGACCCCCTTTGACCCATATAAATGAGTCAAATATGTCCCTAGGGGTCCTATGACTCCTAGGGACATATGTTATCATGGAATGCATCAAAAGGGGTCAGATGTCATCTTGTGACCCCCTTTGACCCCCTTCAACCCATATAAATGATTCTATTATCTCCCAAGGTTTCCTAGGACCCCTAGGGACATATGTCATCATGGGATGTGTCGAAAGGGGTCTAGGTCATTCTATGAGTCTAATATGTCCTTAGGGGTCTTAAGACCTCTAGGGACGTATGCCATTATGGAATGTGTTGAAAAGGGTCAGAGGTCATGCTATGAACCCGTTCAACTCACATAAACAATTCTAATATGTCCTTAGGGGTTCTAGGACACCTAGAGACATATGTTATGTGGAATGTGTTGAAAGGTGTCATTGGTAATTCTATAACCCCCTTCGACCCATATAAATGATTCTAATATTTTTGTAGGATTCCTAGCACTCCTAGGGACATGTCATCATGGAATGCTCCAAAAGGGGTCATAGGTCATCCTATGACCCCCTTCAACCCCATTCAACCTATATAAATGATTATAATATGTCCCTAGTGGTCCTAGGACCACTAGGGACATATGTCATCATGGAATGTGTTGAAAGGGGTCATAGGTCATCCTGTGACCCCCTTCGACCAATATAAATGAGTTTAATATGTCTTTAGGGGTCCTAGGACCCCTAGGGACACATGTCATCACAAAATGTGTCAAAAGAGGTCATAAGTTTTCCTGTGACCCCCTTCGACCCATATAAAAAAATTTAATATATCCTTAGGGGTCCTAGGACCCCTAGAGTGATACGTCATCATGAAATTGTGTTGAAAGGGGTCATAGGTCATCCTGTGACCTCCTTTGACTCATATAAATGAGTTTTATATATCCTGAGGTGTCCTAGCACCCCTAGGGACATATGTTATCATGGAATGCATCAAAAGTGGTCATAGGTCATCATGTGATGCCCTTTGACCCATATAAATGATTATAATATGTCCTTAGAGGTCCTAGGACCCTTAGAGACATGTCATCATGGAATGCATCAAAAGAGATCATAGGTCATCTCGTGACTTCTTTTGACCCATATAAATGAGTCTAATATATTCGTAGGGGTCCTAGGACCCCTAGGGACATATGTCATCATTGAATGCATTGAAAGGGGTCAAAAGTTATGATGTGACCCTCTTCTACCCATATAAATGATTCTAATATGTCCCTAGCTATCCTAGGACCCCTAGGGACATATGTCATCATGGAATGTGTCGTAAGGGGTCATAAGTCATTCTATGACCCACTTTGACCAATATAAATGATTGTAATATGTATAATAGTATAATAATATCGTAAAAATAATAGTCATATAGTATAATAATCATATATATATATATATATACATATTTATATTTATATTTATAGATTTTAATAATAATAATAACATAATGTATTATTATATATTAATAACATAGGTCATAATAATAATAATATATTATAGATTATAATTTATAAATGATAATAATAATAATAATATATTAATATCATATATATATAATATATTACGTTATTATATTTAATAAAAATATAATAAAAATAATAATAATACAATATAATAATATATATTATATTTATAGATAATAATAATAACATAATATATTATTATATATTATATCTTTATGTTATGTTGTTAATGTATATTATATATTATATAGTATATAGATTGTATATTATATTATATATAATAGTTACATTATTATATTCTATATTTATAGATTATATATTATATCTTTACATATTTCATAACTCAAATTAGTCATATAACTCACAAATTCATTTTTCCCTCCAATTTTTTTGGGGCCAGTATTGGATATCCAATTTGATATCAGATATCTCATATGAAATTGGATATCCGATATCAAATCAGATATCTGATATGACTGGCATGATTTTCTCCGAGTATTTCCTATCACTGGAAACCCAACAACATCACTTTTTGTGGGTCTTTTCCATGGGTTTTATAAAAGGTCACAGTTTGGGGCCCAACCAATCGAAAATAGTTTGATAATATAACCCTAGGTGTCTAATATTTTCATCTGAATGGGCAGCAACAATCGTCAAAATGCTAAATGAAAATAGAAGGTATCCAATGAAGATATTGCAGCATATATGGAAAAGGAAAAAATGGAACACTGAAGGAAAAGACAAGGTATGTTAAATGTTAGTCAAGTAGATGATGAATTAGTCGAAGGTGAAATCATAGAGTCAGATAATGAATATGTGCAATTGGGGAATGAAAATGTACCAATTGAAAATGATAATGCTAGAATTGAAAATTTAAAGAATGAAAATCTTGAGGATGAAATACTACTAGGTCATAATGTAAATTGCATAATTAACCATGCTAAACATGACAATGCACAGGAACCTAATGCACAAGAACCTTACATAACTCTTAATTATAATTGACATGAAGGTTCTAGAGCACCAAAATGGATAATTGAAATTGATGAAATGATTATTACTAGTTTGGAAGGGAAAAAATTAGAAAGAACCAGTCAGTTATGGGCTTCAAGACTATATAAGATGTTTTTTGGCAACAAGACAGTGGTGGAGCAATGTTAGCTTTTCATGCACTTATTAAAGATGTAAAAGCTGAAACCTATGCTTTCCAAATTGAAGATTCGTGTCAATAAAATTTCTGAAAGAAATGCCATTATTACGATAAATATTTTCAGTGCTCTACATAGCATTAGGAAAAATAGTTGGGAGAAGGATAATAGAGCTGCTCGAAGGATTATTACAACCTCTTTGGTAAATCATCATTTGAGAAAGGGTAGATATATGAGACAAACTTGTATTGATTTGAACCTAAATCATACTACTTTTAGAAGAGCACTTAGTCGTTGAGAGAGAATTGATGATGCTCTTCAAAATGAAACATGAGCATTTGGTGGGAGACTTCCATGTTTTGGTAAGAAGCTATCCAATGATGTGAAAGAAGAAATTACACAATTTTGACACTCTAGCTCATGAGTATTACCCAATGCTAAAGACATGTTAAAGTTAAGAATTGGTATCAAAGACTACACACCACATCCTAAAAACTATTTGGAGTTAAGTCAAACTATGTTGTTCAAACAATTTAGAGAGAGTGATCCAAGTCTTCATACATCACAAAGGGCTTTTGAATATTTGAAGCTATATTATTGTGTGCCACTCAAAAGTTGAAATACATATTGTTGTGAATATCATGTTGAGTTTTCTATGCACCATGAACTATTATGCTCCATCCACTCTACTTTTCATAGTAAAGAAATGTTGGATGATTGTGGTGCTATTGGGCTTCCAAAATCATCAAGAGACTTGCTAGATCATTTTTATCTCATGGAGTTGATAGTTGTTTCTTTTATAGAAATGCTTGCTTAAATGAGAAGTTTTCAGAATGTGGTGGCTTGTCGAAGTTTGACAAATATTTCCATGAGGGGTGCAAACAAGATCTTGGAAAGATAATACTTTAAAAAAAGGAATATGAAATGGTGAAATACACATTAAAGAGTGGGGGTGAGGGCTCTAAATGTGAATTGGTTGGGTAAGACATTAGTGTGGCTAGTTTTATTTCAAATTTCAAGGAAAATCTTTTTTACAAGTATGCAAGACATAGTCATAGGTCTCAGTGGTTGGATCAACAATTTAGAATGTGTGAGGAGAATTTTCCCATTGGCACTATTATATAATTTTTTGATTTTTTTGAGAGCTAAAAATTGCAACCTCAAAATGAGACACAATCTCAGTATTACAACTCCATTTAGATTGCTATTTTCATTCACATAACATATAGACATGCCCTTGATAGTACACAAGATAATCGAAAGATTATTAGAGAGTACCATTTTTATATGAGCGATGATAGATCTCACTCTCATGAGTTTGTGCAAAATTGTTTCGAGAGTTATTTTGATTTCTTACATGAGCATGCAATTGCTCTGGATAGACATATCATTTGGTTAGATAACTATATAGGTTAATTCAAGAATGCTCGCATGTTTTATTGGTTGTGTAGGATGCACATAGAGAGGGGGTGCCTCATATTTGGAGTTTTTTTGAGTCTAGCCATGGAAAAGGGGAACATGATAGAGTAGGGGCATGTGTAAAGAGAGCTCTAGTTAAGGAGAAACTAAAGATTTTAGCAACATAGCTTCTTGATGCTTGTAGCATTGTTTATAGGTGTAGTTTAGCATTATCACACGGGGGGACTCTAGATTCAATGGTACAAAAGTTCTTTTGGTTAGTTGAGAAAGGGTCCATAGGTGATAGATCAGATTGTGCTATAGTGAGAGACTCATAAAAAATGCATTCATTATGGAGCTTTGATTGTAGTCTGTGGACCATTTGGACACAACAGCTAGCTTTCTTTTGTCCTAGTTATTTTCAGTGTGATTTGGATCACTATGAGTCGAGTGAGTGCATGGAAAAATGGGCTCCACATTATCTTACTCCATTGTCTATCATACCCTCTATCAGAAATGATGACATGGAAAGTTCACTTGAGCATAACCATCGATCAAATCTACTTCAGCTAGGACATGTCTTTGCATTGGTCGCACCATAGGGGAATGATCAAAAATCCAATTATTGGTTAGCACGTTGTGTAAGAGGTAAAAAAAAACTTGAACAACTAATCTTAGATGATGATGGATTCACATATCCTACTAGTTCAGTGGTTATCTTTGGAACATGGCCACAGACATACATGCTTGAAAGGAACAAAATTCTTGCATTCAAAGACTATCAGAAGCACAAAATAATTCTCATATATTCACATCTTATTATAGCAACTAATGTAAAGTTGTTGAAGCATCAAGGAAGAGCAAAAGTAAAAGAACTTTACACTATTACTAATGCTAATCATGAAGCCCTATTGGAGACCCTAAAATAGAGAGAGGACCCTATTGGAATACTCAACTAGGTATATTTACTTCTTATGTTATTTTCTTTAAAACGATTCAGTGAATCGCTAATTATCTTGTTTATTACAATAAGTTACTAATTTTTTTATGATATTGGAATGTAGGTACATCATGAAGAGTGGGTGGTAGGGGGTGAGGCTGTTGGGGAGAATTCCTAAGATTTATGATGTATTATGATGTAAAATGTGAAATTTTTTGTATACGGTTTTTGTAATAATAAAAAATAAAAGTTATTCAAAATAACACATACACATCCAAATGCATGCAAAAGATTTGAACTATTCTATTTTTATTTATGATGAGTGGTCTAAATTACATGATCTAATTTAGTACTTGAAAAGAAAAGATTGATTTAATTTTTTCTATGATTGTATCTTTTGCAACATTGTGATATATTAACTTCATAGAGAGGTGGTTTTTCAATTTTTATAAACTTTCTATAAGATTTTTACTCTTTAGTTACATTTTAGATTTTACTTTTTACATATGAAGGGCTTCGTAGGCCTTTGAAACCATTTATAGTTAGAAGATCCTTAGAACAACAACACAACATAAAAAGAAACTTAGTTGAGGAGGTAGGGCCCTAAAGACAAGTCCAATGGATTTTTGAAGGGAACCTAAAATCTTGTAGGGTTTTGAAAAGTACTCCAAACATTCAATGATTTTTCTAAGGATCCTAAATATTCCAAGTCTACCAAAATTTCCATTTCTTCCCAACCAAAGAAAACATATATCTAGAAAATACCCTTTTAAACTATCAACGAGAAGCACAAAAACCTCATTATTTCTCTTCTTTGAGCCAATTTCCTAGTGCAAAAATCATAACCTAGAGAAAAAAAAGATCTTCAACCATGCAACCTCTAGATATCCAAAAAAAATGTTATTAAATAAATAGAACACTTCCCACCTTTTAGAGGGGAGATCTCCACCATGTAAGATGATCCACCAAAAAAAACCATATGAAATTTAATCTTTTGAAAAGGATGAGAAATAAAAACATTATAAAAGAAATGAAGAGTCCTCATAGAGAATCGCCAAAAAATTCTTAACATTTGCATGGAGAAAAATCAATTCGAGGAGAAAGACACATACTACTACACCATACTTACTATTAAATTCTCATCCCAACTACCACAAATATAGATTTTAAAACAGAATAAACCTTGAAGCACAAAGGGTATTCAAATATCATCACCAAGATAAAGAGAGAGGGGGCCAAATAAACTACATAGAATCTTGATCTCTCACAAATTGCCTAACATTACTCTCACATATCAACATAGCCATTCACCATAGGTAAGAAAAAAGAATAATCATGAGTAAAAGAGAATAAAGTCACCACTTAGAGAAGAAAATAAAGATTGAACATAGAGCTAGGTTGTATTGGGAAACAAAAAACCTATCTCAAACACTCCAACATGAAGACAGCCTCCAAGCTAGAAATGTTAACACTATACAAAACATTTTATCACTTACATAAGCCAAGACCCTAACCTAGTGAACACCGGTGTAACCCAACATAGCTGAGACCCATGATGGTTTAGAAGACAACTAAATTAAATGTATGAAATATTCTTTTTTTTCCTTCTTATAACTCCATGATTTTTAAGCCACATGTTATACAAATTTCTCTCTAAATGATTAATGTATGTGATTATTTGTTATAGAATATATTTATTACAAGTAACAATATCAAGATTTTGTTCTGGAAAATTATAGAATCTTTCTTGTAGTATCACAAGAGATTGATGCAATGCATACATTTTTTTTAAAGAATTTACAATAAAACATAGTGTGCACAAGCTTCATTAAATAAGATCCTCCATTTTTACTCAAAATTTTTGGCTTTGAATGTTCTTTAACAATAAAAGGGTATTCATCAAAAGAAACATCTAGAATTCACAAAAAATTTATATGTATCCAATTATATCAAAGAAATAAAGAAAATTACATTTTTTAATGTTAAACATTATATAATATTAATATTATTAAATCTTTAATTAAATAGTTGAATTGTTGTCATCAAATTACACTTTTGATGTTTTCTTCATTTCATAAGTAGTTCAAGAAATGGGCATGTGGGAGATGTTTATTCTCTTCATGAAGAAAACTAAGCATAGTAAATTCCCCTTGGTAAGTTTTTATAGCCACTGTCTTTATCAAAACACCCACCTAAAGAGATCTATACACCCATATAAAGAAATCTACAATATAATATTAAACTGACTAGACTCCTCAAGGATTAGATTCATACTTATTAGTCTCTCTCTTTTAGACATGAGACATTAGTTTCCATGTTTTTGAATTATTCAATTTTCAAAAGTCATTCAATTTCCAAATACACATCCATAAAAGTGCATAAACATAACATTCTAACATTAAAGGATCACAAGAGCGTAACTTTGACACTGTTGATCTTGTCATCAAATCATCAGTGCCATTAGCACTGAGTGGGTTGGTGAACCCTAGTGATACCCTTGTTCCAGCCACAGAGATCATCCATCATCCATGGCCACCCCATATTGAGGACTCTCTGAGGTGCTCTAAGTGTGTTTGGAGGTTAATCTTCTGAGGGTCATAACTCAGAGCTCATGAGGGCTATCAATAAACTATCAAATGTTACAAGATGATGATGCTAAGAACTAAAATAACCTATCTCATTTTTTAGAGATCACATTTTGTTTGGATTTGGCATAGTGATCTCGCTTGATTCCAAAACTTGTAGTGTTCCTTAGTTCATAGGTGCACCAGAGCATAACTTTGAAACTGCTAATCTTGGCATTGAATCATTAGAGCCATTAGCATTGAGTGAGTAGGTGAACCCTAGTGACACCCTTGTTTCAACTACAAAGACCATCCATTATTTGCAACCACCCCATACCAAGGAGTCTCCAAGGTGCTCTAAGTACATTTCAAGGTCTATCTTCTAAGGGTCATAGCTCAGAGCTCATGAGGGCTATCGATAACACATCAAATATTATAGGACGATGATGCTAAGGCCTAAAATAACCTATCTCATTTTTGAGAGATCACCTTCTATTTGGATTCAACATAATGATCTTTCTCGATGCAAAAACTCGTAGTGTGCCTCAGTTCATAGGTGCACCAGAGCGTAACTTTGAAATCGCTAATCTTGGCATCAAATTGTTAGTGCCATTACCTCTAAGTGGGTGGGTGAGCCCTAGTGACACCCTTGTTCCAGCCACAAAGATCATCCATCATCTATGGCCACCTTGTACAGAGGAGTCTCCAAGGTGCTTTAAGTGCATTTGGAGGTTGATCTTTCGAGGGTCATAACTCAGAGCTCGTGAGGGCTATCAATGAACTATAAAATGCTATAGGACGGTGATGCTAAGACCTAAAATAACCATTATTATTTTTAATAGATCACATTCCATTTGGATTCAGCAGAGTGATCTCGCTCGATGCCAAAACTCACAGTGTGCCTCAGTTCATATGTGCACCAGAGCGTAACTTTGAAACCACTGATCTTGGCATCAAATTGTCAATGCCATTAGCTCTAAGTGAGTGGGTGAACCTTAGTGACACCCATTTTCCAGCCACAGAGATCATCCATCATCCACAGCCACCCCATATGGAGGAGTCTCTAAGGTGCTCTAAGTGCATTTTGAGGTCTATCTTGTGAGGGTCATAACTTGGAGCTCATGAGGGCTATTGATGAACTATTGAATTCTATAGGAAGGTGATACTGAGACCTAAAATAACCTATCTCATTTTTTAGAGATCACATTCCATTTGGATTTGGCATAGTGATGTCACTCGATGCCAAAACTCACAGTGTGCCTCAACTCATAGGTGCACCACAAATGTAACTTTGAAACCATTGATCTTGGCATCAAATCATCATGCCATTAGCTTTGAGTAGGCTAGTGAACCCTAGTGATATCTTTTTTCTAGCCATGGAGACCATCCATCATCCATGACCACCCCATACTATGGAGTCTCCAAGGTGCTCTAAGTGCATTTTGAAGTCAATATTCCAAGGGTCATAACTTATAGCTCGTGAGGGATATCGATGAACTCTAAAATGCTATAGGATAGTGATGCTAAGGCTTAAAATAACCTATCTCATTTTCAAGATATCACATTCCATGCGGATTCGGCATAGTGATCTCACTTGATGCCAAAACTCGCAGTGTAGCTTAGTTCATAGGTGCACCACAACGCAACTTTGAAACCAATAATCTTGGCATTGAAACATCAGTTCCATTAGCTCTATGTGGGCGAGTGAACCCTAGTGAAACATTTCTTCTAGCCATAGAGATCATCCATCATCTGCGGCCACCCCATATTGAGGACTCTCCAAGGTGTTCTAAGTGCATTTTGAGGTATATCTTCCAAGGGTCATAGCTCAGAGCTCGTGAGGGCTATTGATGAACTATCAAATGCTAAAGGATGGTGATGCTGAGTCCTAAAATAACCTATCTCATTTTTGAAAGATTGTATTCTATATAGATTCGACACAGTGATCTTGCTTGATGCCAAAACTCGCAGTGTGCCTCAGTTCATAGGTGCACAAAGCATAACTTTGAAACCACTAATCTTGGCATTGAATCGTCAATGCCATTAGCTCTAGGTGGGTGGATAAACCCTAGTGACATGTATTTTTCTAGCCAGAGAGACCATCCATCATCTATGGCCACCCTGTACTGAGGAGTCTCCAAGATTCTCTAAGTGCATTTTGAGGTCTATCTTCTGAGGGTCATAACTTGGAGCTCATGAGGGATATTGTTGAATTATTGAGTGTTACAAGATGGTGATCCTAAGACCTAAAATAACATATCTCTTTTTCAAGAGATCAAATTCCATTTGGATTCGACATAGCGATCCCGCTCGATGCCAAAACTCATAGTGTGCCTTAGTTCATAGGTACACCATACTGTAACTCTAAAACTGCTGATCTTGGCATCAAATCATCAGTGTCATTAGCTCTAGGTGGGTTGGTGAACCCTAGTGATGCCCTTATTCTAGCCATGGAAGCCATCCATCACCCATAGCCACCCTATACTAAGGAGTCTCCAAGGTGCTCTAAGTGCATTTCGAGGTCAATTTTTGAAGGGTCATAACTAGGAACACATGACGGCTATTGGTGAACCATTGAATGCTATAGGATGGTGATGCTAAGGCCTAATATAACCTATCTCATTTTTGAGAGATAGTAAAAAAGTGAAAAAGGTTTGATCCAATCAAGTCTCTTAAGTTGTGATATTTTGAGGTTATGTTGAAATTGAAAAGTTGAAGTATGAGGATAGTAACAAAGTGAAGTGCTAGTTATCAAAAATTTTGAGTCTAGGAATGAGTTTGTGGTTGGGAATAGAATCCATAGTTGATGAGTGGAGTCCTTAACTGATTTGAGATTAGATTTGAAGCCAAGAGTTAGTTTTAAGGTTGAAGGTGGAGTTTAAAATCAGATTTGGTGTTAATTGAACCTTGTGTAGGAGGTTAACATGTGTGTTTATGTCATGATAGCACTTCAAATTAAACATTGCATCCAAATTTGATAATAAAGGTTGTTAAATTTTTAGTCATAAATTATTTCATTTAAATTGAATATAACAAACATAATCAAAATTAATGATATTACATAAACATGAACAATACACATGATCCATGATAAATTGAACAATACTAGATACTAAATTAATATGTATATCATTGTGCACATAAATGACAAAAATATATATCAATATATATATATATATATCCATAGAATTTTTTTTACATAAATATATATCAAAGATCATTTATGGACATAGACAAAGTACCCAAATATATATCAGAATACATAGATCCATATACAAAATGTGGCTGATCATGCCATTGAAATATGTATAATATCAATGTTTCTATAAACAATGTGGCATATGCCATCTCAAAATGTCTCATGATGGATCGTACAACAACTATACTATCCGAGGGTACTGGTGGATGATCAAAATGCAACCTCTTCGGTACACTAGGTGGATCGGATCCTCCTACATAAACAAAAAAGAAAAACCCAAAGTTAGACTACTCAATTTATATGATTCTTTGTATCTAACATTGAATTACTCAAATGCATTATGATATTTTTTGTAATGAAGATTTATACTATTAAGATTTTATAATAAATACCTCTCTTGTTGACCTCCTGCACTAGTTAGGAGTCCTCTCGTATGCCCTTGGCAATGCTTCTACCTCGCTAATTGTGGGCTATGTATGTTCAAATATGTTTGTCAGATGAATCTACAACTTAAACTATAACATTATAATTCATAGCATGCTAAATTTATAACATATTTAATCATGAATTCAAAGTACAACTTACTATTCTAGGCTCCTCCTTAGGATAGAGTGGTTGTATCATCAAATCTACATAACTCTCCCATCTAACGTCATGCACACTAGGAGCCTCCTATGAGATAAAAAATAGTAGTTCTCAATATCATGGAAATCAGTTATGAATTTATTTATGAATATAAGGAAAATAAAAAATAAATGGTACTTATACATACAATGGGGCTCTAAGTACGAATGGAAATGCTTGATCGTCTACAATGCGAAATCTATATAGGCTCATCTCCAATAGCCACACCCTTTACACAATAAAGAATGTAATTAAATTTCACTGTCACAAATTTTTTATAAGAATGCATAAATATTTAATCAAATAGAAAGCACCTAATTAGCTTTCTTTTGTTAATGTGTGTTGGCTCATCCCTTGCACTTTGTCCCCACAGGATAGGTGGTACCTGCAAGATAAAAGAAAGATTAACAACCATATATGCTACAATATCAAATAGAAAAAAAAATGCTAAGACAAAATAATGTACTATAGATGTCTCAAGGCCAGATGAAATGGATGAGAGTGTGGCATCATCAATCTATCTGAGCTCCTCCTCGGTCATCAAGTAAACATGAATGAAGTCACATACATGTATGAGTCGGTATGGATTAAAAATTAAAATTACTCTATTATAAAAATTAACTTTAAATCACATATGTCATAACAAAAAAAAGTATACATGTACTGACATCGAAGGAGTCCATGCCTATGCATTCCCCTCCTCTCTCACATCAAGGTCTGTAGCCTCTACATGTGTGTCTGGTGTATCCTTGTCTAAGAGAAAATGATACTCAGGAAGATCACCTATGCGACCCAAGAAAACCTTGCACATAATGCAAGGCTGAGGCACACAAACATGTGATGAGCTTGCCGATGATGAACTAGCACTAGCATCATCAACACAAGGAGGCAGGACTGACGTAGTCTAAGATATCATTAGGTGACTTAGCTTATGAATGGCTTTGATGGTCTAAGAGCTAGCCTCTGCCATAATATCAGGATGTTGCACTCGAGGAGGGGGGAGATATTAGTGGGGGGGAGAAAAGTGCCAGATTTCTTCTACTGGGAAGAGGGTCTATCCTGATAAGCTCCTAGTCCTACACCCATGTTGGGCTTCATGCTCCAATAGTTCACTTTAAGTTTCAACACAAATTATGCATATAATTTGTTAAGGAAATAAAATGGGACATCTAAATTGCTATGTGGAGGGATATAAAAAACCATCCACCAACGATCTCAAAAGTTTGCACATATGGTGTCATTTGTGCACCATTTAATCGATAGTTTGGATTTTTTTGGGTCGACTAGTATACCCATTTTTGGGTTCACAAAAAGGCTAGCTAAATTCTTTTTGGTGGATGGTTTTGTGGGGCCACTGGATCATTTTGTGGGAGGTTACAAGGAATATTATTCCCTACCTCAATGTCATTATTTTGATTAGCCATTCCTATTAAATTGCAAAATGTAATATATATTAAGAAAAACCTTAATTTTAACAAAAAAATTTCAACAAAACCCTAGATTCAACTAAAGCTAAAAAAATCATCATAAAATCTATTGAATTTAAGTTAAAAATGATTAAAAAAACAAAACAAAACAAAACCTTTATATCATATATCCGATTTGGTATCCGATATCCGATCACAGGCTTGAAAACTGGTGTTGAAATGAACCCGTGAGTATTTTTCTTTTTAAAAAATATTGTGTTACAAATATCTGATATCCAATATAATATCATATATCTAATAGCTTCGTCGGTTCATATAATGCTAGATATATTATATATTATATTATAATATATTAGTTTTTTATTATTATATTATATTATATTATATTTTATTTTATATTATAATAATATATATTAGGTAATGTATTATATTATATTATTATAATTTATAATATATTATACTATTATAATATAATAATAATAATAATATATTATAGTATAATATATTATATATATTTCTCCATGTTATTGGATATCTGATAAGGCTTGGGCCTTACTTTCCAGGTTTGGTACTTGGATAGGTGAAAAAAAAAGTCAAAGCAAATTTTGAAGTGCTTTTAGACGCCTTCAAACTCTATTTTTTTCATGTTGACACTTTTTGGCGCACCATGATCCTGCACATACCCATAAGCTATAAATAATATGAGAAACAAGATATTTGAATATCTAAGAGCCCTAGATGAATCCAATATTTTATAAATGGTTATAAATGGTTCTAAAATTTGATGTAAATGGCTATTAAAAAATCCATCATCAATTGATTTGGAAAGAACTATAGCCCACTTCACATCAGATTATTTTTGAGGGTATGTGCATGGTCAACCAAACTATGCTCTTAAGTGACAATAAAAAATTAGAAAATTAGGTTTATGTCAACTTGATGTGCAATTTTCTACTTATTATTAACTTTATATCAAAAAGTTGAGAGAAAAGAATCTCTAGCAAACTGAATCTTGTTTATAAACTACTAGGACTTATCTCAAAAAAAAAAATATTATTGGTCAAAATTATGAATTTTAATGCAATATTACAAAATTTTTAAAACAAAAATAAAAAGTAGATGTATGTTTGACCACCTTAATCAAAATGAAATGATAATTTTTTAAATAATATTCTATATATAAGTAGTAGACTCATGCTTGGATGTGACACATATTTTTGGGTGTTTTTATTCCAAATAAATAATAATTGATTAATTTTTGACTTTAGTATTTTTGGAATTAAAAAACTCACATGTTTGATCACCTTAACTAATTAAAAACTCTGCAAAATTCAAATTTTCATTTTTTTCTTTATAGTAGAAAAAATATAAAATGTGATGCATCTTTTGGATTTAAAAAATGTTGTACAATTTGAAAGTTATAGTTGTTTTTAAGTAGTGTGTCAGTCAACACTTTATATGTAACTCCATTACAAAATAAGTAATAATTACATATTAAACTCATAATTTGACAAACCTTATATTTATGGAAATATAAGAACATTCTTAAGAAACCCTTTTCATTTCATCAAATATTGGTCGAAAAAAGTTGTCAGCTGCATGTTTGAAGTAAAAATCACATCAAAATTGGCCAAAAGCACATTTTTAGGAATTTTTAAAGTTGACCATATAGGTTTGGTATCAAAAGATATAGTAGACCTTATAAAGATATTAGTTGTTCTCATTTAGTATTAGAGTGGGTGGGGAAAAAGTTGGGATAGATTTTGAAATGGTTTGAGATATTTTAGAACTACATATTTTTCAGATTGCCACTTTTTGGCACACCATGATCCCACACATATCCTTAATATATTACAATTATAAACATCAGATACAAACAATTAATTCATAGGCTAAGTGTTAAATAGTCAAAATTATCTAGTTTTTTTTTCCATACAATGGAACTTAACTAACACACTCAAAGCCCATTTATAACCTTACACCACACATTTCTAGTTTCCATTTTCAAACATTTCATTCCATTGTCTTTTCTTGCCTAATGTCTATTCCTTTATGTGTATTGGCTTCAAAGTATGAACATTGTTAACATTTAAATTTGGAAATTTCCCACTAAAAATTTGGAAAGTGTTCAATAGAATGAAAACAAGATGATATTCACATTAATCACTCTAATCCTTACATCTGAGGTTTGCCTATTTCATGGCCTTTCACATATTTGGTGAAGGTTTTTTTCCTATAGCAAACAAAAGACATATATATTCTCATGGAATAGTTGATAAAATGGTAGTTTCTAAATATGTTATAGGAATCCATCAAAGTATAAAAAATGAGAAATTATTGTTAAATCTTAAATATGAGAATACTTGGGTAGGTGTAGATAGTTCACATGAAGTGTTTGGGTGGATGTCTCAAAGAAATGTGATAGCACACTTTGACAATATTATTTCGTAAAAATGGGAGCATTAGGATGGGGTATAGAAGTCCACCATGGGACTCAAGCAAGGATTTATTTTATATGACATTGATTTAATTTATCTACTAGACATGTAGGAAAAATTTATAAATTTCTAAGAGCCATGTGAACAATTTGACATCAAAAATTTACAACACAAAAGAAACTAAAGGAAGGAAACTAAAGGGGAAACCAAAAAATGGGCTCTCTTGATCACAGGCCCAACTTATTCTATTTATAAGAAAATGCTTATAAAATTCTACTTACACCATTGTAGAAAGTTGGCATTAAAATTAATGTTGGATGGTGAGGTTGGTGTGTTGGCTAGTGTTTGGATAGCAGTAAAGGGTTGCAAATGTTTTTATTTCCTTCATGTATATGCCAACCATTTTTTTGGTTGGATAAATCATTTACACTCTAATATCCCCCCATAAATTAAACATTATAATCACAACATGGATTCGCAAGATAAAGATAGCACATTCCTTCAACCTATTATAGTTGTAATACCCCAAAATTGGCTCATTGCCATTATACCAATTCTGGTTTATTTTTGGTAAATCCTAAAGTCCTATTCTAATAGGCAATTCTTATTCTGCTATTCTCTACTTGACTTAATTGTCAGATGCAAAAAACCCTAATCTGCATTCATCATATTTCTTATTTAATTCCTATAGTATGTACTCATATTAGTCGCACTAAACCTACTTGATTTAATTATAATTTAATTATTAAGTATTTATACTTTAATTAAATTAAATTATATCCTAAGGCTAATGTACTATGGAATTAAATTTATTTAATTTAATAAATACGTCTATCTTGATTAATTAAATGTAATTATTTAATTAAATGGAGCACTTACTTCTAATTAATTAAACAAAGTTATTTTATTAAATTAAATATCTCAACAAAATCTCTCTTCAGTTCAAAAAGGGAAATTTCCAGTTCACTATTGATCAAAAATGAGTTAAATCAGTTAACTCCTTTTTCTTCTCAAATTAAATCAGTTAACTCCTTTTTCTACTCAAATTAAATCATTTAACTCATTATTTTACTCAAATTAAATCTGTTAACTCCCTTTAATTTGGGAATCTCCCTTTATGACTGAACCTCATCTTTAATCCTGACCGTTGATCCGAATTGATCTCAACTCTTGATGGATTTCAAGAAAGTCTATTTAAGAGACCCTCATCTCTTCATTTTTGAGGATGAATTTGGAGAATTTGCATCGAATTGCTGCTGGATTGTGCATTCATTTGAGCTCCCTACTTTCATATTCATTTTCTAGATTTAATATGCATACATTTAGTATAATTTCTTTTACATGTTCTTAGATTAGAATGCATTTCTCATTCTAGATTAATCTACACAATCCTATAGATTAGTCGCATTTTCTTTAAATCCTTCGTTCTTACAGGGTCTGGTTACTTAAAAACCTCAAATTTGAGGATATCTGACAAGCAATTCCCTTTAGATAGAAGGCAATAGGTCGCTCTCCAAGTTGATTTTTGGATGAACAATCCAATGTTCATTGCAGGAAGAATCTGCATATAATGACCGTGTTGAAGTGTGTGTGTTAGTAGAGGCCACATATTCATGCATACATTTCTGGTAGCCACCATGGGACTCAAAAATCAATTTTTCTGGCCTCTTTTTGTATTTTTTTAATCATTTTTTTGTTCTTTGTCCGTACTGTTCTGTACAGATTCGGGAATCTTCATGTGAGACTGTACATTTTTGTCCGAGGATTCATAATCTTCACATGAAGATTCTTTTCGCATCACGCAAGAAAGTTCTTTAGCATGCAAAACTTTGCGCGAAACTTGTTTCTTTTTGCAAGCCGAATATAATTTCGTGCGAGCCAAATTTAATTTCGCACAGGCCGTAAAACTTCTTCATGCAGACTATCAAGAATTTCGCGCAAAACTCTATTGACAGAGGCAATTTTTTGCATTGATTTTCATGTTTTCTGGTTTTTCTACTGGCTGTTCGTAGTTTCTCATGTTTCTGTGTTTTCTAATTTTTTTGGAACAGCATAGCAGCAGTTTGTGAGACAATGGGAAAAGTGTGATAAAGTCATTAAAAATAGGTAAAATCTACTAAGCGTGTTGCGAGGATCACCAGGTAACCTTCCTTAGCCGATAACACTTCATTGGGATCTAAAACAAACATGTCTCGTGTTGAGCTTATGTGTGTTTCCCTCTGTATTTTCATTTTACAACACTTGCATAATTTGATACTAGGGTGTGATCTTTGTTAGTATTCATTTAGTAGGCTTAGGTACTAGTGATAGATTTAGATAGCTATCTTGGGTTATTGGACTCGCTAATCTGTCAGCCCCTCATTCCACCCTATGGTTGCAAGATCAGCACCACATTAAAGGGGAGGGGTCTACAGGACAGAAGCGTTAAAGGCTCCACTAGGCAACCCTTTTGTGCTTTCTAGAACTCACTAGTTTCTGAGTTGTGGACTCGCGTTGGCTTGTTTGAGGGGTTAAATGTTCCACATCTTTGGAATCACCTCACATTAGTTAAAGCGTTAAGTGTACCACCTTGTGCTCTTTGATTGCTTTTGGATAGATTTTATTTTCGAAATTAAAATCTGTACACACATAGTAATTAAGCCCCCATGAACACTATTCATGGATCTTGAGGGAGTGGGTTCCTAGTGAAACTCCTCTCCAAGAGAGATTCCTTGTAGGTGGGGAGGATACTTTGAGAATCTCGTAGATAGATGAATCTTCAACTTGTTGATTAAGGCATCCTTTCTCCAGAGAGGTTGATAGATCACAGGGAGATGATATCATAGATCTTTAAGAGATAATCTTAGCTTAGTGTGTCAGATTAATCTATTTTTTTTGATTGGGATAAAGGTGAAAAGGTGTCAAAACCTTGAATCTAGAAGCTAAGTCCCCTTGTGGTATACTATTGTGAGTCGGTCACCTTTAGAGAGGGTTAACCGTAGTAGAAAATCCCTCTATAGGGAAAACTGCGTTGATGGAACCTCAAGCGGTAATAGCCATTTTTGCCATGGTAGTGACAACTGCTATATAAATGTCCTTGTAGAAGAAATCTCCACGGGTGTGGTTCATTGTGGTTTGTCAAATCTCCCTAGCAGCTCTTGAAGATTAAGTTCTTAGACTGTGTCAAAACCTCGGTGCACCCCTGTGAGTCATAAAAGTTGTAGAGTCAAACCATTACTAAATACCTTAGAGAAGCCAACTTTTATTTTCTAGGGATGTATGCGTGATTGTAAAACTCTTTGAAAACATACACAAATAGCTCTCTTAGGGATTAACACAAACTAAGTCACTTGATTGTTCATGTGCAAGGTTGCTTTTGCCCTTGCTCATTATTTTTAGACGTGCTTGAAATCACTTGCTTGTTGTTGTACGTGCCTGTTTATTTGCCTGGTTCGTGGAACAATCAAAATTTTGGTCAAAATCAATCGCTGTTGTGAAACTGTTCTGTCCTTTCATGCGAAATCATTTGGCTCTCGCGCAAAATCATCTGGCTCTCGCGCAAAGCCATTTTGTCCTCGCACGAAATTAAGTTTTTGTTGTGCATCTTCACGTGATCCATAAACATTCTCGCATGAAATTAAAAATTGTTACTAACCTTGGCGCGAGATAGAAAAATCTTCGTGCAGCTTGTAAAACTTCTTCACATGACCCATAAAGGTTTTTCGCGCGAGACTTTGTATCAGCATTAACAATCTAGGTCTGTTCTAGCTATCTGTGACCTGCACGCTATCCTTTTCTACATCTTTTTATCGCTCTCTATTTACAAACAATCTTGAAATAGTGACACTTCGCTTCGCTGAAGACTTGTGTCTTATACCTTGACTAGTCTCATCTCATAAGTAATTTTGATCCTCATCTTAATGCTTGTCATACTTTGTGTCGCAGTGGTCATAATCTCTAGCTATTCTAGCCTTTAAATAAGACCATTTGTGCCTTAGTGAACAACATTCTTGCTATTATCTTGTCCTTTTTGGGATTCAATCTTAGTGTAGTCCTTGTCCAGGTTCTAGCTTCTTGCCCTTGCCTATGACTATCACAACCAGAAGCGGCAACATGTTTTATCCTGATAACATTAGATGTGGTCATGCTAGGGGTTATAATCATGGTAGAGGTAGCTTACCTTTCACTACATAATCTATATCCAATTTGGCTAGTGAGGCATCTTCACGATCTTACTCACCTGCAAGGTCATCTCAAGTTCAACGAACATTTTCCAATTTTCAACAAATTAGGAATCTTTTTTACCAAGAGGATACTGAAACAGGTAGACGTCCTACATTCCCAAATACAATGTATGATCCTTTCTTCGTAGACCCTTTTGAAACACAACGTACAGAAACTGAACACGTTCCTATAATGACTAATCATGAACCTGAACAAGGTAGTCATAGTCAATATCAAGAACAACCTAGGGATGACAAGGAGAAAGAGAAAGAATATGACATTGATGAGGAATAGGAAGAGGTGGAAATCCTTCCTAAACACATAACAAAATGTCGAAGAGACAAGAACTTTCAGAAGGTCATGGGAATCCTACTCAACGAAGAGAAATAAAAGTACTTTCTCAAACTTTCCCAAGAGGGAGCTAAACTATCCACACATTTCAATGTGGAGACCATTATCACATGTGAAGAAGAAACTGAGACCGCTAAACTCCAAAAACTAGTAAAAATTATGCAAGACCAATTGACTCAGATGATGCATGAGAAAGAGAAACCCAAAAAGACATACACATTGGATGCTCTTTGTTCATTCCCATTTGACAAAAGTATAAACATGTTGCCTCTCCCACAAGGCGTAGAACTACCCAAATATGACAAGTACTTTGGTACTAGTAATCCCCAAGATCACTTGCATAAATTTGGTGCTTTGTCTATGGAATTTATACACAATCAAGCGTACCTCATGTGTTTATTTCCTAGAAGCCTAGGTGGTCAGGCTTTGGAGTGGTTCTCACATTTACCTCCTGGTATCAAGACGTTTGACGAAATTGCTAATTCATTTGTTCAGCAATATTCTCATAACATTCAATGTCCTATAAATATTCGAGATCTATGTGACCTTAAATAGAAGGTTGGTGAGCCTTTTCTCACTTTCCTCCAATGGTGGAGACAACTTTACACTAAGTATTCTCGTAAAATCTCAGAAACGGAGAAGCTCGACATTTTCATTGATAACCTCTTACCTGATTTCAGGTATAGAGTCCAACTACAAGGTCCATGTACCTTTGAAGACATGATTACATAGGCTATTCATATCGAAGAATTTATGGTCAAGAAAGGTGAGCTCACTCTTTAGAGAGACTCAAAACAAGGTTCCACTTCCAACAAGGATAAAACCAAACATGTCAACAAGAACCGAGAAATTGTACATGATGGGGTTTTTGATAATGTCACACCACAACTTGCTAAAGTAGCATTTAATCTCACGGACTGCCTCAAAGCAAAAAAAAAAATGTTGAGAAGCCTCCTCCTAACAATAAGGCATCTGGGAACAAACCAAGAAACTCATGGGCAACACGACCCAAACGAGAGTATACGCCTTTGGGAGAACCTTTGGATGTGGTTTACAAAACATTGCTACAACACAAGCTTATCTCACCAATGGATAACCCTCATCCCTATGATCCAAAATCACGTCCACCATGGTGGAATGAGGCCTCATTTTGTGAGTATCACCAAAACAAGGGACACAAAACCAGCAACTGTATAAACTTATGTCATAAAGTCCAGGACATGATTGATGCTGGTGAAATTGTGGTAGATGGACATAACAAAAAATCAGACCACAAGGTGTTCAAAGATCCTTTCCCAACTTATGAAAAAGGAGAGACTTTGAAACTAGAACCCTACAATAAGGTCAACTATATGTATTCCAATGATGACAATGTCATTTAGATGGTTGAACCTGTAGATTCTGAATACTGCGACGTTATTACCATAAAGAGTGAGCAAGATAATGACAAATCTAAGACACCATTTGTCTTAAAAGGCCCTACTTCCAATAACATGGATGATGCGTCTTCACAACATTGTGCTAATGTTGTTACTCACTCTCATGTGAAGTTGGTGCTCAAAGGCCCTACACCTCCTATTTCAAATACCCAACAACACAAGAAAAAAGCCCTTGCTGGTCCATCTGGTAAAGGTGCAAAACACACGACGAACTTGACTGCAACTAGTTATAGTGTTCTAGATCAGTTGAAATGAACCAATGCTCACATTTCCATATTTGAGCTGCTTAAAATCTTGCCTGCTCGTAGGCAAATTCGAGACAAATCCCTCACTAAAGAAAATGTTCCTCAAGATCTTGATCTTGAGCAATTTCAATCCATGGTAGGTCACCTAACCTCACCTCATCTTATGACCTTCTCCAAGGATGATGACAACTCACTGAATCACCCACATAATCAGCCTCTACACATTGAGGTTATGATCCACCAGACACGTGTTCGTCGGGTACTCATTAACAATGGCGCAGGCCTAAATATTGTTTCTGCTGCTCTACTTAGACAATTGGATTATTTTGAGGACTTTGTTGATCCTCGACGAAAGATCACTATTAAAGCATATGATGAAGTAGAATGAAAGTCACTAGGTCTTGTGACTTTACCAATTCACGTCGATCTTGTCGAAAGGGATGTCACTTGTCAAGTGCTTGACATTCCCTTAGCCTACAACATTCTATTGGAACAACCATGGATACATGATATGCGCGCTGTGCCGTCCACATACCACCAATGCATTAAATTCCCATTTCATGGCTCTGAAGTTACTATTCCTGCCACTACTAGCTACACCTACAATATCCTCAAAGCTGTTGATTCTTTTGTCCCTACTAACCGTGAGTCTACTGATTGTCACAAAAATAAGCTAAAACAAATTGTGAAGTCATTTAAATTGAAAAAAATTGGTATGGGAGAGTACCACATGGAACCAGTGATGTCATTAACATCTATTCCAGAGTCCCCTCGACATTTTGTGAGACCCTCAGAAGAAAAGAAGCCATTCGTGTTGACACCTCAGACCAAGTTTAATGGCTCTTTTGTCAAAGCTATAGTCCCCTTAGAAGATGAAAGCAAAAACAAAGCCATTGTTGCATGGTTTTATAAAGAAGAGGCTCTAGTAGACCTAACAGAATAAGCTCGAGAAATCACTCCTAAGAAGTATGGGCCTGGTCTTAAGCTTATGAAGTGTTTTGGTTACAAGGGAACTGGCCCTATTGGGCACAATAACAATGGTTTAATAGATCCTATCAAAGCAATAGCTCGAAGCAACAGTGACACAACTGCCCTAGGGTTTAAGAAGGTCCCTTTCAATTTGGGATCCAATAAATTCATACCTGTACCTGAGAGTTCATCTAAAAATGAGTCACAATCTGAGTCAGGTACTCAAGAGGAAGAATCTGATGATGAGGATTCTTACCCTCATCCTATTCCTTATGATCTTGCTAAATTCTTTGCTGAGCCAGATGACTTTGTGCCACATGTTAGCACTATGAATGATACTAGTGATTCTTTTGAGGACAATGCTGAGCAACTCAAATATCATTCAGAAAAGGGAGAATCTAGTTAGTTATGCCATATTGAGTATTTGTGTAAGAATCCAGAGGCTGAAGGAGAGTATGTCCCTATCACTATTGGGGAGTTCTATAGTCTCTCACCATGTAGCACCGATTCTCATGAATATGAATTTGACAATCTTTCAGAATCGACTACTGATAAAGACATTGACCAAGTGCATGTCTATGAAAATCAAATCGAAGTGAGTGAAATGTCTAGGGATAGGTCACGAGGGTCTGATCCAACTAGTGTCCTAGAGCCATCAATTACTAACATTCATACTCTGAGGCATTTGAATACAGCTGTGGGTGAGGTCACCATAGGTCTTGAATTGCTAGTCCACACATTTAATGACTATACCATGAATGCAATTGAACCAGTCACTACTCTCTCACTCGCACATCCCAAGCTTATAGACTAGAACCCCAATGCATCTAACGAAGTCCCCAAATTCCATAATGACTATGCTCTTTCCTGTTACCTAAACGCTATCGAACCTATAACGTCTTCCACCAATGAGTAGAGCATCAACATGACTAAGGCCGACATCAAATATCTTAGTCACATAATTAAAAAGAAAAAATGCAAGAGGTCCGATGGTGAAAACCACATTATGGCAGTGTCGGATCCCAAAAAAGTAAAAACAAAAGAAGTATCCAAGGGTGAAAAGCTCTTTGAGGCACCCACGGATGAGATATTTGATGTCCTTCCTAGTCACTTTTAGGATAGATCATCAGTGTTAATAGAACCAACACAGCCAATTAACCTGGGCATAGAAGAACATCCTCATGTGATACATCTGGCTCAGTCATTGCCAACTGAAGAAAAGGAACAATTCATTGCCTTTTTCAAGGAGAAGAAAATAAAATTTTCATGCCATGATTGGATCCTAATCTTATCATGCATCACTTGTCCATAGCACTAGGCATCAAACCAGTTAAACAAAAGCTTCAAAAAATGCATCCTCATGTTGCATTGCTAGTCAAAGTCGAATTGGAGAAACTTCTAAAGGTTGGTTTCATTCGTGCAATTGATTATGTTGAATGGATATCCAATATTGTCCCTATGTCCAAGCACGATAATTCTATCAGAGTTTTTACAAACTTTCGTGATCTTAACTTGGCATGTCCTAAAGATGACTTTTCGCTCCCTAATATTGATATGATCGTGGACATGACGGCTGGCTATGACTCACTTATGGATGGTTTTTTTTGATACAATCAAATAAAAATTGTGCTAGAAGATCAAGAGAAAACAACGTTCACATGTGCATGGGGAACCTTTTGTTGGAATGTGATGCCATTCGGTTTAAAGAATGCTGGAGCTACATATTAGTGGGCAGTTACTACAATTTTCCATGACATGATGCATAGTACTATGGAGGACTATGTTGATGATACCTTGGTCAAAAGCGCTAAACATAATACTCATTTGCACGATTTGGGACCAATCCTAGATCGTATGGAAAAGTTTAGTCTTCGGCTCAATCCTAAGAAATGCACATTTGGTGTCACATCAGGAAAACTATTAGGATATATTGTTTTTGCAAAGGGAATTGAAGTAGATAAAAAAAAAGTACAAGCAATAATGGACATGCCACCACCTCGAAACATCAGTCAGATGAGAGGACTACAGGGAAGGCTTCAATCTATTCACAGGTTTATTTCACAATTGGCGGATAAATCACAACCCTTCACAAAGACCTTATATAAGGGTGTGAAATTCAATTGGAGCCAGGATTGTGAGAAAATCTTAACATAGATTAAACAATATCTTGTCAATCCACCAATCCTGATGCCTCCTATGCATGAGAAGCCTTTGCTTTTATACATTTCAGCCACTGAAACATCTTTGGGAATCCTGTTGGCTCAAGAAGACAATGACAACAAAGAAAGAGCTATTTATTACTTGAGTTGAACATTGGCCTCTTATGAGAAAAACTACAACATTATTGAGAAACCTTGCTTGGTAGTTGTCTTTTCTTCCCAAAAGTTGAGACACTGCATGCTTGCCCACACTATACGGCTTGTGGCTAAAATAGATCCATTAAAGTACTTGCTCAGTAAGGCAGCTCTCATAGGAAGATTGGCTAAATGGGTCATGATACTAAGTGAGTTTGACATCCAATATGTTGAACAAAAAGCTGTAAAGGGACATGCAATTGCAAAATAGCTAGCCAAGGAACCCATACAGAGTCTTTTACCAATAAACATTGATTTTCCAGATGAGTCAATTCTAACACTCACTCACCACACATGGGTTATGTTCTTAGATGGGTCCTTCACAAAAAAAGGATCAGCTGCTGGATTACTCTTCATTACACCACAGAGATACTCATTTCCTAAAGCATACAAGATTATGTTTCCTTGTACAAATAACATTTTTGAATATGAAGCTTTGATCAATGGTATGAAAATTGCAGCTGAATGGAGAGTAGATCAGTTGGATGTCTTCAGTGACTCTTAGCTTGTCATCAACCAAGTAAATGATGTGTATCAAACAAAGGATGAAAAACTAATTCCTTACAAATTCATGGTTGATGACTTGATGAAATATTTTGCACACATCACCTTCCAACAAGTTTTACGCACAGATAATAAAGTGACTGATGCCATAGTCACTCTGGCCTCCCTTCTACAAATGCCAAAAAATGATCTACGACACAAGTTCTTGGTGGAAGCGTTAGACTACCCAGCCTATGACACACTTGATTCCAAGATGATCTATTCTATTATAGGACAAGAATCATCCCGCTACCATTACATCTATTCCTACCTAAAAAATCAAACCATCCTAGAAGGTTTGACTCAGAATGAGAAACATTACCTAATCTGGAACACTTCACATTATGTCATTATTCCTGACGATCTGTATAGGAGAGGTCTCAATGGAACACTCCTTAGGTGTTTAGAACCCAACGAGTCCAAATGAGCACTAATTGACATTCGCGAAGGTATTTGCGGATCTCATTCCAATGGCCTAACACTAGCTCGTAAACTCCTTCGTGCAAGTTACTACTGGCCTAAAATGGAGCAAGAAATTGTTAAATATGCTAGGTCCTGCAAGTAGTGTCAGCTACACGGGAATCTCATTCATGCTCCAGCCAGAGAGCTGATTCCATCTACTATGACATGGCCATTTCAACAATGGGCCTTTGACTTGGTGGGGTAGATTCACCCAACCTCTTCTAATGGACATAATTTCATTATCACTACTATAGATTATTTTATGAAATGGGTAGAGGCAGTCCCTCTCACAATTGCTGATGGAAAAACTGTAGCACTTTTTATTACAAACTACATCATCTGTAGATATGGTATACCATCCTCAATCTGTACTGATAATGGAGGACAGTTCAAAAATAAAGACCTCAAGGAACTATGCAAGAAATTCAAGATTACACAACATTGGTCTTCCATTTATTACCCCCAAGGTAATGGCCAAGCTGAGGCATCCAATAAGGCGATCCTCAAAATTCTTCATCGCATAGTCAGTAAGTCAGGGAGAGACTAGCATCTCCAGATCAATCCAGCCCTGTGGGCGTATAGAACAAGCATTAGAACTCCAATGGGCATGACTCCTTTTGCATTGGTATATGGGGTGGATGTTGTACTTCCAATAGAGGTTGAGATTCCTACTTTGAGAATCTCCATGAAAGGTCTTATCACTGATGATGACTATAGGATAGCTCAGCTTCAAGAGCTTGTGTTGCTAGATGAACGATGACAAGTGGCATGTGATCATCTACGAGCATATCAACAAAGAATGGAACGAAGCTACAATAGAAAGATCAGGCCACATGACTTCCAACTGGGTGATCTCATCCTGAGAGAGAACCTTAAGAATCAGCAACAACGAATGCAAAAGGGAAAGTTTGAACCAAACTAGCTAGGTCCTTACATCATTACTACAGTATATAGATCTGGCGCCTATTAGCTTTCCACAATCGAAGGAGAAGTGCTTAAAGAGCCTATGAACACTTTCCATTTAAAGTGGTTTTATAGTTGATTCAATCTTAGCAAGCTCTCTGTACATATCTAAATGTCTTGAAAAAAAATAAAAAAAAATAAAAATCTAAAAATAAAAAAAAGTCTTGAAAAAAATTGTTACCCTGGTGAAAACCTAGCAATAGGTGCCTTGGTAACACCAAAAAAATTGAAAATTCCAAAAAAATGCAAAAAAATCAAAAATGAGAAAAATACAAAAAAAATTTGAAAAACAAAAAAAAATGCCATTGGTGAAAACCTAGAAATAGGCATCATGGTAGCAAAACAAAAAAAAAAAAAAATTGCCAAGAAGGTGAAAACTTGGTAAACAGGCGCCTCTTGTTCCTAATGCTCCATCTTGCAGCACATCTTCTGGCTATTCTGTACAGTCGCTTTCGTGCTTTTGGTTTCTTGCTTCCTGCTCATGTATCCATGGATTGAGTCTTGTCACAGCTCGGGGCCATTCCCCCTTAGTGTCACTCTTTTCAAGATTCTCCTCATAGAATCTCCTACGCGATAGTCACTAGTCATTCTGACTATGTCTACCTACTGTCGCCAGTGTCACTCTTTTTGAGATTCTCCTCATAGAATCTCCTACGCGACAGTCACCAGTCATTCTGACTACATCTGCCTACTATCGCCAATGTCACTCTTTTCGAGATTCTCCTCATAGAATCTCCTACGCGATAGTCACAAGTCATTCTGACTACGTCTACCTACTGTCACTAGTGTCACTCTTTTCAAGATTCTCCTCATAGAATCTCCTTCACAACAGTCACCAGTCATTCTGATTGTGTCTGCCTACTGTCACTAGTGTCACTCTTTTCAAGATTCTCCTCATAGAATCTCTTTTGCAAGGGTCACCAGTTGTTTCAGCTATTTTTGCCTACCGTTGCTTGGGTCATGTCTCAATATTCCTTTATGGAAGATCTCTTTTGCATCAGTCACCAGTCATCCTGGCTGTGTCTGTCTACTGTTGCTTAGTCCTCTTTAGGTTCTTCATCATGAAGATTCCTCTTTGACCTCAGTCACTAGTCATTTTGACTGCATCTGCCTACTATTGTCACCTTACTGAAGATATTTATTTCTTACATCTTCTAGACATTAGCACTTGACATCAATCCCGAAAACATTGAACTCAAAAAAAATGATATACTTGTTTGGATATGTTGAGCATTTTCTTTGTTTTCTTCATTTTTCTTTATCATATTTGCTTGAGCAACTTGATGATGTCATCTTCGGCTAGAGAATTAATGACTGGGGGCATGATCTTTTTCTTTGCTTTCTGTTTGTGGTTTAGTTCCAATAAGTTGATCTATTCCTATAAGAGGGGTGTCTACTATAAGAGCCTCCATCTCGTATTGGATGGCCATGTGTACCTCGACTCCTTTTATACAGATACATCAATGACATTGGTTCTTCTCCTTGTTTGTTGGAGTGAACTCTTCATGCTATAGTACATACTGATACTCATCCTATTAAGTGAACGTATGAGTCACTGCGAGTATATCTAGCACACTTCTGTCTCAGGTTACGAATGCAAGGGTCATTACAGACATAATGAATACTAAATACTTAGCATAAGAAGAATCTCCCATGTGTTTGGTGTGCCTATCATGCAAGAAACATTCAGGTCATCCTAGTGTTTATGCTTTGGTGCTTATGTTAACTTGCTACATTAAAAGGGACAAATGTTTTGGTCATTCTAGCTTCTTGTGCCTCGAATGCTTACATTTAATCTTGACATCCCAATAATGTATGTTATATTCATATTTTCATCATTGCAATGTCAATGGGAGTTGTATAACATACGAGCTTTATTTTATATCCAATGATGATAAATTGTCGAGGCTTGGTAACCAGACCTAGGGTTTCATTTAACAAATCTTGTATTACATAATTCATTTTCATTAGCATGCAATTCGATGGTAATTCTATTCATACTCCACATCCATTAGATTCCTCCACAGATGCACAAGCATTTGGTTTGTCGATTCTCACTCCTCAATGGAATACCTGTGACTATCAAAAAAAAACATGCAACACTACATAAGATGTCAGTTCATACATATGCATTCTATCTAAGTACAACATACATCTCATGTACATCAATGCAAAAAAAAAAGACAATGACATGTACATAGGAATACTCGGCTCAAAATCTCATATATATATATATATATATATATATATATATATATCAAAGAATGGGTCAGTACAAAAAATGGGTGCTATTCTAGCGCAATTGATCAAAAATAATACATGTGGTGTTGGCACACCAATCGATACATCTCCAGGGATCAAAATAAAAAATCAGGCACAGAGCTTCTAACTCTATGCCAAACTCTCACCTCCAGGAGGAGTAGGGGCAGTAGTTGCTAGAGGCGGTGGTGGCATATTTGGCCTGACAGGAGGTGATGCACCTCTGGACTCTCGTGCATACTGAGAAAATCGTTGCACCTGCAATGTCTCATCTGGCATGGCGCTGGTGTATGTAGCATAATAATATGTAGCCCAAGAAAAATAGAAGTGGATCTCATCCTATGCTAGCTCCAACCTTTGCTTTGCAATCTCTGCATGCTCTCTCTGACAATCTGTCTCTCGCTGTCACTCTACTAGCTGTGCATCCCAGATCGCCACTATGATTTGCAACTCTCCCAACTGTCGGGAGGCCTGACAAATCCGCTTGCGATACCATCATACCATGTCCTACACGCCACCTATCAGCTAATCTGGCATGTCCTCATCAACTATCTCAGGTGCCTAATGTGGTGGAGGTACCTGTGGCTGAGGCACCTGCTACTATGGGACCTCCTCCTGAGGGGCCTACTCCTATGTCCTCTACCTCCTCCACCGACTGTGTCCTACCCCACTGCCTCCAACACTTGAGTCTGATCCCATTTGACATGGGGGAATAGGTATCTGTTGTACCTAGTGCTAGACCTATGGTGGCAATCTATGCTTGTGCCTACTACTACTGGGGCACCTATCCCTGTCCTTGTACCTGCCCTACCATCCTTAGTGGATTCGTGAAGCGTGGGAATAGATGACTCATCAAAAATGCCTGATATGTAGGCGCCATCCCTGCATCTACTACCTCTAGCAAGTAGTCCCACTTAACAGCAACTAAACTATAGATATCTATCATGGATCACCCTAGATCCATCCATGGAGACCATCCCCGCTCAATATACCTCTGCACCCTGGCATAGGCACAGTACTTAGGTGAAATATCCCATGGTCGGCCATACTGCTGCCACACTCATGAGATGAAAAATCTCTCAATCACTGATGTCGTCCTACCTGCCAGTGGGCAAGAACTAAACATCCATGGCACCTCTCTTGGGGCATCATCCCGGTCCTCTATCTCTCTCCATGGTCACCATACAAGGGACACTAGGTCATCAAAATGTGTCCGCTAGTGCTCAGCCTTACCCAGGTGGGCTTGGGTAATATGCCCTCAATATCTGCATATGTACGGCTCCATTGGCTCCCAAGAATCCTCAAAAATTGGCCTACATACAGGGAGATGTTCCCAGGCCCATATCTGTAGAACATAAACTCCTACTGCCATGGTCTTCTTCTCATGGAAGATGACCTCGTGCATCTCATGGAAAAGGTGGGCCAACATGCACTGACCCCATCCAAAGATCTCTAGTGCCTCCAACATTCTATGAAGCATGACACCCCATCCACACTCCAACCCATGCTGTCCCCTATCAGGACATAGGAAGAAGCTCAAGAATATACCCAACATGGATGCCAACTTCTGTGTGGGTCCATAAGTATGCATCAACTCATCCCAACTGATGGCCCTACCTCTCGGTAGCTCTCTCTCGAATACAATGGAAAGTACCTCTATCCCTAATTGAGGCACTGTATCATAGATGACCCAGGCGCCGTGAAATGGGATCCTCAGTATCATCCATATATCCTCTTGGGTAATTGTCATCTCACCCATCGACAAATGAAATGTGTTCATCTTCGAATGGAAATGCTCTACCAAAGCAGTCAGTAAGTTGTGATTCATCATCACAGTTGGAATCCAACATAGTGAAGACAAACCCAATCGGGCAATGTGTGCCTGATCTACGTCATCCAAACTCCACAATAACTCTCCATATGGTGGATAATGAGATCTAAATGAAACATCTCTGAAGACCTCCTGCACGCACAACAAAAAAAATGACAAACAAACGATCAGTACCAAGTCAAAACGAAGCATCAAAATGAAATAAAGTGCAATTTTAAAGTGCTCACAGAATTTTGCACGAGATTCATGAAATCTCGTGCAAAGACATTCAATTTCATCCGAAGACATTTAGTTTCACATGAAATAATTCTTTCTTTGCTCAAAGAATCTAGCCTTCGCACAAAAAAGGATCTCCTCGCACAAAGATAGATCTGCTTGCGCAAGAAAAGAGATTCTCGCGTGAAACACGAATCACCTCGCGTGAAGAATCCCCATCCTCACGTGAAACAAAAATTGTCCCACACAAAGATCCTCTGGCCACGTGCAAAGAAACAACGCATCCTATTTCTTCACATGAAAAAAGAAAATCTTCGTGTGAAAAGAGATTGGTCTCGCACAAAGAAAGAATTGACAATCCTAAAGTATGCTAAAAACATGCAATAAATGACCTCAAAATGCATGAAAGAAAAAGTACGAAGATGGAAAATTGACGACTCACTGGTGGTCTGTAGTCTGCTGGTTGGCTATGTCATCTAGAGTGCTCAAAATGATGATATCTCACATTCACTGCCATGTCTCTATCAGAGCTCAAAATCACTACAAGACAAAAGCACAAATGAATTGAAAATGACCCTTCGAGCCCTTATATAGGTGTTGACCAAATTTTTCAAAGTGTTCGAATTTGTGTGAAAATCACCCCCTAGCTAATTGGACTATTTTAGATCTATTTTTGAGATCAAATTCAAAATCTGACACACCTAAGAGCCTCAAAAATGTGTTTTAAAATTTTGGGGACCTACGTGATCGAATGCTTGTGCAGCCCAAATCTTTTTGATACTTTGTGATTCTTGAAATCCTTTCAACTTTACATTTTCCATATTTTCAAAATTCATTTTGAAAATAGTCAATTTAAGTCAACTATGGCTAAATTTGGTCAAATTTTGGTCAAACTCGGTCTTTGCAACTTTGCAATCATTTCAAATCAACCCTAAATCTTCTTTAGATCCTCCAAATTTCTTTAGATCATTCTGATCTCTTTATATTTCTTCAAGATCATTTTGATCTTTTTATATTTCTTCTGATCATTCTGATCTCTTCTATATTCTGCTGAATCTCAAATTTCTTCTATATCTCATGATATATTGTTTCAAATTATATTTTTGGTGTGTCATCTTTTGATTTCTCTCCTGAGGGGGCAGGATGATTACATCATTAAATATTGATTGCTCGGGGCATCTAGTTTCCATCTTATGTCCTTGTCACTTGGGGCATCTCATCACTTGGGGAATCTTGTTCCCTTCTATCTGGCATCTTTGCCATCTATCTTATCTTTTTATCAATTGATCAACCTTATAACAACTCTTCTCAGAGTTCAATAGACAGGTATTGGGACAATCTAAACCCTGACTCCTGAGGATCAAGCCTCATTCTGGGGATGATTCTATGACTCATGATTGGACCTTGTTATCTTTTATCAATCTTAGGTATCTAAGTTTTCTATCTAGATCCTTGAAGGTTAAGCTCCATTCTGGAGATAATCTTCTAAATGCTATCAATCTCGGGTATCTAGGTGTTCTACCTGGAGCCTTGAAGGTTAAGCTCCGTTCTGGAGATAATCTTGTAAATGCTATCAATTTCAAGTATCTAGACGTTCTCTCTAGATCCTTAAAGATTACACTCCATTCTGGAGATAGTCTTTTAAATGCTATCAATTTCAGGTATCTAGACATTCTGTCTAGATCCTTAAAGATTACACTCCATTCTAGAGATAATCTTTTAAATGCTATCAATCTTAGGTATCTAGGTGCTCTACTTGGATTCCTTGGGATTAAGCTTTGTTCTAGAGATAGTCCTTAAAAACTTATCAATTGGTCTCTGTGTCATCAACTTCAGAACCGATCCCATCTTTGCATCACGCTTTCTGATTATCTTTGAATTGAACATGTTGCTCGCACATTCATTCAAAGAGGGGAAAAATGTAATACCCCAAAATTGGCTCATTGCCATTATACAAATTATGGTTTATTTCTAGTAAATTCTAAAGTCCTATTCTAATAGGAAATTCTTATTCTACTATTCGCTACTTGACTTAATTGTCAGATGCAGAAAACCCTAATCTGCATTCATCATATTTCTTATTTAATTCCTATAGTACGTACTCATATTAGTCACACTAAACCTACTTGATTTATTTATAATTTAATTATTAAGTATTTATACTTTAATTAAATTAAATTATATCCTAAGGCTAATGTACTATGGAATTAAATTTATTTAATTCAATAAATACGTCTATCTTGATTAATTAAATGTAATTATTTAATTAAATGGAAAAGGTATTTCTAATTAATTAAATGAAATTATTTAATTAAATGGAGCACTTACTTCTAATTAATTAAACAAAGTTATTTAATTAAATGGGAAGCCCTTCCTAATTAATTAAATGAAGTTATTTAATTAAATAAGAACTATGAGAGCATATCTCATTTTATTAAATTAAATATCTCAACAAAATCTCTCTTCAGTTCAAAAAGGGAAATTTCCAGTTCACTATTGATAAAAAATGAGTTAAATCAGTTAACTCCTTTTTCTACTCAAATTAAATTAGTTAACTCATTTTTCTACTCAAATTAAATCAGCTAACTCCTTATTTTACTCAAATTAAATCTGTTAACTCCCTTTAATTTGGGAATCTCCCTTTATGACTGAACCACATCTTTAATCCTGACCGTTGATCCGAATTGATCTCAACCATTGATGGATTTTAGGAAAGTCTATTTAAGAGACCCTCATCTCTTTATTTTTGAGGATGAATTTGGAGAATTTGCATCGAATTGCTGCTAGATTGTGCATTCATTTGAGCTCCCTACTTTCATATTCATTTTCTAGATTTAATATGCATAAATTTAGTATAATTTCTTTTACATGTTCTTAGATTAGAATGCATTCCTCATTCTAGATTAATCTACACAATCATATAGATTAGTCACATTTTCTTTAAATCCTTCATTTTTACAGGGTCTGGTTGCTTAAACACCTGAAATCTGAGGATATCTGACAAGCAATTCCCTTTAGATAGATCCAATGTTCATTGCGGGATGAATCCGCATACAATGACTGTGTTGAAGTGTGTGTGTTAGCAGAGGCCACATATTCACGCATACAATAGTCACCTTATATAATAGTCACTAGATCCAATTTACTATGTTGGCTTCATTATATTGATTTAAACATGTTTTGTGGTGATTTGTCTAGTATGAAGAATGTGTATATGCATTAGAATCATTAAAAGGATTAGTTGGAGATTGGAGACCATTATGATTTCCATATAACTCCTAAATGTGACTCCAAAGTGCCTATGGTAACTTAAAAAAATAAGGGACTATAAAAGATCGCCATCTATATGATAGAAAAATGACCCTAAAGACCTTATCCACATAATCCTTTGTTGGAAACAATTAGTTAATTGTGTATTGTCTTTGATGTCACACAAAATGTCATATCATTGCTAGTCAATATATGGTGAGCTCACTTGGGCGATGTAGACATATTCCTATATCTACTAAGCATTTGAGAGTTTTCCTAATTCAAAAGATAATGTCTATCGAGTTCACTCAGGTGACAAAGAAAAGTTTGCAGAAGTTGAGTGTTAACTGAGCTCACTTGGTTAATGAAAGAAATATTGGATAGAACTAGTGTTAACAAAGCTCACTTGGTTACCAAAGGAACTTTGTGAATATGTAGTGTTAACTGAGTTCACTTGGTTAACACAGAAAAATCATTTTGAGTTATTGTCTACCACGCAAGGTTGGCTAATGAAGGTTTTTCTAATTTTTCCATATTGAGTACAATTGAATTTTTTATGTTGGTTCTAGCTAAGTAAAAAGATGAATATTAATTATTCTAATTTGTAGTCAAGCCAACTTGACAATATGTAAGATATAAATGTAAGGTCAAGTTCAGGATTGAATGTGTTGAACATATTGTAAGATTTGATGATGCTTAGAGGAAGTGAATTGAAAAGATAAGAAAAATATCCTTGTTGAGTTGAAGATACATTTGATTAGGAAGGATCAAGTATACAAGCCAAAATTAAGACCTATAATCAACAATTCAGTTGCATCAAAGATTAGGTCATCTCATTGTTAGTTTCTAACCATTGTAGCAGTGATCTAAATATCTTAACAAAGTTGGCTTAAAAACTATTTGTAAATCCTCTAACAATGTGGTATTTCTATTTGAAATGTCTAAATACCTCTTATGAGGCCACTTCTACCAGGGTGATTAAATCCTTTAACAAGGTCACACCTAATAGTGTGTTTTCTAACCTTTAATAAGGTTGGCTCCTAACAAGGTTCACCTTAGAAGAGTGAAAATCAGTAACTAGTTGCAATTGGTGGTTTTTCCCAAATTGGATTTTCATGTTAAATCTTGGTATCACTTATGATCATGCTATTTCTTTGATGCATATCCAACTAAGTGAAATAAGATTAATTACAAATAATATCTTAAAGATTTTCATGTTAAGCAATTACTGAGTTATTTTAGTATTTTTCGAGTTACAAAAGAATACAATTTAATCAAAGTTTTGATTTGCATTGACATCTATGTGATCTAGGATTTATTATAGTGATAACTGATTCACCCCATCCATCTTAGTTACTCCTATTATATTTTCAACACTTGGTATCAGAGCTTCTTGGTGCTTGCAGAAAAGGTTTCAAGGAACTAAGCTAAAGATCATGATATCTTATAGAAAGGAGATCCCAAAGTTGAATAAAGACAACTTTGCAGCATGGTAGGAACTTATGAAGCTACATCTAGAAACCATCAATAATTTAGGTTAAAAATACTTAAACATTGCTTACAAGGCTCCTACTAGTAAAATTTCTATAGAAGAAATGGCTAGAAATAAAAATTATAATATCATGATGATTGACATAGCATCAACTCATAACTATGCTAAATTTGATGAAGTAAAAGGATGTGCTATTGCTCATGAAATATGGAACAAACTAAAGGATATCTATAGAGATGATGATAATGTAAAAAACACCAAGGTAGAAAGCTTTAGAGGCTAGTTTGATTAGATGAAAATGGGAGAAGATGAAAACATTGCAAAATATGTGGATAAAATCAAAGCTAGTGTTAGTGTTATAAAAATCTATGGAGGAACAATTAATGATGTGATGGTGCTAAGAAAGGTAATCAGAACCCTTCTTCCTATCTATGCAACTAGAGTGTCTGCTATGTAAGAAATAAGATCTGATACAATTAACATGATAACTTTGGATGCACTAGTTGGAAGGTTGACAACATTTGAACTAGATAATTATGATAATTATATTCCTAGTTCTAGAAATCTTAAGTTTGCATTTGAAGCCAAGGTATCACTTAAGAAGAAAGCCAAAAATTTTAAAACTAAATAATTTGAAAGTGAAGATGAAGAAAATTTTGATCTTGAATTCATTGAAGCATTACTTGCAAAAAGTATCCCAAAGGCAAAGGAAAGTATAAAGGTAAAATTCCTTTTATTTATTTTTCTTGTGCAAAAGTTGGACACATTGATGCTAGGTTTCCAAACAAAGATGACAAAGATGAAAGGAAGCACAAATATTTCAAAAGAAAGAAGGATTTCTAAAATTGGAAGGACAAAAGTAAGAAATCTTGTTTCATAGCTAAAGATTCAGATAGTAGTGAAGATGATGAAATGGTATATATTGCTATATAAGGTGAATGTAATGATGAAGGGAAAAAAATGACACTTATCACTCATTTTAGAAGATATGATACATGTATTATTGATAGTGGCAACACACATCATATGATTGGTGATAAATCAAATTTCGAACACATGGATAGTTATGATGGTGATTGTGAGATTTGGAAACAATGAACCTTGTTGCATAAAGGGAAAAGGTTGTATCCACTAACCAATAAACTTAAATGTAATGATGCTTATTTGGTTGAATGACTAAAGCATAATCTACTGAGTGTGGAATAGAAAATAATATTGGATTCATGGTAGAATTCATGATCGTGAAGGTCAAACTATAGGATGGAAAAATAAATCTAGCTAGGTCTAGCAAACAAACAAAAGGTAATCTATTCTACCTATATCTTAGTGAAATTTCTTGTTCTTGTTCTTGTTCTTGTTTTATTTCTCAAGTAGAAGAAAGTTTGTTATGGTATAAGAAGTTATATCATGTGAACTTTGATAATCTAGCCAAGATAATAAATAATAGAAGAGTAAGAGGTATTCCTAGTCTGAGGAAACCTAATACATGAGTCTATGCAAAAATTGTCAAATTGCAAAGGTGGAAAAGACTAGTTTCAAAAGCAAGAATATTCATTTAGAAGAAGTCTTGGAGTTGATTCATTCAGACCTATGTGGAACTATTGGAATAGAGAGTTATAGTGGACATATGTACTTTATTCTATTTGTTAATTATTTTTCTAGAATGATGACTATAATTTATCTAAAGGAAAAATATGAAGCTTTTCAAAAATTTAAGTGGTATCTCACAAGAGTAGAAAAATAAATTGGAAATAATCTAAATTATCTAAGATCATAAAGAGGTGGTGAATTCATCTCCAATGAATTATGTTTTGAAAAATGAATTAAGAGACAAGTATCAGCCTCTGATACACCTTAGCATAATGGTATATCTAAAAGAAAGAATAGGTCCATCATAGATTGTGCAAGAACACTAATGGTAAAAACGAGTTTTGCCATTAAATACTAGAAGGAAGCAATCTGTATTGCAATGTATAACTTGAAAAAAGTATAATTGAAGAAAGACTCAAATAAAACTCATTATGAACTATGGCATGGCTACAAACCTAATGTATGCTACTTGAAAGTATTTGGTAAAAAATATTATATCTTGAAGGAATCTAAGAAAGGTAAATTTGCTATCAAAGGTGATGAAGTTGTATTCCTAGGATACTCCTGTAGAAGTAAAGCATACAAATTTTTGAATCTAACTACTCATAAGATCATAGAAAGTGCACATTTCAGAATTGATGAATTTTTAAAAAATAGTGAAGAGGAAAGCAAAAAAGAACCTAAAGATTAGAGAAGGTTTGTTTACTATGAACCTGATACATTGAAAAATCTATTTGGAAGTCAGGAGGCCTCACCTCCCAAGTCCCTAAAATCTCCAAAAGCTACCATGTTGCAACCAGTGTGACTTGATTCATATTCTGAAGGACCCAACTAACAGTCAAAAGCTACTATGCTAGTGCTAGAGAAAACTGATTCTAATGGACCCAAGTCATAAATAGTGGGACCCAAGCTTGA
Organism: Cupressus sempervirens; assembly: GCA_028749045.1. Classification (NCBI taxonomy): domain Eukaryota; kingdom Viridiplantae; phylum Streptophyta; class Pinopsida; order Cupressales; family Cupressaceae; genus Cupressus; species Cupressus sempervirens. The sequence goes on from CM053792.1 coordinate 192,417,294, forward strand.
CATAGAAGATAGTGAAGATGCTAGTGGAATGAATTCAAAATTGAAAGTACCTATGTTAGAAAAATTTATGAGAAGCCATCATGTACCTAATCAAATCATTGGAGATGAATTAGATGGAATAATAACCAAAAAGAAATAGAAAGGTACATGTTTTCTTTCTAAATTTCAACCTAAAAATGTTAAAGATGGTTTGGATAATGAAAGTTGGTTTGAAGCTATGAATGAAGAAACAGAATAGATAGAGAAGAATAAGACTTGGACTCTTGTTCCAAGAACCAATGATAAAAATTTAATTGGCACAAAGTGGGTATTCATAAATAAGCTAAAAGTATATGGAAAAGTCTCTAGAAACAAAGTAAGGTTAGTATGTAAAGATTATTCTCAAGAAGAAAGTATTGATTATGGTGAAATTTTTTCTCTTGTTGCAAGATTATAAGGTGTTAGAAATTTACTAGACTATGTAGCACATACAGGATTTCAGTTTTATCAAATGGATGTAAAATCTTCATTCTTGAATGAAACTCTTGATGAGGAAGTCTACATAGCACAATCTAAAGGTTTTTAAGATTCTAACAAAAGAGATATGGTCTAAAAATTACAAAAAATATTGTATGGTCTCAAGAAAGCTCCCAAAGTATGGTATGAGAGATTTCATAACTACTTGATAAAGATTGGTTTTCAAAGAACAAATGATAATAACAGTCTATATATCAAAGAAGGATGAGACAAGAAAATTTTGTCGGTAAAAATATTTGTTGATGACACTTTATTTATCAGAAATCATGACTTATGCAAGGAATTTTTAGAAGAAATTATTAAATAATTTGAGATTTCTATATTTGGAGAGATAAAATTCTTTGTTATATTGTAGATCTAGAAAAAGAAAGATGGTATCTACATTACTCAATCCAAATATATCAAAGAGATAATAAAGAAGTTTTAAATGGAAGCTTCAATTTTTTTGGAACACCTATGTCTATTAAACATAAGTTTTCCAAAAATGATGATTCCAAAGCTAGATGAATGATTGGACAATTGCAATATGTAGTGCACACAAGGCCTGATGTTGTATTAGCAGTTGGTATGGTGGCAACATTCTCAGAAAATCCAAAAGAAAGTCACATGATGGAAAATAAAAGAATCATGAGGTATCTAAAAGGTACTAAAGAATATGGTTTATGGTTTAGAAAAAGAAGCAATTTGTATTTGAAGGCATTCAAAGATGTTGATTGGGTAGGAAGTGTTGATGAAAAAAAAGGCATAGTGGTGGAGTATTCTTTCTTAGTAAAAGACTACTATTTTGGACAAGAAAGAAGAAAAATTATATTTCTCAATCCACAATAGAGGCAAAATATGTGGTAGTAGCAATTAATTGTTCAAATGTTGTTTAGTTAAAGCACCTATTGGTAGTTCTAAAGATAGAGATCAAGGATCTAGTTGTTATATTATGTGATAAGACTAGTACAATTAGTATATCAAAGAATCCTATGAGGCATACCAAAACCAAGCACATTTCTATAAAATATCAATTTTTGAGAGAATTGGTATAAGATAAAGAGGGAAGATTGGAATATGAAAATACTAAAGACAAAATTGTAAATATATTCAATACGTTATTATCTATGGATGCAATTTTGTATCTAAGAGCTAAGTTAGGGGTCATTACCCTATTCAGTGCTCACTAAAAGAAGTTTAGTGATGCATCAACTAAAGCATGTTGAAGATGAATCAGTTGATTTAGTATTGGAAAAGGAACTTTGCAAATGAATTGGTACATGAGGTCCATTAATATTCATTGAATATTTTCTTTGGCATAAGATGTCAAAGGGGGATAAGTTTGCTGTCATATCTCATAGGAATTGTATAAAGAGGGAGAGTATATATTTCTAGAGATATCATAGAGGAAGAACTTGGTTTGATATCAAAGAAGGGAAGTTTCCTATCACAAGAAGATATTGAAAATAAATTTTTCCTGAAAAAGGCAAAAAATGAAGGTAGAGGCAGTTCTCACTGATAGAGGGAGTTCTCAAGAATGAGAATCAAAATAAAACTAAGGATATGTTTCTTACTTTATTCTTTCTCTAGAATTTCATTGTGTTATGACATGTTGTGTTTCCATCAATGCTAAAGAGGGAGATTGTTGAAAATAATTGGTTAATTGTGTATTGTCCTTGATGTTACACAAAATGTCATATCATTGCTAGTTAGTGCATGCCAAGCTCACTTGAGTGATGAAGATAGTTTCTTGTATTTGGTGAGCATTCCAAATTTTTCCTACTTCAAAAGATAGTATCTACCAAGTTCACTTGGGTGAGAAAGAAAAGTTTGTAGAAGTTGAGTGTTAACTGGGCCCACTCAGTTAATGAAGGTAATGTTGGATGGAACTAGTGTTAACTGAGTTCACTTGTTTACCAAAGGAACTTTGTGAATATGAAATTTTAACTGAGCTCACTTGGTTAACATAGGAAAATTATTTTGAGTTAGTGTCTACTGAGCAGGTTTGACTAAAGAAGGATTTTCTTGTTTTGGTATATTAAGTTTAATTTAATTTGTTTTTTGGTTCTAGCCAACTGAGAAGATGAATAATAATTATTCTAAGTTGTATTCAACCCACCTTGACAATGTGTAAGATATAAATATAAGGTCAAGTTGAGGATTGAATGTGTGGAACATATTAGAATATTTGATGATGCTTATAGGAAAAGAATTGAATGGATAAACAGAATATCCTTGTTGAGTTGCAAATATACATTCAATCAAGAAGGATCAAGTATACAAGCCAAAATTGAAATCTGTAATCAACAATTTAGTTGCATCAGAATCTAGGTCATCTCATTATTACTTTCTAACCATTTTAAAAGTGATATAAATCTCTTAACAAATTTGGCTTCACATCTATTTGTAAATCCTCTAACAATGTGGCATTTCTATTTGAAGTGTCTAAAGACCTCTAACAAGACCACTCATAACATAGTGATTAAATCATCTAATAGGGTCACACCTAGCAATGTGTTTTGTAACCTTTAAGAAGGTTGGCTTCTAATAGGGATCACTTCAAAAGATTGAAAATAAGTAACTAGTTGCAATTGGTGGTTTTCTCCAAATTGGGTTTCCATGTTAAATCTTGGTGTCTCTTGTGTTCATGCTAGTTCTTTAATGTGTATGCAACTAGGTTAACTAAAATTAATCATTGATAATATCTTAAAGATTTTCATATTAAGTAGTTACCAAATTATTTTAGTATTTGTCAAGTTACAGCATAATACTATTTTAAAATCAGTTTTTTTGATTTGTATTGACATCTAAGTCATCTAGGATTTATTTTAGTGGTAACTAATTCACCCCTCCCATCTTATTTACTCCTCTTATATTTCCAATACCCTTCCACATAATTTTGTAACATGGTATGATAAGAATGAGAATACTATTATATTAGAATGGTAATAGATAGGGCTTAATTATGTGAGTGATTTTGAAGTCACTCCATTTTATATAGTTCCCTCATTGAAGAAGATCCATTATAGATATAATGATTCTTTAAAATGATAGTGTAGAGATATAAGTGGCATACATCATAAAAATTATAAAAATTATAAAATATATCAAAACCTTACTAAACATTAGTCTTCAAGTCCAATGATATCAAAACAAAAATAGTTATGAATGTTTTTTTATTGTACAAGTTAAATAAGCTATAAGAAATATGAGAAACAAGATATTTAAATATATAAGAGCCTCATATGGATTCAATATTTTATAAATGATTATCAATGGTTTTGAAATTCCATGCAGATGGCTAAAAAGAAAAAATGTATCATTAATTGATTTGGAAAGAACTGTAGTCCACTTCACATAAAATTATTTTTAATATAATGCAATTATAAACATCACACACAAGCAACTCATTCTGAGAGTGAAAGTGTTAAATAGGAAAGTTATCTATTTTTTCGAGATTCAATTTGTTCCATAGAGTTTGAAGTTTAAATTTCACCTTGATTTATACAACACAAAAGGAGATGCCTCAAAAAATGAGATGGCATGGCCTTAATCTATGGTATATAAAACACTATTTAATTTGTTTGTAGTGATTTAATTCAACCTTAACTTTTGTATTTTTATTGTTTTCAACAAGAGAGTGAGAAATATTATGTTAGTAAAAAGCTTTGTATTTCTAACAATATATTTTGGATGATATATTTTTGTAGTGATGTTAACCATAGATTAAGGCTATAAGGCAGGCTTAACCAAAATTTTCAAAGCCCACTTTTAACCTTACACTTAACATTTTTCATTTCAACTTTCAAAATTTTCTTTTGACTGTCTTTTTCCACCTAATGTTTGTTCTTTCATGTGCATTGGCCCTTCCAAGTATAAACATTGTTAACATTTAAATTTGCACATTTCCTACTTAGAATTTAGAAATCATTCAATAGAATCAAAATAAGTTGATATTCCCATTAATCTCACTAATCCCTATGTTTGAGGTTCACCTATTTTCATATCTTTTGATGCCTTTTATGAAGGTTTTTAAAAAAAAATTTTGCAGTGGATAAAAGATATGTATATGCTCATGGTGATGTTGATAAGAAGATAATTTCTAAATAGGTTATAAGAATCCATCAAAGTATAACAAATGTGAATTTTTTTTAAAATCTTAAAGATGAGAATATTCTAGTAGGCATAGACATGGCACATGAAGTGTTTTGGTGGACATCTCAAAGAAATGTGATATAGCACTTTGATAATATTATTTCGGCCTATTAAAATGGGAGCTTTAGGATGGGGTATAGAAGTCCTCCATGAGGCTCAAGCAAGGATTTATTTTAGATCTCATTGTTGTAACTACCCTGCTAGACTCATGTAAAAAGGCATGTGAACTTTTTGAAAAAATGGCTCAAAGAATTTTTTCACATTGTGGCATGATTTCCACAACTTAGGTATTTTTTTAAAATTTAGTTTCTCCTCAAAAATATTATCGGTGTGATTGGTGGTGGATACAATGTTGTATTTTTTTGCTAGACATTCGCAAAATGGGGAAGCAAGTGCCCTAACATTAGACATGTTTCAAAAATTTGGAAGCATGGGTAGAGAATACAAGTTATTTGAAAAACATATGTTCTCATGAATGATCCTAATTATAATTAGAGGTCCTGACAATCTTCTTAAGTCTATAGAACGTTAAAATAATACTAAAAACTTGAAATACTTCCTTTTTTAATTCATATTTTAGAACCTTAAATACTTTTTTTTAAAGTCATATTTTAGTGATAAAAAAATATCAAACCAACCAAATTTATACCATTCAAATCCTTTGACAAGAAATACTGACACCAGTAAAAATATTTTTTTTTTTAGTAATAGCATCCACACTATCAAATTTCTATTTCAAATGGAAAATATCATCAGATACTAGTAATTTCTTTGCTAATATCTTGGGTATAGATAGTATACAATTATGGAAAATATGTGAATGTTTTTGAAGTATTAGATAGTAGCCAAAAAGATAGGAGGTTGACCCCAAAGTACAAAAAGGCTAAAAAATCAATCAGAGGTTACCACCTAGTCATCTAAACTATACCAACTTTAAACTTAAAAAATAAAAAATATCTATATCCAAATTAATAGTACCATCAATCTTGAAACATGTAAAAAGAAAAAAATGAAAAGAAAACCAACAACACCCAAACAACTCGCTACAATCAGTCCCTCATATTGACATAAGCATATAATGTAAAACCCTATAGGGTAACCAGTTCATAGTAACCAGCAAAATAACAAAAAAGAGAAAAAAATAGAACTAGGGCTAGCTACCCTCCTTCTTTCCAAGATCCTCATCCTTCTTCTCCTTAGGCGTGTCCTTGTTAATGTCACCCTATTCTACCTAGACAGGTTTCTCTAAGATCGTCTTCAACTAGTCCTTTTCCAAAAATGCATAAATGGATCATGTTTTCTTGCTCTTCTTGCCCAAGTCTATCTAATGTTTATTCACCTACAAAAAGTAAAGGAAAGTGGCTCCAAAATACATGACTTTAGTGGAGAATTCCACCAAAGTGTCAAATTTCTGGTGGAAACCAATGTGATTGTCTACCAGATCCCTCATTAACTCCTCAAGTTTATCTAGCCTAGCCTTGTTGTGGCTCTATCCATGGCTATGGTTTCCTTTCTTCCCCTACCTTTTGAAGTATCTTTCTCGAGGGAGGTGATGTCTTCCCCACCCCTTGCTTCTAGATGGGGTATCTTCAAAGGTGTCAAAAATGTGAGAGGGGCTAGGGGGCTAGGGACAACCTTTGTCTCCTGAGGTAGTCTCTTATTTTTGGCAAGTTTAACATAACTTTCAATAGATTTAAAGCTTGAATCATACTTGGGGGGAGGGGGGACTTGAATTTTTCAAACTAGAGGAGTTTGCTAGTTCTCCCAGCACTCTTCTTGCTCTTCCTAGTATCTATATCCAAATTGATGAGGCTAATTTTAACCTTAGGGTCAAGGTTTATCTTTAATTTTTGTGGTTGGGACTAGGGCCAAGGTTCAAAGAGACTTGGGGGCTGACAAAAGCCAATGTATTGATGAGGAGTGGTGAGTTTTGGGAAAGATGGTGGATATAAAGTTTTTTTATGAACCCCTAATGGATGAGATAAAAGGTTTTACCCTCCTATTATTTCCTCCTAGCCTTATGGATACAATCTTTCATAGAATGCAAAAAAAGAAACAAAAAGGAGATATGATCAAAGTTTTTGAAATGATTAAGAATGGGGAAATGGTAACAATAGAATACATAGAATGGCAATGTATCTAATAATAGAATAGCAGATGACATCTTGGGGTTTAGGAAGGGCTTCCCTTGAAAACCCACCATGCATTAGCATTGGTTCCTCTTTGAATTTGAAAAAAAATCATAGACTAGTTTCCTCATTTACCTTGGCCTACTTACGACAGTTCTTTCCTTCCATGAAAAAATCTCCAACCTTTGCAATGATTTCCTCCATGATTTTGAAACCCATCCCATTGATAGTCATTTTCATGTCCTTCTATGAATTAAAGAACTGCATTGAGACATTCTCATCATGTTTTGTCATCCCTTCCATAGATGGTAATAAGCCACTCTCATAAAAATAAACCATCATTGCTTCACTGTCATTGATGCAAGACTCCACTCTCATAGGTTAAATGCGATCAATAGTGCCCATGTGGTCACCCACTTCAACCACCAACTCTTTAGAATTTTTTGACATTGTCTTGTTGCAGGTTTGGTAGTTACTAAATATTAAATTAAAAGCATCCAAGATTAAAAGGAAAAGGTAGAGAGTAACCATCATAAGTCTACAAGGTTTTCCAAATACCAATAGATACCCTTAGATATATGAATTAGTAGTCCCTTTCCATCTATAAATAGTCATCCCTAGCTATAGTTGGAGCAAAAATTTTACAACTTGTCTTTTTTATCATTAATTAATTTTTTTTTAAATCTTGGCAAATCCACCCTCTGCATCCTTTTTTAGTAATACATAAATCTCATGGCAATCAAATCACTAATGTGAATCATCACACAATCTTTTCAAACAATACCTCTATGAAGATGTTTTTCCTCCTACCCATGTAGATAATTGAAGGCCTACCACTTATTATGATGATTCATATGGTATTACTATAATTACACTCCATTTCCATCATTACTTGGGTTGATGATGGAAATTGTTTGATGTCCTTCCATTCATTTAACCTTGTGACACTATGGCCATATTTTTCCAGCTCATCTACCACACCATTTCCTTCACAATATATATGATCCATGTGGATATCATGCAATTCTTTGATCAATATTTGAATTTCATCAATTATTACTTTGATCGACTAGCTTCTTTGACCCTCTTCCCTAGTAGAATTAATAATTAATATTGAGTCAATAAATCATTTTATGACATCATAAAGAGAATTTCGAAATTGGTAATTGATATATATCCACCTTCAATGTATTTTTTCAATGTAGCTTTTTATAATATTCTCTTATATAAATCGCCATATTTATTTTGACTAAAATTACTATTGTAGCTAAGTATTAATAATATTTTTAATACAATAATGAGGCTAGAACCCTTTTGAACTAAATCAAATGTGTGGGAAGTATCATTCCAACACAATAAATAGTTTTGACATTATTCTAAGGAATGTTCACAAAAGGTCGAATTACTCTATGAATATCAATATTGAATGTGTTACTAGTCACAGATCTTTCTAATGCTTCAAAAATCATTGATAAGAATGTGTGAAAAAATATAGATGTTAAAGTATCTAGTATGAGACACTTCATCCAATACAATGTTTAATCTTTGATTAAGAGTGCATCTTTCATATATACGTAGAATGATTACTATCAAATTTCCCTTAATTATTACTGTGTTAGTGATGTGCAATTTTACATTTAGTATTAGAGCCTAGTTTCTACAATGGGAAATGTGGGCTTTATGAGTTTATAAGAGTTTGGTGTTAACCTTAAATACATATGGTTACTTAATCCTTCGAAGTTAGCCATAGCATTGGATGTCTTATAGGATAAAGTTTCTTCACACTCCATGAAACAGATTTTGATACCCACTACAATTATGGTCCATTAAAGAGAGTAAAATATATTATTTATCTAGAGCAACACCTATAGGAGACTGTCAAACCTTAGCCCATTTCATTCGATGAGTGTATGGGATGAGGGGTAATAATCATTTTCTTAGGGACAACCCCAACAAGTTAGTTTTGACCATTATGGTAGCTTAAACTATTGGTGATCTAGAAGGATGTGAAGAATCAATTAGTACCCATAGAGAAGTGGTATTTTATCTAGGGGATTAGATGTTATCCTCTCAATCTAGTATTCTCAAATCACCTAGCATTTCTAGTAATATTATGTAATGTAGTACTATGATACAAACTAGGACTCACAAGTAAATTTGATGTAAACAACAACATTAATATCAATGTTTAAATTGCATGATCTCATAAAGTTATAACTCAATTTAGATTCAACCGTATAGAAGGAAGTGAAAGGAAATCATTTCAAAATTGTGTATGGATGCATAATTTCTTTTGGTCCATGAGCCTGTCACTTTATTGAATGTATGCATCCTTAGAATAAAAATAATGTCCTTAGCTAGTAGTTTTTAATAATCATACCAAAATCAAATTAGTATATTTAAAAAATCTATATACAAATTGGGGTTTAGTTTTTGATACATGCAACATGTTATACAATCATATAATGAAATTTTTTCTAGGATAGAGAACAATAATACTTAATCTAAAAACACATGGTAGTTATCATTTAGCTAAAATGATATGTTGTAACTTATGATGAAATATCTTTTGTGTTTATTGTATATAGATTGTTAATTATTACTTCATCCCTAGGGAAATGAGTGATGTTTAAAAATACTCATGTGTTCTTCCTTATTCACTTTGATGAATCTTACTTGGATGTGTACACATTTACCATAAATATATTTCTTCTTCCTTAATTACAAGCTATGTTGCATAGTCCATAGGTACATACACTTAAGTTTGTAAACATTTATTTATTACATTAAAAATTTGGCATTGCAATAATACATGAATAAAGGCATAGGTTCATAGTGACAACTATGTAGGAGGAATTCTTTTAATTGTTAAGATTGATTTATGATCGGGATGTTTACATGTACAATTTATTCAAATCTTAGTATTTATATACCACCTTGATTTATAGTCCCTGAATGTTTTCTTACATACTTAGATTGTGCTTACATATTGTTACCTACTTTATCAAGAATGGTGTATTGAATGCACTCATTACAATTATAGATTATGTTTATTTTGGGCTATCGATATCGATGGATATTGAATATTTTTCCATATGAATATGTATGTATATACATGGTTTTGTGGTGAAGGTTTATAGGTAGCAAATATTGACTCTCCTAATTTGGCATGATTGAGCATGCCTTTACTTGATGGAAAATTTATTGACATAGTTGGTAACAAAAGACTCCTATGCCACTTGACCCAATCCATCCATTTTCTTTAAAAGTCAATAATTTTGGGGTGTTGAGAACATATCACTAAATCCTTACTCTTCCCTATATATTCGTACTAGGTGAGTATATTTTTTCATTTTTTTGTCTTTGCCTGGGGTCTTCTTTTAATTTCATATTGTGTTAAAGGTATTTGAGTGCTTAGTTTTCTTATTAGGTTGGTATTGGATTTGGAATAACATCTTGAACTAGCCTTTTTTCCTTATACTTCCTTTTATTTGAATGGAAATATGTGGATTCAATAGTGGTACTTGTGTTTGGTGCATTAGAATGATGTGTTTTTTTGAATCTTCGCATTTGGATACCCTAATAGACCTAGTTTTTTCCCTCGAACCATGTAAAATTTTGAGTTTGGGGATTAATTTCAACATGGTAACTTGGTATTTTGATCTTTCAATAAAGGGATCATGGTATATTCAAACATTTATTTCATCTTCTAACATCAAGGAGGAAGTCAATTTTTTTTAGGTGGGGATGAAATGCCCCTCTTCCTATGACCTACTATGAGAGTCAACCTTGGAATTCAAGGGATATACACAATGTGTGGAGGGATATTAAGATGAAACTAAAAAATAGTTCAATAAATGATAATGTCAATTAACATGAAATTTAATTAATAGAAATATTAATTTAAAAAAAAAAATTATTTAAATGTTATTAGTAGAAATTATAACTTTTGATCCTAAATTATAAATTTTGAATATTGTTCTTGAACAAAGAAAAAAACTATAACTATTTGTTTTGGATAAAAGAGAAACTTATGTTAGAGGGGAAATTCCAAATTTTAAAAAGGAAAATTGGTTTTAGTAACGACAAAATGATAAACTTTTTGTTGTACATAGGTTTGAAAAAGGGAAAAAAAAAATTCAGGGTTGAACATGTATTACTCCAATGGAGGCATGCATTAGGATAAAATCCAGAATTTTGGAGAGAAACATATGGCTATAGGTAGTGGTGTGTTAGCACATAGTTGTAGATTTGAACAGAGAAAGGAATTGGACAACAATCTACAATATACATTTGTGCTTCTCTATACCTAAGCCTCTATTTTTAGTCAACTTCTTATCATGTTCTAATTTGAACACTAAGTTATGTTTTCCACAAATAGTTAGCATTTGTGTTGAAAAAAGGAATTGGATAAAAATCAGCAATATATGTGTGTGCTTCTTTATACTCAAGCCTTTATTTATATTCAACTTCTTTGATTCACTAAGGTTTGATTTCCACAAATAGTAAGCATTTGTGTTGAAAGCTTGCAATGACGATTGATTACTCTATAGCTGCTCATGAGATGGTTTTATATTTCTTCTATAATGCTTTGCTCTTTGTAAGCCTTGACCTTGTTTCTCCCACCATGTTTTGTGTTGGAAATTTCTCCTTATAATATGTGGTATAGCTAATTGACATGTGTTTAGTACAATTTAGTTTTTATTTTTATTTTTATATTTTTATTTTTGTCAAAAATGACAAGTCACTAAAATTTATTAATATTAAAATAATAGTACTTCAAGGTTCATGAGGGAAAGAACTCCCAAGCAAACCCTCGATCCTTACCAAATACAACAAAAAAATACATAGTTTGAAGGCCAATAAGACATCTCGTAGAAATGGGTAAAAAATGTTACAGACCAAAACATAATGTTGCTACCAAACATAACAAAGGATAAAGGCCCAAATAGTTTGGGATGGAAATAACATATGACAAACATATACATCTTATGAGATACAAAAGTTATACATAATGAATACATACAAGCTACACAAGTTGAAGTTGAAGAGATACAAGCTACTCTATGATATGATGGTTCCATAAAAAGGGGTTGAGGAGTCTCCAAAGTCACCTAAGGTAGCGAAAACAACTAAGGCTCTAAGGTGACAGACATATCTACATGAATATCCTAGTGTCTTAAGATAGCAAGAATTACATGCACTTTACTAAATATACTACTGATATAATCTGCATGAACAACATTATAGACTCTACTTGTTGTAAAGCTAGAGGGATGGATATGGCCAAGTCCGAGAGATGCCCTAATCCTATTCATGACGGCATGGACTCTTTATTTTTTGAAACAAGCTCCCACAAAAATACACCCACAATCAAATCTTTTCCATCCTAAAAATTATATCTATATATGACAACCATGTTGTTGTATTTGTCGTAGGCAATATACTATTGCATTCAGTTCTCCACAATTAATTAATAATTCTATTTTTTTGCACCAATCAACAATAAGTATTTTCCACAAATTGAATATTTATAAATTTTTTATTTTAATTTATTAATTTTTAATATTATAAAATTTATTTATCTCAAATTATATTAGAACTAATAGTTTTGTGTTATAGGAGCCATTTTCTCGGAATTCTTGCATATTCCTATTTTTTTGGGCTATATTCTTGCTAAAAAATATTAATATTAATATATTTTAAAGATGAAACTACAAAATATAATTGTATTAAAAAACTATATGATTATATAAATAAATCTATTGATAATATATCACAAATATATAATTTTTTACAATATATTATTAAGAGTTTTTAAAAATAACACACACACACACACACACACATATATATATATATATAGGCATACTATAAATTATTATTATTTAAATTATATAAGATATATTACTATATAATCTATACAGAATATAATAATACAATTTAACATTTTGTAATACAATCTTATCATCAATATTTAAAACTATGTGATAGGTATATAATTTTTTTACCAAATGTCATGTAATCTCAAAAAAATGTTTTATGTCATAACCATTATAAAAAATAATTTTATTTAGGATTCTAATTAAAGTTAAGTTAAAGTTAAGAATTTTAGATTCACACTATTACATTTTATTAATACAATATTTTATTGACTTTCTTCTATTAGTAATTAATTTCGCTAATTAGAAATAACTAATTTTTCGGTCTTATGACTTATATATATATATATATATATATATATATATATATATATATATATATATATATATATATATATATATATATATATATATATATATATATATATATATATATAGACATGATTAAAACTAATCTCTTACCAACTTTACATTCTATTACTTCTACAATACTAATATAGATAAATGAAAAATAATAATTATAACTAATGTTAAAGTATTTTTAAAAATTTATTTCAATTAATTAATTTATTTTATTTTTCAAAAGATAGACTATTATAATAAAATTTCTAAATTTATTATTTAAAAGTTTCAATTAAAATTACTATAAGAATTATAATGACAAATAGGAGTCACTCACTACGCAGTACTTGTTTTCGTTGACACAAACCCATGTTTAATTGTTTTTCGAATCACTTCTTCGAACTTAGTCAAAATCTTGAGCAAATCTACAAAATTTGAAAGGAATATGTATGCTAACTCGAGTGGAAAAATAAATAATTTCTCCCACGGGTACACAAACTCATCGCCCAGTATGGGCTTGATGCTCCTCGCACAATGGGGAAACTCCATTTTAAACACAACAAAAATAACTTCATCTGAGAGTAACCCATCAAATGGTTGTTCCCAAGTGTTGACAGGGGCCATAAAATGGAAGTTTTTGGGGGCATGATCCATAACATTCATCAACAATGTGACACCAAATGACGATTGGCAGAAGATATTTCAGCATATAAAACCCAGCAGAATGAGAATTAAAAGGAATAAAGATGATTTAATAGCCATTTGAAAGCCCACTGTAACTAGTCACATCATCAACATACCATAGAAAGATTTCATTATGTTTGCAATGAAAAATATTCCATAAAAATCAGAATGATAAGATCTTTCGCTCATGCAATGCTGAAAATCAAATGCCGAATGGGATCAGGGCACATGTGAAAAGGAGATAAAAGAGAATGAGTGTGAAAAATCAAACTATTGCAGTCACTAATTATTAATCTCCTATCATAAACGATTATTAAACTACTGAAAAATAAATTCTCAGCTAATATTGAAAAGCAACACAACTGCAGCTTCACTTAAAATACGAAAAGAAATGCGCAACACAATGACACAATATTTTCGGACAAATTGTTCCTAGAAAAACCCATAAGGGAAAACTAGTTCTACAGATGAGAAATTATATTAAACTTCACCAAATCAAGAGATACAAAATTCCTTGCCTCTCACTAGCAGAACTCTAACAACCTCCTAATTTATCCCGCTGATATTCCCCACTGCTATCCCTGCGCTAACACTGCGCCCTTGCTAACACTGCAAGACTATTTCCTAACACTGCAAACTGCTTCACAAAGCTACACCTCCAAATGACCCAATGACCCCTTTCTATACTACTCCTATTGGTAAACCAAAGACCGAGATTAAATCTAACCAACGGCTGAGATTAAGACAACTCGACAGCCAATAATAGAATTGGTTGCAAAGTGTCTAAAAGGAATCACTAAAATTAGTAAATAATAACCATTTACTAATTTTTGGCAAGTGGAAAAACAGCTATCCAAACCACCCATAAATACAACCTCTATTCATAGATAAGGACGAACAACTGTCCAAGCTACCCATAAATACTACTGCTATTTTTGGGTCAAAAATAACAGCTATCCAACTGACAATAATTAACACTCCCTCTTAGCAAGGAAGCTATTCTGCATGACAGCCATCTTATCTCTGAAGAAGATAAATTTAGCCTTTCCCAAAGCCTTTGCCAGAATGTCTGCTACCTGCTCATTTGTAGGTATATATTGTAGTCGAACAACTCCCCTTTGTACACAATCTCTAATGAAGTGATATCTAATATCTATATGTTTAGACCTATCATGAAACACTGGATTCTCAGACAACTTGATGCAAATCTGATTGTCATAATGTATCACAGTAGTTTGAACCTTCTAACCAAACAAGGCTACTAACAACTTCCGAAGCCATATAGCTTCACATGTCGCCATGCTAGCTGTTATGTATTCTGCTTCTGCTGAACTTAGAGCCACAGACTTCTGCTTCCTGCTAAACCAAGATACAACTCCTGATCCCAAGCTGAAACAACACCCTGAAGTGCTCCTTTTTTCTATTGTACTTCCTGCCCAATTTGTGTCAGTATAGCCTATCAACCTGATACCTGCACCTCAAACATATCTGATCCCATACTCGATTGTACCACACAAGTAACATAGCACATGCTTACCCGTTATCCAATGCATTCTCTTTGGTTCAACCATGAACTGACTAAGAGAGTTAACTGCAAATGCTATATCTGGTCTAGTGTTGACCAAATACATAAGCGAACCAATCAACTGTCTATATAAAGTGGGATCTACATCTTTCTCCTTAGATGTATCTACCTTCCTCCAATTCATGATCATGGGTGTAGACATGGCTTTGCAATCCTCCATCCCAAATTTCTTCAAGATTTCAATGCAATATTTCCCTTGACCAAGGAAAATCTCCCCATCTGTCTGCCACACTTCCATGCCTAGAAAGTAGTGCATAAGTCCTAAATCCTTCATCTCAAACTCTTTTGCAAGGTTCCTCTTGCAATCCACTATGAGCCCTAGTGAACCTGTAAGAAAAAGGTCATCCACATAAAGAACAAGAATAAGAATCTCACCCCTAACCATCAAGTAGTAGAGGTTAGCATATGCTTCACTCTTCACAAAGCCCATTTTTTGCAAGTATGTATCAATGCGCTCATACCACGCTCTAGGAGCTTGCTTGAGTCCGTACAATGCTTTCTTCAATATGCACACATAGGTCTCTTTTCTGTGTGCTACAAAGCCTTCTGGTTGTTCTATGTATACCTCCTCATTTAACTCACCATTGAGGAATGTTGTCTTGACATCCATTTGATGGATTTTCCATCCCATCTGTGCTGAAAGTGAGATTACAGCTCGTATAGAAGTATACTTGGAAACTGGAGAAAATGTGTCCTCATAGTCTATTCCCTCCTTCTAAGAGAACCCCTTTGCCATGAACCTAGCCTTGTATTTCTCGATGCTACCATATGCACCATGCTTTATCTTATAGATCTAGTGTGATCCAACTATAGCCCTATCTATTGGTCTAGGTACTACATCCCACACATCATTCTGCATGATTGAAGAATATTCCTCAACCATAGCATCTAGCCATACTTGATGTTCTGCAGCTTCTTGATAGCTAGAAGGCTCACTATCTACCAACTGACTAACTAATGCCACATAGTCATTGAACTTGGCTGGTTGTCTTCGCTATCTAGTACTCTTCCTAGGAGCTCCCACAAACTCTTGAGTATCCCTTTATGTATCTGGAACCACATGGTTCCTGCTACCAACTATAGAGGATGAAATGTCAACCTCCAAGTCTTCTAGATGCATTTCCTATTGCACCCATTGCTCCATACTCTGTGAATCTTCACTAACTGAGTCTACACTCGTACTGGTAACTATACTTGAGCTTTGCTGCCCTTGACTTGGTCTTGGAGCTTCTGTTGGCTGCTCACTCTGATCATCTGCTAGAAAATCTCTAGATCTCCTGAATGCCTTGTCCTCCATGAACTTGACATCCCGTCTGACAATAATTCTTTTATTCCCTAGAATGAAAATCTTGTATGTCTTTGAGGTCTCACTATACCCAACAAAGTACCCCCTCTCTACAGTCTGATCTAACTTTGTACGTGTATCTCCAAGAATATGGCAATATGCCAAAATCTTGAATATCCTGAAGTGACTAACATCTAGCTTCTTCCCTATGAAAGCCTCCTCTGGTGTCATCTTCCTTAGCACCTTGTGTGGAACTATATTATTAATGTAGACTGATGTATTACATGCCTCTTTGTATAAGTAATGGGGCATGTCCTGGTCATGTAGCATAGCTCTTGCTGTCTCCGATATAGAATGGTTCTTCCTCTCAGCAACTCCATTCTGCTGTGGATTGTAAGGAATAGTCCATTCTCTCTTGATTCCTTCTCTGGTGCAGAACTCTTGGAAGACATTTCCTTTGTACTCGCCTCCATTGTCTGACCGAAGAACCTTTATCTTCTTTCCTATCAAGTTCTCCACAAGAGCCTTGAACTCTTGGAATTGACTAAAAACCTCATCCTTAGTCTTCAAGAAGTATATCGAAGTCTTTCTAGAGAAGTCATCAATAAAAGTAACATAGTAATCATATCCTCTGAGAGATTTCATCGACATAGGTCCACAAACATCTGAATGTACTAGATCAAGAACACCCTTAGATCTGGTGTCACTCCTTGGAAAAGGTGCTTTCGCAAACTTCCCCAACACACATCCCTTACATACATCATCATGCTCTGTTCTCACCTTTGGAATACCTGTCACGGTCTCACGAAGCAATCTAAGTGCTCCATGATGAATATGGCCCATCCTCCTATGCCATAGCTCTCCAAGATCTCTAGGATTACTATTGCTCATAAGTGCCTTAGGAGTATCAAACTGCAATCTATAAAGGCGACCTCTCCTAACTCCAATAGTTATGGGTGATTTCCAATCCTTGTGCTTAATCAACACATGTGTCCCTCTAAAGAGTACATTATACCGCCTATCCTGAAGAATAGATACAGAAATCAAATTCATACCTAAGCTTGGCACATATAACACATCATGAAGAGGAATTATCTTTCCATTCTCCCTCTGAAATTGAATAGTCGTTTTCCCAACAGGGTTGAGTTTGGACAAGTTTCCCATAGAAATTTGGATGTTGGTGTCCTTCTCCTTGTAACTAGAGAAGTACTCTCTAACTCCTGTCATATGAAATGACGCCCCACTATCTATATACCAAACACACTATGAGGTTGAGCTAACCATACAAGCTATGAGTGCAAACTCATCTTCCATTCTACTGGAGAGTTCTTCCGCACTTGCTGAAGCTGCCACCTGCTTCTTACCCTTCTTTCTCTCTGGGCAATCACTGACATAGTGGCCAAACTCATGACATCCAAAGCATTTGACCTTAGAAAGGTCCTTCTTCTTCTTTTCACTTTGTGAATTTGATCCTTTGCTAGATCCCTTCTTTGCTTTCCCTTTACCCGCTAGGGTAACGTTCTCTTGTTCCACCTCATTTTTCGTACTCTTGTTGGCCCCATTGACAAGTCTTAGTCTAAACTCCTCCTGAGTGAAATTAGTCCATAGTCGATCCCAACTCGATAAAGTATCTCGTCCACTGACAACTTGAACAAAGACACTCCATTGTTTAGTAAACCCATTTAGGGCTATTCTCACTAGCTCATCATCACTAGGGCTATCTCCAACAGTTGCTAACTCATCCTTGACAATTTTGAGCCTGGTGAGGTAACTTGTGATGTCTTCTCCCTGATTCATCCAAGTATTCTTTAGCTTCTCTCTGAGAATCAACTTCCTATTGGTGGTAGCATTTTGGTACAGATTTAGAATGGCATCCCACATCTTCTTTGTTGTATCTAGCTCCGAGATATGTGGAACAATATGATCCTTGACACCATCAAGGATAATCCTCCTCGCTTTGGCGTCATCCTTCCTATATGCTGCAAGCTGTGTTGCATCCATTGGTACAGGTACACCACTGGTAGCATAATCCTTGATACCATTCTCTTCCAACAATAAAGAAATTATGGCCTTCTAGACACCAAAATTTGAGGCACCATCCAATCTATCCTGATCTCTCAAACCAGCTGAAGCCATCTCAAGGGTTTAAAGCAATAATAAATCTAAAGAGATCAAAATTTCTTTCCTAGGGAAAAACTCTTCTACCCTTAACAATGCTCTGATACCATGTGAAAAATCAAACTATTGCAGTCACTGATTATTAATCTCCTATCGTAAACGATTATTAAACTGCTAAAAACCAAATTCTCAGCTAATATTGAAAAACAACACAACTGCAACTTCACTTAAAATACTGAAAGAAATGCACAACACAATGAACACAATATTTTCGGACAAATTGTTCCTGGAAAAACCCCTAAGGGAAAACCAGTTCTATAGATGAGAAATTATATTAAACTTCAGCAAATCAAGAGATACAAAATTCATTGCCTCTCACTGGCAGAACTCCGACAACCTCCTAATTTATCCCACTAATATTCCCCACTGCTATCCCTGCACTAACACTACGCCCTTGCTAACACTGCAAATTGCTTCACAAAGCTACACCTCCAAATGACCCAATGACCCCTTTCTATACTATTCCTATTGGTAAACCAATGATTGAGATTAAATCTAACCAACGACTAAGATTAAGACAACTCGACAGCCAATAATAGAATTGGTTGCAAAGTGTCTAAAAGGAATCACTAAAATTAGTAAATAATAACCATTTACTAATTTTTGGCAAGCGGACAAATAGCTGTCCAAACCACCCATAAATACAACCGCTATTCATAGATAAGGACGAACAGCTGTCCAAGCTACCCATAAATACTACTGCTATTTCTGGGTCAGAAATAACAGCTGTCCAACTGACAATAATTAACAACGAGTTTAAATTTTTGAAGTTAATATCATTAATATCAAAGGGAGCCTTCCCACAAATGGTATAGGTGGCTCTTCTACTGATTGATGGATAATTAGGATGCACAGATCACCCATTTCAAACATGTTACTAATACTCTATACTGAGAAATGATTGATAGAATATATTTTTTATCATAAAAGGGCACCATTATAGTGAAAAAAAGTACTCCCCATTGGACATGTTTAATAATGATAAACTAATATCAATCACATAAATCAATATCTTTTAAAGTTAAATGTTTTTTCCAATGCAATTGGTCTATAAAGATAAGTACACGTATAAAAAGTTCAACTAGATTACATTAGAAATAGATAATACTAAGAGGGGGTGAATCAGTACAAACTTTTTTCCACAATGAAATATTGTTTACTTTATAACTTGTATATGAAAGTAAACCAACAATGTTGAACGGTAAATATAATCATGCACAAAGAGAACTCATAACACCATTATTTGTTAACTAGGAAACCTTAGCCAAGGGAAAACCCAGGTGGAGATGATACCTACTAGATGATCCACTAAATAGAAGAATCATGTTAAGGATATTGAACTTGTTAAGAGCCTATGAATTACATATAGTGTCTCAAGTCCTTATTATGGGACTAAGCCTTGTTAGAAGTTGCTTCAACCTCGTTAGGAGTTGGTAGATTTAATACAATGTATGCAAGAAGAGCCCACTTCCCTAACATACAGTTAGGTCCTTCACAAGTATAGGTATACATATAATACTATCTCACTACTGTAATTCACACTTCCTTTGATCATACATTAGACCTCGCATCACATAAGACTCATACATCTTTTAAGTTGTTCGTATAATAGTTCACGTGTCGCACAACTTATACATCAACTTCACATACTTTGCGCAAGATAAGATCTCTACTTATATGTTTCTAATTAATAATTCTCTTCTCAGTCAGATTTCATGTCTTCACGTGCTTAACATAATATAAAATTACTTATACATTAATATCAAAAAAGTTTGTTCATCATGACTTTATGTTGCACAACTCATATTTCAGATATACTATGTTTTTCTCTATCAAATACCTAAACTAATATTATATTTGTAATTTGCACCATACTATCTATACATATCTATGCATTTACCTATGTCATCATGACATTCTTATAAAGCTATCCTTAATTATGCATGAGCTAACTCAAAGTGTGTTGTCTATGCACATCACATTTTTCTTTGTACTATTGCAAACTGTCTAACACTTAGAAAATTTTCTATCTATAAATGCATAAATGAAATGTTGAATACATGTTGTCATAAGAGACAAATCACTAGACATATAACTGACCATATTGACAATAATCTCCCCCTTTTTCATTGATGACAACATTTCAAAAAATTGGCTAAGTCCAAAAATGATGTCATACAAAACAAAACAAATCAAAATAACTATACGAAATTGTCTTCAGAACATAACCCTTTTATTTATGTTTTGATCAATCATTACATTCCTTGTCAATCCTTATATTGATACATAAGTGTACTCCACGTTACATATACATATACAATTTCTTTCACATATAATATTTCTTGTCTTTAGTATATACAATTTTTTTGACATATATTACTCCCCCTTTGACATCAATAGAAAAGGTGTCAAAAACTATATACAAAAACTAGGTAGCCTACCATTGATCAAGTTGAAATCTTGGAAAAAAATTCTACATATCAAGTTTCAGTCTTTACACTTCCTTTTAAGATAGTTCTCCTTAACTGTATCAAAAATATTGATCAATGTGCATAGTGCATAGGATACCACTATGACTATGCTCAAACTGATATAGGAAAACTTATCATAGGAAGTCTGTGTTGCAAAAAATTCCTCTAGTTGCCTCTACAAAATGTTGATCTTAGGTGATAGGATTTCTCTAAGAGTAGAGAACTTTTTCACTACCTTTTCCTTATCAGACTCTAAAGCTTTGATTGTATTATTGATCTTCTCCACTTTTGTTCCACATTATTCAATGCTAGCCTTAGGGAGTAGTAACTTTGCAATGAGTGTATGAAGTTTACTTATCTAATCCTTTATTTGATTCTCAAAATCTATTAGGTACTTGTATGACAATATGCACTATCCATAGAAATTCTTTCCCTAATCAATATGTTTCCTCAACTCCTTGATGCATACACCAAGTGCCTTCAAATCATTTCTTACATTCATTCATACTATGGCAAAAAGTGTTACATCATGCTTTGCTCGTGCTTGTGCTGAAGATAATTCAGAAAAGGTTATGAATTCTTCATACTTCAAGTCTTGATTAGTTATAGTTGTAGTAATTGTCTTATGCATCATGTCCAAGACTTCTGATAACATCTTCTCCAAAGACATAACTGACTTGTTCTTTTGAAGAAATTTACTCAAAGAACTCATCAATCCCTTTTGATCATCATCATCAAATGGTACTATTGTTTTTGATGTTGCTACTGGAGTGACTATAACTAATTTAAGTTCTACAATCTTCTTCTCTTCCTTATCCTTCTTCCTCTATTCTTCTAGTCTCCCAGCTTCTTTCTTCCTTTCCTCTTCCTCTTGTTTCTTCTTTCTTTCCTCTTCCTCTTTCTTTTTGTTTCTTTCCTCTTCTTCTTGTTTCCTTTTTCTTTTCCTCTTCTAACCTTTGTATTTCTTTCTTATTTTCTTCTTCTTTCCTTTTTAATTCTTCTTTCCTCTTCTCTTGTGCCTATTTCTTCTTTTTCTCTTCCTCATCTTCTTCATTAGAGCTGGTGTAGGTTGTGATATTGGAAACAATAGATATGTTAAAACTTACAAATGGTTTTTCCTTTACATCCACTATTATATGTGTGCTATCCACTTTCATGGATTTAGTGCCTAGAACTTGGTGAGGTGATGAGGGTGTCTATTGTGTCTCCTCAACCTCTTCTACATCATCAATGGGAGTATTTCCTTCTACATAAAGTGGACTACCTGGTTGTGGCTGCACACTCTCCTTTGATACTAAAGGTACTAAGGTCATATGTTTAACTGTATCCTCCTTTGTTTCCTTGCTTACATCAGCATAACTTCCTCCCATTATAAGAATTCATCTTCTTTTGTTCCTCAACAAGGGTGCAATACCCTTCAAAATTCTATCCATGTCCTCCTTAGAGTTAAATTCACACAATTTGCTAATCATTATTTCTTTCAACTTAGTGTCCTCTTCTATCACTCTTTTCTTCCTATTTAATAACCTATTAAATAGGTCCTCTAGAATCTTATTCTAAATGTTATCAAATCTCGTGTTCCTCAAAATCATAATCCACACTATTGCATTCTCTATTTTCTTTCTATCCATATTATTACAAAAACTATAATAGTTATTTAATCGTACAAAATTATCATCATTTATAATTTGCATGTTAAGGGTTTCTACCTTTGGTTTCTATGCATTCTTTCCTGTTGGTCTTCTTTCTTCTTACACTACTTTCTTCACTCATCAATCCTCACTTTCATCATTTCATTCCTTAGAATCACTTACTTTTAGCATTTTTCTTCTTTTCCTGGGTCCACTAGTAGTTCTTGACCTTTTTCATGGTATGTGGTGTGGGCTTTTGTTCCACTTTTACCAATCTTTCTGATTTCCTCTGCATAACAAGTGTGATTACCTCTAATTTCCTTTTAGGTAGCTAAACTATTACTGGTTGCACTTGCACAACTATTACATATGGTGCTTACAAACTTGTTTTAGCAATAGTTACACCTTTAGAAGGTGCTACAACAACAGTAGCGGTTTTTCTTATCACCTCAGATTGCTGACTTGCCTTTATTTCTAGTACAATTCCTTTGACTTCATTGAACTCCTCTCGAGTCATGCCAGATTCCTTAAGAATAGAACCTATCACTTTCTCAACTTTCTTTTTTCCTTCATTGTTGTGAACTTCAGAATGAACTTTTGTCACTTTCTTTTCATAAGTACCCCATCTAGGGCACTCGGTGTCCTTCTCTGACTAGAGCATGATTAGTGCATACCTTTCTATGAGTTCTACACTCATCTCATATCCCATGGGCACATTGAATTTCACCTTGGGTTTTACTGCTTCCATGCATGTGTTATCAATTTCCACCATGAAGCATAAATCATCTTTGTACTTCTCTACCATGGAAGGAGGTATTATGCACTTTTGATTCATCTCAATTTGAAAACTCTTCACCATTATGTCTATGTCACTATCTTTGACATTTTCCATCTTTTCCCTATAGCAATGAGTCACCAACTTCATTACACACTCATTACTTTCCCAATTTTTCATCCATAGGAACTTCTTTGTTGCATGGAAAAACAAACGTGTTAATAATGAATCAAATCTAAAGACTACATTCTTGGTCTTCTTTAGTTTTGCATTGTTATCCACTAACTATACTCTGATTATCTCACATATGTTCACTTTTCTCCTCTCAACTACCATTACATAGTTTGTATACAAGAATCCAGTTGCTACTAAGTTAACCCTTCAACCATGCTTGAACATGTATCCTAAAATCTTGCTTAAGAGCTTGACTCCTTTATCCTAGATTGTATCCACCTTCATGTTTATTCCATCAAATATAGTAAATAGGTTTGTCTCAACCAATTTCCTTATATTTTTTTCATTTATAGGGTTGCATCCCTCATTACTTAGACCTATGACCTTATGAATTAGGTCATTGTCAATTGCGCACTGTGCATCACCTAGCCAAAAAAAATTCATCATGAACCTACTTAGAATGATTTTGGGCTATTCATAATTTTCAAACTTGGTATAGAACATATACTTCACTAGGTATAATTCATTTAGGGGT
Organism: Cupressus sempervirens; assembly: GCA_028749045.1. Lineage (NCBI taxonomy): Eukaryota > Viridiplantae > Streptophyta > Pinopsida > Cupressales > Cupressaceae > Cupressus > Cupressus sempervirens. The sequence goes on from CM053792.1 coordinate 192,441,615, forward strand.
GTGTGCTCAGATTTCAAAGATAAAACATTATTACACATGACTCCTAAGTCCTTTTGTATATCCTCATCTCCTATGCTTTTAATTTTGCAATGGATATAACTCTACACATCTTCTACATGAAGCACATTCTACAAGATTTACAAACATGCACCTAATGGGTCATCTAAAAGAGAAACAAATAGATGTTTATTAAACTTGTACCTCAACCTTTCACTGACATCATATACTATCTAACTAGCCATTGAATCTCTAATTGTATGCACTAAAAAATTATTTTGAGCTTTGCATAATACATTAATAGTCATATTTTAGAGCTTCTACAACTTTGCACTTCAAGAAATTATTTTTGTACTTTAATTTTGTGTCAAATCACTCTTCAATTCGCTCTAGAAACTTTTCATCATTAAATGGTACATATAAATTTTCTTGCAATCTTTAAATCATTTCAAATCGGACTTCAGATTAAATTTATATCTACCAAAAATTCAAATATTATCATTGATTACCAATAAACTTGTTTTCCATCTTAGATTTACTACAATCATATCTAAGCTTGTACACTCGACCATAGCCTTCTATTTATGTCTTTTACCTCCTATTATCTATGCAACTTCTAAATCACTCTCTAACATTAGTTTTGATTAATGGATGCTCTAGCTCTTCTCAATCTACTTAATTTAGATAGGATGAGTCACAAACAACTTTTGACTTCAATCTCTGATCAGTTTCATCAAAATAATATTCCTTCAAAACTATATAAGAACTTTCTAGATTACAATCTTTCACAAAAGCTTCTTTGAATTCATCAACATGTTCCTTATTTTCTTTGTTTTGGCTATTATCATTGTTGTTATGATTCCTTCTATCATTTCTATTATTATTTCATCTATGATTGGGATTCTTGTTGAAGTTCCTTCTATCCATTCTATAATATCTTGTTGTGTGTCCAAGATTATTGGATAACAAACATATACTGAGTAATGAGTTCATTTTTTACTCAATTATCTACACTCCCCTATCTTCAAAATTGTAACACTACCTTTTTCACATGTCCAAAAATGAGACACTCTTTTTGGTGGTCAGAACTTGTTTATTGAGGGAAGTTGATAAGTTGATCTGAAGATGGTCAGGTTCTAATAGACAAACTACCTCCTTTACATATTCCCATAATAGATCATTCTAATTTCTTTTCACAAATTTTTTCCTCATCCTCATCCAAGTGTCAAAACACTTGCTTAAGGCCTATAGTGGTCAAAACTTTGATTATTTCTCAGGTGGCCTTTCTCAATACTACCTCCTTTGCTTGATAATAGTTTAGGGTAATATCTTTGATATTTGTGTGAGGAGGGAAAATATCTATATGGACTATTAGATCATTCCTCTTGTTCCTCATGATGAGGTCTAGTTACTTAGGATCACCATGAATAGGTGTTAGTGTTCTCATTGCCTTTTTCAATGTCTCCAATCCTTCTACCTCTATATACTCTACATATCTCCTTTGGCAAGTTAGCGCCTCTCATTTAAACTATTGTAGGGTGGTACCCATAGGATACATATATTGACCTATTGATGAGGTCATTTTAGAAGCTAACCTTTTTCCCTTGACACTCTTCTTTAGGGTCTTCTCCAGTTAAGATGGCTCTGTCATTAGACTAATCATTATGGTCATTGGGGGAGACGTTCTTAACTCTACCACCGATGTCATTTTTTCCCTTTCTTTGGCAATATCCCTATCTTCTAAGACCTCATCAATGTGGAGTTACCCAATGTCATCTCCTCCTATTGTCTAGTTCTTAGACTCTTTACTAAGAGGTGGTAGTGGAGTAGCTTCTAGTTCTATGCAGGAGAACGGGGCGATGGTGGATTCTTTGATGGAAAATGTGGTATGCCTACTACTCTTTGCAAGAGTGGAGGACGTAGTTGGTTGTAATCTTCACCTAATGACTCCATGTATAGAGTATCATTTATCACCCCTTCTTCTACATAAGTACCCATAGGCATAAAGTCAAATTCAAAGAGATCAAAGACATTTGAACCATCTCCTTCCAAAGACTTGGTCTTCCCTTCCTCTTCTTGATCTATAGATTATTCAAGCTAAATTATTTGTTTTTGAATGGATGGGGGTATATAGGTTTCACTCCTTTTTCTCTCCTCTTCCACGACCCTTTCTAACTAAATCCTCCTATTTAGGGTGAACCCACAATAGTGTAAGGAAACTCAGGGGCGGAAACAACTTCCTACACTAATCTCTTAAGAGAAGTATGGTGCAAATCCTATTAAAATCTTTTGCACTTACAGATTCAATATCATGTAAACAACAATATTTTAGCCAAGCAATCATAAAGAAAATAGACAGAGAAAGAAACACATAACAAAAAGATTTTCCGATGGGGAAAAACCTTTCGGTAAAACAACCCCACCCCTCCAGAATCTACACAATGTATTATCTTTAACACAAGGTTACAATACACTTGCAATGCAAGTTCAACAATGACAACAGAAGACTCCAGTAGCAACTCATAGTACCAACAATACACTTTTTTGCATACTCCTCTTTGCAACCCTAAAAATACTTATAACATGCACTTCACTTTAGGGTTACTCCCAAAGGTAACCATATTAGGGTTTTACCATTCTCTGAGAGTTTTACTTTTGGGGTAGAGTGTACAGTACTCAAATTTATCAGTTGCCACATGTCTTCAGCTATCATTGAATCTTCCTAACATAGTTCTTACATGTATAGGAATCTGTCATAACCATTTTACCTATGATCTCCTTATACACAATTCAAGATGCCGACACATCAACATTATTTGCAAGAAATACATTTACAAAACAAATAATAAGAATAGGAATTATCCAAGGTTGAGACACCTTATTCCTAACAAATAGTGGGTTACACTATTTCGTAGAAAGAAAATACTCCAAAATCACACAACCACAAAATTTTTGCACCAAAGTTTCGATAGAAACTTTATTAGTTTCTATCCAAACAAAATAAGTACTTGGTTTCTATTAAAAATATTGACAATTTTTAGTTTCAATCAAAACTATCTTAAAAGTTTTGATCAAAACTTTTAAGAAAGTTTTGTTCAAAACTTTTAAGAAAGTTTTGTTCAAAACAAAGAACCTGACTGTGGTTTATTAAACCCATGGTTAGGCATTATAGTTTTGATTGAAACTATAAAAATGGTGAAAGATTGAAAATGACCCTACCGGACCCTATGTTGTCATTATCAACTATAGTATTAAGTTTCGATCAGAAGTGCAAGAAGAGAAAGGGCATCCAAATTTATTGACCTTTGAAAAATGTATGGTTTTATATGTTTTTTTGTATATATGCACGCATGTGCATGCGCGTGCGCACACACACACACATGCATGAATGTCATGTATATATGCACATATATCATGTATATATAGCATATATATAAATTATATATATATGCATATATGTACATGATGCATATATATATATACACATATCATGTACATGTATATATGCATGCATGCATGCATGTGTGTGTGTGTGTATATACACATGTACATGTAACATGTTTTACATACATGAACATATTATGGATATGAACGCATACATTTAAATTTTTAATGTACATACATTCAAACAGTGTAATATATTAAAGTTTAATTTCGTATATATACACGTGTGTGTGTGTGTGTGTGTGCGCGTGTGTGTTTGTATTTTTAAATCTTCACCTTACCTCAAAAAATTTAATTTCAATGAATTAACCCTTTAACATTGGTTCCAACTAGTTACCTATCACTCATATATGTGTCTGCGCGTGCATGGACACACACACATGTATATATATATATATATATATATATATATATATATATATATATATATATATATATATATATATATATATATATATATATATATATATGTATGTATGTATGTATGTATGTATGTATGTATCTATGTATGTATGTATGTATGTATCGATATTTGTATGTGTGTATATATGTATAGAAATGTCTATATACATATATATACATACATATACATATATACATACATACATACATACATACATACATGAACCCTAATTTATAAACTTCACCTTGACTAGAATTAACTTAATCTAATTTAAATAAATATAATCATGCAATCATAACCCTAGAAATGTCATGTAACACAATGCTAACCCTGATGTAAATTTAATCCTAATCTTAACTCTAATATTCATGTTATATATTTACCCTAGAATGACGACAGGTTGATTCGAACCATGTAACTATAAAATATAAGATACCCTAGAAACATAAAGTTATATCATTTAAACCCAAAAGTTATCACTAAACCTAAGCATAAATATTAATTTTCTAACTATAAATTTTTATAGCACAATCCTCACTTCTTAACCCTGAAAAATAGGCTAATTTATGAATTTCCTAAATAAAAACTTTAATCTAGAGATTTGTACAGTAACCCTAGACATTTAATCCTAAAGATCCCTAAATATTATATTAACTTTCTAAGTAAGATTTCAATTTTTATTGTGATGCTATAGCTACGTAACCATGTACAACTATAGTGAATGATAACATATTTACCTTTTAATCCAAGGTAATACTAATCTAGGTAACAAGCTAATTATATTAACTTACTCAAAATTTAATGTTACTAAATTAGATATTTACCTAGAATCATAATTCTACCCATAATGCTAACATAAGTCTCATATTGATATTAAACACTAGTGAACTCACTATATAAGTTATGTATAATATTATAACACTAGTTAACCCTAGGTAACTCTAACCATAATAGCTTGTACACTCTACATCAACCCAAAACACTATTTTCAACACACACTCCTTTAACACTAGCTAGGTAAATATTTTCCTCATAGGCTAACTTAATAAAAATTTACCATGATTGAACCCTAGAATAATGGTCCCCTAAACTCAATCTTAATACTAAACCAAGTAACCTTAAAATTAACCTTAGGTTGGACATAATATATAAGTTCCATAATCATGATAAAAAATTATCCTCAATAATTTTGAAACCCTAATCAACTTAACTTAACCTAACCAGGTAAAAATTTAACTTTAATCATAAACCTAAAATTAACTCTAAGTTCTTAATAGTAACTAGATAGAGTTGAAACAATTTTATAACACTAACCCTAACTCTAGCCTATCATAATAGCTTACTCTTGACATAGAACATTATTCTAAACACACATTTGGACTTTAACCCTACAACCCTAAATATTTTCCTAACCCTAAAATTAACCCTTCAACCATGTAATATAAGTTTCATAATTATGATTAAACATTAACATCATGAATGTCAACCCTAATAAAAATAATTCAACCTAACCAAGTAATATTTTAACTTTAAACATGTGCGTATTATTTTAATTTATGTTCACACATGTAGTACTATATGTATATGTTATGTTTGTTTCCTGTTTACATATATTATATAGTAGTTTCTTAAATGTCATTATACTTGATAAATTTCAAGTTTATTAAAAATTTCATATTTTAATTTTAATTTTAGGTTTACACATTATATAGATGTAGGCATACTACATACATTTCAACCTTCACATGGTAGATTAGTAGCCTCATATCCCCCCCCTCAAGTAGCAGTCTCCTATCCCCCTGAGCAATAGAAACCTCCTGTCCCCCTTGAGCATCATGCTATTCTTGCAAATTAGTAGCCTATCCCACTTGACATTCTCTATGATCACACTAATTGAGAGAGTTATAGACTTCATGAATCTTGAGATTATGGCACAAACTCTAGTGTGTATAGTAGTACATGTTAGAGCATCTTATAGAGTCTCGCATATATTAGAGATGAGATTCATGGTGTTGCTCCATATTTTGCAGATAGTATATGGATTTTCCTTGATAGTAAGAGACAAGAGGTCTCTTCATGGCTCTAACTACAAAAATTATAGGGCTTAGTGTCCAAGGAGACACTAAAAAGAGAATCTTTGCCTCATTATCTTCTACTAAAGTTTGTGAAGGGCCATTCTCCCCTTAATTGTATACATCCACATATGGCTTCACTTATATAACCATGCTTCCTTTCTACTCATGGTCATTATCCAAATAATGAACAAATTCTACTTTATTTTGCACGAAAGCATTATGTTGAGGTTCACTTATGTAGGGTGATGAACTACATTGATTTACCATCACATTTAGGTTAGGGGCACGGTAAACTAGTTGATATGCAATTGGGTCATCCATGGTAAAAAGATCAAATATTTTTCCACTTCTGGGCTTGGATCACTTTCTAGTAAAATTAGACATAACTGAACCTACTAAACCTACGAGAAACCCTTTTAAATGTTGAAATATGTGGCTCCTAGATAGGAATTTTATGGAAAATATAAAAAAATGGTAGCAAGAAGGACAAGTCAAACAACCAAAAATGTTCTTCTCCATTGCCAAATTTAAAATGGTCAAACAAAAAATCCTAAAATCGAATAAATTACAATTTAACAACATATTTAGACAAAAACTTAACATAGAAGAAGAATTGAACAAGATAAATCAAGAAGTAATTAAATATGGAATGAACAATGAGAAATATTTGTAAGAAAAATAATATTTTAGCAAAGGAGGAAATATTTGGGAAATGAAAATCAAGGGAGAAATGGTTGACAGAAGGAGATCAATATACAAAATACTTCCACACTAGTAAAATACATATAAGAGCTATAAAAAAAATTACAAACATAAAAAATAAAGATGGAAATATGGAAGATAACCTGGCCAAAATCTTGGAGGTATTCGCATATTATTTTAAATATATCCTAAATTACTTTGAATCCTCAAATCGAGTAGCTCAAGAGGAGATGCTAAAGGAAATCCCAAAAATTATCTTAGAAGAAGATAATAAGTCTTTCAACAAACATTTCTCTCTAACTAAAATTAAAATAACTCTTTTTAATATTAATCTTGATAAATCACCTAGACTAGATGGATTCTAGGATTTTTTTCTAGAAATTTTGGAAAATCATAGGGAAAGATCTATGGAAAGCAATTAAAGCTACAAGAAATAGAGTATCACTATTAACATAAATTAATCATACACTCCTAGCCTTAATATCTAAAACAAGTAAAGCTAAGGATCCAAGAGACTTCAAATCGATAGCTCTCTATAATACTACTTATAAGATTTTATCTAAAGCTTTAGTAGACTATCTAAAAGCTTATCTTCCCAAACTTATCTTGAAAGAGAAAACAGGATTTGTGCTAGGTAGATACATTTTGGATGGTATATCAATTATCCAAGAAACCATTCACTCAACATCAAAGAATAAGGAGGCAAGTATGTTGATGAAATTAGATATACAAAAGGAATATGATAAGCTGGATTTGAGATTCCTATACAAAACTCTAGAAGCATTTGGATTCTGTATCAATGGATCAACATCATCTATCAGTGTATCTCAAATATTAAAATATCTCTTCTAGTCAATGGTCCACCAAAAGACTTCTTTAGCATATCTAGGGGAATTCAACAAGGAGACCCTATCTCACTATTCCTTTTCATTATTATGGTGGAAACCTTTGAGAGAACCATCAAAACAGCTCCAACTAGTGGAAATATTAAAGGAATAATAGTCATATAGAACATCTCAAACACCACCCACCAAGAATTTGTAGATGATACAATCCTAGCAGAGATAAGATCTAAAAAAGAGGTAGAAATTTTTTATTTTTCTATAAATAACCACATTAAAGCCTCAGGACAAAAAATCAATGTTGAAAAATTGGAATTTTTCTTCCTCAACGCTGCACTAGAAAGGGAAGATTATATCTACAATGAATTAGGGTATAATAAAGGAACCTTCTCATGTAAGTATTTAGGAATGTATCTAAATAATGAAGAAAAGAAGAAGCAAGGTTGGGGGAAAATACTAGAAAGAATATAGACAATCATACAAAAGCATGGAAAGAAAAATAGCTAACCAAATTTGAAAGAAGAACTAAAATCAAAGTTGTTCTTTTAGCAATACCTATCTACCAATTATCATGTCTTCGATTACCAAATAATATGAACCAAAAAAGAAGAAAAAAAACTTAGGGACTTCTTCTAAAATGAAACATAAGATAAAAAGAAATCAAGGTCTTAATTCAATGCGAAAAGATCTATAGGAGTAAAGAAGTAGGGGGATTAGGAATCAAAAACCTTGGTTGCAAAATGAAGCACTAGGAGCCAAACAAGTCTGGTGGATGTATCAAGAAAGAGATAGACAATGGGCTAGAATACTTTATAAGAAACACCTGAATGCAATAGATATCTCATCACTCCTGAGAACTAGGAACCCTCCCAAAGGATTAGAGGCCTATAATTTTATGGTAAAAGGTCACCCATTGATATATTTAATTATGTAACTTTGAATATAGGAAGAGGTGATAAAGCCTTATTTTGGGAAGACTGTTGGGATGGAAACCTTTCCCCCCCTAGATAAAACAAATTTATTAATCAATATGAAAAATCTACTAACTTTAATATGGGAGGCTAAGGTAGCTTATTATATCCAAAATAATCCATCCAATGAAGAATTAACATGGAGATGGAAACCCCTAAACAACTTGGGACTTCAATTAGAAGAACAAGAGAAACTTGAGGCTATTCTAAGAGAACACCCAATCCACCACTATGATAGGGAAGATAAACTTATCTAGGGGGCCTCTAATGATGGAATATGCAATGCAAAGGAAGGAAAAAATCTAATAATCAATTCACAAATATGAGAAACTATAAATATACCCATAAAACTCTTCTAGGACTTACAAAGGCAAGCATATTCCTATGGGCAGCCTTACAAAGTCGAATCCTAACAATAGATAGATTTAGGAAAATGATATTTGAAGGCCCCTAAAGATGTATACTATGTAAAGAAAAATAAAAATTAGTGGAGCATCTATTTTACCAATGCAAGTATGCCAAGGACTATTGTGATTGGCTTAAAAAGAAACTCAACTAGATTGCTCCCCTTTTGGGGGATTGGAAAGATGACTTAGCTTGTTGGCCCAAAGAATCCAACTACAAAGTGTATGGAAAACTTTGGAAGTTCAACCCTACTATTCTATTATGGGAGATATGGGAAGAAAGAAATAGTCAAATTTTCAATAATTTAGAACTTAGTTCTTCCTCTCTCTTCAACAAAGTACAAGAAAGTATTATAGAAGAAATGAATAGTGACCTATGTAAGACAAGAAAAGAAGAAGGATCATTCCCAGAATGAGATGCATAAATTAAAAGGATTTTTGGGACTAAAGAATATAATTATTAAAATCACAAAGCTTCTATGTTGTTGTGATAGATATTATGTGCAATATCATTTTGCTAATTCTAATTTGGTTAATAATACTGTAAACATATGTAAGAATAATCTGGCTCACATATATATCTAATTCTTAATTGTCTAACTATTATGAATAACTTATTTCATTTGGTTTGGAAGAATACTTGTTGTATACAATAATCAATATTCATATTCCTTTATATTTTTAATTGGTTAATGTTCACATATGCATTTGCCGAACATGTTCTATCTTGCCTAGTGCATGAGGTTAAATTTGCTTGCCAAATTTTTAAAGGGCCTTTCTTTTTCCATAATATATTAAATTGTGTATACTCACTATCCCCAAGAGGCCATACAATTCCAATAGTGGGATGGTAATTTACACCATTATTAATACAAGCTACTAAAAATAGGACAACAAATTGTTGAAAATAGAAAAAAATTAAAACTATGAAAAGAAAGATAATCAAACCAAACTTCCTAAAAAAAAATTGTTCTAAACAACTCAATCTACCATGGAAACTAGTACAGTCTACAAAAAAAATGTCAAAAATGCCTTAAAACTTAGAAACTTAGTAATTTTTCCTTAAAATATCATTCTATAGCATGTTGACCATACACAATGATATTAACTTCTCTCATTTTGGGGTTTGGAAAATCTTTATATCTCCTCTTAGGTCTTTCCCCTTCATCCTTATGGTTTTCATCAGCTTCCTTCAAGTTTTAAAAGGGAAATCTACAATTTCTTGCAAAATCAGCATTTTGCAAAAGTTGTAGATTTGCAATATAGCAACTTTTGCAATTTTTCTTGTATTCTCTCCTTAACACTTCTAACTTTTTATTTAGACCATCCCTTAGAAATTCCATGCTATGAACCCTTCCCCAAGCTAATGACTCATCCCTTAGGTTACTCATTTCCCTATGGCAAGGTATGCCTTGATTTTTAGGTCAAAATAGTGACCCTTCTAATGACATTAAATGAAATACAATACCTTAACTACCACACCTGGGTCTAATGACCCTTATTCTACTTACAAGGTTCAATTGGAGCATAACACAAAAAAAAAGGCGAGGGACCTATGATTGAAGATACCTCTACACCTCTCTCTCTCTCCCTCTCTCTTTCTCTCTCCCTCCTCCCTCCCTTCCTCCCTATTTAATCTAATGAAGCAACTAGATCTACTCTACATTTTAATATCTCAATTATTGCCTCATGGTCTAACTTGAAAACTTTCCAAATAGTCTTATTATGTGGTTTTCCACCATATTTTATCAAGTGGACATTTGATGCAACAATAAGGTTTGAATAATGAAGAATCTTCCTCTCTACCTGACCATTCTTGAATAACCACAAGTTAGGCTTCTTCATAGAATATCATCTAAGCCATGTGCTAGTTACAACAACCTAAAAAATATGGTACTTTAAACCTTCACCATCTATAACTGAGTGATCCAAAAAAAAAAATTCTTAGACACAATGACACAAATAATAATATGTCCCTTCTTTGTTTTCTTTAGATGCAATAACAAAAAAAACCTAGCCTATAGTGATAATTGTGCAAAATGTAGTCATTAATTCAAAAAATACATAGGTGAAAGTTATAAAGTTACATATTGAAATTACAAAGATATATATATATATATATATATATATAAATATATATATATATATATATATATATATATATATATATATATATATATAAATATATATATATATATATATATATATATATATATATATATATATATATATATATATAGGTTACACTAGATCAAACTAAAAGTCAAAGTCAATGGACAAATCCATCTCTACCATTTCTAGTGCTTGTGGGGGATGATAGGTGTCAATAGGGTTCAAAACCCATATATCCCATTTGTCCACCCATTTAGTCAACTCACACTCATCCCAATTTTTCTCTGCACATGATGGACAATATCATGTCATTTTTCGTTTGTGGATACTCCATGAACCTACATCAAACCTTCTTAAAGAGTGTAACTTACTTGACCTTGTTACTATGCAACAATCCTCATATGGTACAATGTCAGTATTATCTATCAACAAAAAAACTCTATGAACCATAGATTCACCTTCCTTAGCTATACCCATTGTAGCATTACACCACTAGATGATGGATTTTGCATCTATTAATATTGCTCCATCTTTGTACTATAGTTCTTCATGAGCTAAGACTCTTTTGATGCATGCATTTGCACCATTATGCTCTCATTTTTCATGACTAGCCTCTGTGAAATTCCACATATATTGAATTCTAGACAACCTGTTCATCCTACTCAACCAAAAGAACATTCACGAATTCTTGAACTGAGATACACAATTATCTATCCAAATAATGTGCTAACAATATGGTATGCCCCTGTTAGCCAAATATCCATAAAATAGTTGAAAACAACCATGTAAAAACTCCATAAAATGTGATCGATCATCACTGATGTAAAAATGGTACTCCCTCAAAATCTTCCTATCATCCTCTATACTTGTGGGTGAATGCATGAATATTATGTGAACAAATATGGAAACCTATTGAGAAGTATAATACTTTTTGTACACCTCATTTTGTGGTTGCACTATGTCATTCTCTACGAAGTCTACAACCAAAACAATGGTATACAATGGAAACGTATACTTGCACAATTTGAATTGCAAATCCAGAAATAAAGCTCTATTTTTATGCCTAAATCACATCTTTTACCCTATTTCCCATATTTTAGAGCATATGTCACTACCTTATATTTTTTGTAATCTACTATTTCATTTCCAATACCATGTGTACTATCCATATGTTCACAAGTTGATAAAAGTTGCAAAGAACCACAAAATAAGCATGTACCATCAAAGCATGATGTCTTATACAATTGTTGGTAGTCCCCTTTTTCACATAGAATATTGGATATGAATTATTTTGAATATCTAGGTGGCTCATTTATGTCATAATCCTGCAAAACAAACTTAGAATACAAAAACACACACATATGCCTAAAAATATCAAAATGGTTAGAGAATTAAATATGTATCCTACAACAAAAAGTTGTGCGTGTGTGATTTATCTTCACATAAAAAAGTTTAGCTAGTTAAAAAATTCTTTTAATCATTCAAATTTAAGGATACATACCAATAAATTTTGCAAAAAATTGTGTCTAAGTTGAGTCCAAAAAATGTTTTGCATGTGGATCATGATTTTGGCTACCAATCCTCCTTCTTACAACATTTCTTTGACTAGGCAAAACAGATGCAGAGCATATTAAAAATCAACCAATTAGTGGGATCCATGCTAATCCCTTCAAAAATAATAAAATAACATTATAATTTAGAGGCATGTCATGAGGCAAAACAAAGCAGTTTCCAACACAAAAACATCAATTCTGTCCCATTTGCATATCCTAATTTCTATATTTGATTCCATTATTCATAACTTTCAATATTTAATTTTTCTTTCCAAACCCTTCAGAAGAATTGTTCCAAATTGGTAACTCTTAAACATATCCAAAGCTGAGACCAACCTAATAAACAAATTATAAACAATGTGCTCTAAACTAAGACCAAGAACCATATTTTCTGTCATAAATCAAGAGCACAACCATTAACCCTGCTTAGGGCATCTAAAAAATTCCTCAAAATGATTGGAAACCTTATATGAGTATAGTTTTAAAATCTATAATCCATTAATTCTTACAATGCATAAATCATTTACAATGACCAATTGTGCCCTATAATTTCAATGGAGATCCATAAAAACTAGTTTGTGCTAAAATGAGCATAACTTACACAACTCTAAATGAAAATAACTTAAACCAATTGGAAATAAAACCTGGTTGACATATCTTTCTAATGAATATAAATGGAGTTCCAAGTTCATTCAAATGTTATCATTCCAAACATTTTATTCTGGCTATAGTCGAGCATCCTCAAATTTGCAATTTACAAGCTTTGCCAAAACTTGCATAACATCTTCATTTCCAAATAAAATAAATTCAAACCAAAGCCAAAATAAACATTTTTCAATACTATATCTAAATACACAAAATTTTCATGGTTTCTAGTCTATAAATGACCATAGAATAACTAGAACCAACACTAAAACTAAAAACCTAATCAAAATAACAACTCAGAATATTACCAAATTTCTTTCAAAATGTATCTCTTCCTTTCATTAATGCTTTTTTTTTACCATACATCCATTTTTATAATTTTTTGGTTGGTTATAACTTCCAAACCACCCTTTAAACCATCTCCTTACATTCTTTTAATAATTATCCAACTATGACAACATTTTATGCACTTTATGCATTTTTGCATTACAATTTTCATACAAACCCAACCTAGACCAAAATTATGACTCAAATGACTTTATATGGATACCAATAGATCCATTCACCTATGAAATAAATTTGTTGACATTATTTATCATATTCAAACCTCCTTTTACAATTTTGACAACTTATTACAAATGGCTTCTCTAGCCTTTATATCTTGACTCAAAAGATTGAAATATGTAATAAATGGATCACATTAATTCAACATATGACTTAATGACTCTAAACCTCTTTATTCTCTTGAAATTTAGATGCTTCTACACCAGAAACACATGTTTTATTTGTCCAAAAATCTTCAATCAATGATTTCAAATCTTCACTAATTTCTTTATCCTTTCATCGTAGTCTACTGCTAAATGTCCATAAATCATTTTTTGTTGGATCTTCCAATCTCTCACACCTTAGCATTCCTTTCTTTAGAGTACCTCTAACAATTTTCAATATTTTTTTTGTCTTTCTTATGAGTTGAGCTTTCTTCATTTGGGTACTTACTATTGTCAATTTGAGTACTCATCTTGTGATATTACTATCTTTGGTGTGTTATTTAGAACCCACTTTGTCATAAGCAGTCATTAGATTCTTTACAATGCTCTTTTCATTTGAATCATCCATCATTCTTAGCCCAAGAATCTTCATGATAGGCCTAAATTTCAAATTTTTCATTATTTTAATAAATAATTGGCATTGACTTGTAATATTTAATTCGTCAAATAATAATTTCCACATACAATTAACTTTTATTTGACAAGTACATTTTTTAATCTTGTCAGGCATTGATTTCAAAATGTTAGTATCAATACCAATCAAATATTTTGGTCTTCGAAAATGAATTCTATAAGTTGTTATAATCTCTTCTATTCCCTCAACATTTTGAACATCAACATAAGGTTGAGTTTTTTGCATACCTTGAACCAAAGATTATGTGCCTTAGCAGTAAGATGCAAAAGATGGAATATCACCTACTTGATATGTTGATGTTGAGCCTTCAACATGACATGATGGAGTGTGTACATCATCGAATGTATAAATTAGCATCTCTTCAACATGAGATGATGATATGATCCCAACATTGGAAGATGGTGTAGCTTCACAATTATGTTGTCTTATTGAGCGTAATAGTCTCACTTTTTCTCTTTGTCTTTCCAATTCTTCCTCTTTGAATCTTTTTATTGGTGGTTCTTGTTCCTCTTCAAAAGGAAATTCTTTATTATTGCTTTGCAATTTTATTTATTCATGTAGTAGTTTCATTTTATCTTTTTCAATTGCCAAATCTCTCTCCCTCTCTCCCATTCTTTAAGTTTTTGGTTTCTTCCATGGCATGATGATGATTTCTATATGTCAAATTATTCAAACATCTGAGTTACTTACACTTTCTAAATAAAAAATAATTAAAATACATATAGAAATTACAATTATTTCAATGAATACATAATATATATTAAACAACTTGTCAAATTTCTTACCATTTCCAAATAACAATTCATTCAAACACACAAATTTCAATGAGTTCACTATATATTAAACAATTTGTCAAATTATAATAAAATTTGTCTCTCTATAGTAACAAAGGATATTTAAAAAGGACTGCACTAACCTTTTCTATGGAAAAAATATTCAAAAAGCCTTCAAATAGTGTATACAATGATTGAATTTGGTGTTTGCTAGCTTCAAATAGAATGAAAGAATGTTCAAAAATCCTTCAAATAGTGTATCTAATGATTGAAAATGGTGTTTTCTCACTTCCAACAGCATGAAACCGATGCTTTTCTCAGAAAAACAGAACACACAATAGAAAAAAAGTAGAATATGGATCAATAGGTACCCAAACTTTCATTATAACCATTTTTTTGTATTTTCATATAGTGCATACACACTATAGCCCATACACCCTCTAAAGTGTGTGCACACTATAGTTCATATGCACTATGTGGAAAATTATCTCTTCCTATCCCACCCTCTCTCATCCCCTACTCTCTTTTTCTCCCTACTCTCTCTCTCACTCACTCTCTCCTCTCCTATCCCCCACAATCTCTCTATTGGGCTACTCTCTCTCACTCTCTCTTTCCTCTCCCATCCTCTATGCTCTCACACACACACTCACATCCCCCCTCTCTCTCTCTCACACACATAGTCCCATCCCTCACCTCTCTCTCTCTCTCACTCTCTCTTTCTCCCCCACTCCCTTTGCCACCACTTACTCTCTCTCTCTCTCTCTCTCTCTCTCACTCTCACTCTCTCTCTCTCCTATCCCATCCCCTACTCTCTCTCTCACGCACACACACTTCCATCCCCCCCTCTCTCTCCCACTCCCTCCCCCACCACCTACTCTCTCTCACTCTCTCTCTACCATCCTTGACTCTCTCTCTCCTCTCCCATCCCCTACTTTCTCTCTCTCACACTCCCATACCCCCTCTCTCTCTTGCCCTCCCTCTTCCACTCCCTCTCCCACCACCTACTCTCTCTCACTCTCTCTCTTCCATCCCCTACTATCTCTCATTCTTCCACTCCCTACTCTCTCTCTCCCATTCTCCCCCCCCATCCCCTACTCTCTCTCTCTCACTTCCATCACCTTCTCTCCCCTCTCCCACTCCCTCTCCCACTACCTACTCTCTCTCACTCTCTCTCACATCCCCTAATCTCTCTCTCTTTTGATCTACTCTCTCACTCTCTCTCCTCTCCCATCCCCTACTCTCTCTCTCTCACTCTCATCCCCCTCTCTCTCTTGTTGTCCCTCTCCCTTGGCTTACTCTCTATCTCTCACTCTCTCTCCCATCCCCTACTCTCTCTCTTTCTCCCTTTCTCTCCCTCTCCCACTCCCTATCCCATTGCCTACTCTCTCTCACTCGCTCTCTCCCATCCCTTACTCTCTCTCATTCTCCTACCCCCTAGTCTTTCTCTCTCTCACTCTCTCTCTCTCATCCCCTCCTCCTCTCTACTACACTCCCATCCCTCCTCTCTCTCTCCCTCTCCCACTCCCTCTCCTAGTGCCTACTCTCTCTCACTCTCTCTCCCATTCCCTACTCTCTCTCAAGCTACAATCTCACTCTCTCTCCTCTCCCATCCCCTACTCTCTCTCTCTCCCTATCTCCCTCTCCTAATAACTACTCTCTCTCTCCCATCCCCTACTCTCTCTTTCTAGCTCTCTATCTCCTCTCCCATCCCCTACTCTTTCTCTCTTACACACACTCCTATCCCACCTCTCTCTCTCTATCTCCCTCTCCCACTCCCTCTCCTAGCTCCTACTCTCTCTCTCTCTCTCTCTCTCTTAATCTCTCTCATCCCCTACTCTCTCTCATATTCTCACACCCCCTACTCTCTCTCTCTCTAAATATCTTTCTTCCATCCCCTACTCTTTCTCTTACACACTCCTATCCCCCCTCTTTCCCTCTCCCTCCCTCTCCCACTCACTCTCCCTCTACCGCTACCTACTCTTTCTCACTCTCTCTCTTCCTTCTCCTACTCTCTCTCTCACCATCTCTCTCCTCCCCCATTTCCTATGATCTCTCTCTCATAGACACACACACACACTCTAATCCCCCTACTCTCCCTTCCTCTCCCACTCCCTCTACCACCACCTACTCTCTCTCTCACTCTCCCATCCCCTACTCTCTCTCTCTCTCTCTCTCTCACACACCCACTCCCATCCCCCCTCTCTCTCACTCTTCCTCTCCCACTACCTCTCCCATGAGCTACTCTCTTACTTTACCCCCAAGGCAATAAAGAGTCCCACCCCTACCTCTTACCTCTATAGTAGGAATGTTACCCCACATTATATAGAGAATATGGGGAGCAGAGCAAAAAAGAATTGGGCTTCACAAAACTTTATGTTGCTGATTATTCCCCTACAATTCTATCAGGCTCAGAAGTAGAGAAAGTAGCAGCTAGGATGTAGGTAGCATCCTCGATCTCTCTCCCATCCCCTACTCGTTCTTTGAGGCTACACTCTCTCTCTCGCTCTCCCTATGTCCTTTTTCATCCCCTACTCTCTCTCTCTCTCTCTCTCTCACTCTCATCCCCCCCCCTTATCTCCCTTTCCCTCTCACACTCCCTCTCCTAGTACCTACTCACTCTCCGTCTCTCTCTCTTCCCCATCCCCTATTCTTTCTCTCTCTCTCTCTTAGGCTACTTTGTATCTCTCTCACTCTCTCTGCTCTGCCAATCCCTACTCTCTCTCTCTCACACTTCCATCCCCACCTCTCGCTCTCCCTCTCCCACTCCCTCTCTCACTTCCTACTCTCTCTCCCATCCTCTAGTCTCTCTCTCATTCTCTCACCCCCTACTCTCTCCTAGTCTCTCTTCCATCTTCTAATCTCTCCCTTACACACTCCCATCCCCCACTCTCTCTCTCTCCCTCTCTCACTCTGTATCTCACTCCCTATACTCTCTCTCTATCTCCCTCTCTCTCTGGCTCAGTCTACTCTCTCACTCTCTGTCCTTTCTCATCCCCTACTATCTCTCTGTCACCACACACTCTCTCATTTCATGTCTCTCTCTCTCTCTCACTACTTTCTCTTGCTCTTTCTCTCTCTCTCTCCTCTCTCATCCCTCACTCTCTCTCTCACACACACTCCAATCCCCCCATTCTCTCTTGCTCTCCCTCTACCATCCCTCTCACACTGCCTACACTCTCTCACTCACTCTCTCTCCCATCACCTATTCTCTCTCTCTCTTACATTCTCCCACCCCCTACTCTCTCTCACTCTCTCTCTCTCCCATTCCCTACTATCTCTCTCTTACACACTCCCATCCCCCTCTCTCTCTCCCCCTCTCCCACTACCTCCTATCTCTCTCACTCTCTCCCATCCCCTACTCTCTCTCTCTCTCTAGCTACTCTATCACTCTCTCTCCTCTCTCATCCCCTACTCTTTCTCTCATACACACATGCACACTCCCATCCCCCATCTCTCACTCTTCCTCTCCCACTCCCTCTCACTCTCTCTCCCATATCCTACTCTCTTTCTCTCACAGAGCAACCCCCCCACTCTCTCTCTCTCTCTCTCTCTCTCTCTCTCTCTCTCTCTCTCTCTCTCCCTCTTCCTCTCCATCTCCCATTGCCTACTCTCTCTCTCAAACACACTCTCATCCCCCCTCTCTCTCCTCTCTCACCCCCTACTCTCTCACTCTTTCACACACACACAAACACACTCCCATCCCCCCTCTCTCTTACTCTCCCTCTCTCACTCCCTCTCCCACCACTTACTCTCTCTCCCTCTCTTTATCCCATCCCCTACTCTCTCTCTCTCATTCTACCACCCCTACTCTCTCTCTAACTCTCTCTCCCATCCCCTGCTCTCTCCCTCTCTCTCTCCCCCTCCCCCAACCCCTACTCTCTCTTTCTCACTCCCAATCCCCCTTCTCTCTCACTCTCCCTCTCCCACTCCCTCTCCCACCTCCTACTCTCTCTCTCACTCTCTCTCATCCCATACTCTCTCTCTCTCTCTCTCTCTCTCTCTCTCTCTCTCTCTCCCCCATCCCCTACTCCCTCTCCTACACCCACACTCCCATCCCCCTGCTCTCTCTCCCTCTCCTTCCCTCTCTCTCACTCTCCCTCTCCCGTTCTCTCTCCCACCACCTACTCTCTCTCTCTCTCTCACTCTCTCCCATCCCCTATTCTCTCTCATTCTCCCACACCTACTCTCTCTCACTCACTCTCTCCCATCCCCTTTTCTCTCATCTCCTACTCTCTCTCTCTCTCTCTCTCACTCCCATCCCCCCAGTCTCTCTCCCTCTCTCTATATCTCTCTCTTTCCCACTCCCTCTCCCACCCCCTATCTCTCTCTCTCTCTCTCCTTACTCTCACACACTCTCTCTCATCCCCTACTCTCTCTCTCTTATGCTACTCTCTATGTATCTCACACATATAATCCCATCCCCTCCTCTCTCTCCATGTCTCTCTCTCTCACTCTCCCACTCCCTCTCCCACCACCTACTCTCTCTCTCTCTCTCTCTCCCATCCCCATTGTCTCTCTCATTCTTTGAACCCCTACTCTCTCCCCCTCTCTCTCCCCCATCCCCTACTCTCTCTCCCATCCGCTATTCTCTCTCTCTCTCACTCTCTCAAATCCCCTACTCTCTCTCTCCCATCCTCTCTCTCTCTTCCTCTTGCTCTCCCACTACCTAATCTCTCTCACATCCCCTACTCTCTTTCACTCTCTCTGCCACCCCCTACTCTCTCTCTCTCTCTCTCTCTCTCTCTCTCTCTGCCTCTCCCTCTCTACTCTCTCTGTCCCATCCCCTACTCTCACTCTCTTGCTCATCCCATACTCACTCTCTCTGTGCCACCCCTTACTCTCTCTCACTCACACTCTCTCTCCCATCCCATACTCTCTCACACATACACTCCCATCCCTCTCTCTCTTTTACCCCCTACTCTCTCTCCCTTTCTTCAAAAGGAGTAGGATCTCACTCTATATCTCTCACTCCCTTTATATCTCTCTTCTCTCCCATCCCCTACTCTCTCTCTCTCTACTCTCCCCCCCCATCCCCTACTCTCTCTCTCTCTATCTCTCTCCTCTCTAATCCCCCCCTCTTTCTCTATTTCTTCCTCCCTTTCTCCCTATTCCACCTCCTACTCTCTCCCCATATTCTAATCTAACTCATTCTATATGCTTTCTACCTCTCTCCTTCCCTCTCTATTTAAATTTAAGCTTCACTACCCTATACACACTAAAGCATGTTTTCACTATAAAGGCCTAAATTTAAACATGTTTTAAATAGATCATGCACTCTATAGCACATGCATGATATTGAGAACACATGCTATTTAAAGCTTTGGATTCTACCAATTCTAAGGCTTTGTTTTGTCTTGCAGATCCAACCTAAAGGTTTGGAGTCTCTAAACTAGTTTGAGATGTGATTTTCTATAAACATACAAAAAATGATTGATTTTTCTTGTTTTCTCTCCTTCAAGTTTCTTTCTAGTTGAACATTGATAAAATTTGGTGACATGACATTGTAGGTCTTTATGTTAGCTATATAACCATATAATTTATTTTTTATTTCAACTATTCCAAGCCTTTGAACTATAATTTCTTTTGAATGTATGTCCATTTTCTATCAAAAACCAACGTGTACTAATTGGGCTGTATATTTTAGCTCATTCATCAAATTTCACAACTCTATTTTTTAGAAACTAGATTCCATTCTACACAATTTGAAAAAAATGAATTTTAGATTTTAGATTAGTTTTCAATCATTTCTAGGGGTAGAACACATATATTTCACATTTTTGGGATGTGTCCAATTAAAAAATTCATTTAAAAATACACATTATAATATTACCCAAAACATCTGGGATAAACTACATAGTGTTAGGTAACTTTTGACCAAAGTGATTAAAGAATTTTTAAAAATGGTTAAAATTTTAGGGGGCCCACACTTTTTATTGTGTTTTTATTTTTTTTGAATAAATAGTACCACTTTCTATGGCCCCCTTTTTTGAGGACCTAAAACTAAACCATTTTGAAAAAAAAAAGTAGTTTAGAAACTAGATTCAAAGGACTACTACTTTTGTTTTCATCATATCTTAAAATTTTGAGCATTATCTTCAAATTCTTGTGAAAGTTCAAAAATTGTTGATTTTAGAAAAAAATGTTGCTACTTATATCTGCCTTTTGGCACCACAACCTGGTGCACTTACCCAGATAGGGTCTTTGTTGGATTCCTACCTTGGTTTCCCCCTTGGGTTAAAGCCTCTGGATTCCTTTTGTTCTTTGTTGGTGGAGAAATTTCAAAGGAATTTTTTTGTTTAAAAGGTTCTCTTCTTAGCCAAGCTAGAAAACTACAACTAACCAAGTCAACCCTTCAAAACCTTCTGATTTATGCTTTGAGCTTGTTTAAACTTTTGGGAAAGTATTAAGAAGCCAATGAAAGAGTCCAAAAATATTTCCCATAGTTGGGTGTTGAAGAAAAGAAATGAATGGTTCTTATGGCTTGGGAATTGGTTTGTAGACAAAAAAAAGAGTGTGTGTTTAGGGCTCAGTTCTATAAAAATATGAATTTTTCTCTTATGGCTAAACAATTTCGAAAGATTTTTAGAGAAAAAGAAGGATTGGAATAGCATAATGATAACTAAATACTTAAAAGATCTCTCTCTGCTAGCTAATTTCTTAACAAATCATGAAATCATGTGAGGGTTTACTTTTTGTAAGAGTATCCAACAAGATAAAGAAATAACCAAAATTAAAGCTAGATGGAAGGTGGGTGATGCATAGACTATAAATTTTTTGAACAACTACAAGCTTTTGGACAATCCCTTATCTTTTATTGTTGCATCAAAACTTATTATAGAGAGACATGTTTAGAGGTTTAGGACTAAGGTGGGTAACTAAAGAGGAAGGCAATGGGTGAGAATTAGGGAAATTGATCATGAATTAAAATTTATTCAAACATATCTCAATGTTGTTGTTGTTTGACCAAGTAATGAGGATTATTTGATTTAGGATGGAGATCCTTCAGGAGTTTTCTTCATTTCCTCTATTGTTTAAGTCAGTCAAGCAATAAATGTTGGTCTTCTTATCCATTCCTTGGTTTGGAATAAAAGACTCATTTAAAAAATTAACATTTTTCATTGTCTTGCCCTATAAGAGAAAATTCCGACTTTGGACAATCTCAGTAAAAGAGGTATGTGTTTTCCTAACAAGTATTTTCTTTGTGCAAACCAAGCCCAATCAGTGAATCATATATTTATAACTTGTCTTTTTTCCTAGAATACTTTGATATAAATTTTTTAATTTTGGAGCTTGAGGTGGACAATGCTAGATAACATATTGGATTTGTGATGGATGTGGAAAGATTCCAAAGTTAACATTGGCTATGGTCTCTAGATGTTGGTTTTTAATCATATTATCTGGTAACTTTGCAAGGAAAGGAACAACAAGGTCTTTAGGGATAGAGCCCAACATTTCACTTTAGTTTCTCACCATATAAAGCATAATATAGTTGAAATTTTTAGTAACATATACAAGGACAAAGTTCACTTTGACTCAGGAGGTAATTCTAGTAGATTGAAGGATCAAGATTCAGTCATTAAGAATAAAAGAGAAAATGTAAGATGTGATAGCCCTCCCTTAGGCTAGATAAATATGAACTTTGATGGAATAGCTAAGAGAAATCCAAGGCCTACTATTTGTAGTGATATTGTTAGGGATAAAGAGCGTAAAATACTCAAGGCTATGCTGATCTCACTATGTTTTCAAACCAATTACTTAGTGGAAGCTATGGGGCTTATCCATGGGATAAAATTGGCTAGTAATATCAAAGCTAAAGGTTTATGGATTGAAGGTCATTCACTTAATATCCTAAATAGACATTCTAAAGTATTGACCCCTTTGTAGATGGACTATTGAAAATATAATCAAGGAAGTAAAAATTCTTTTTAATCAAATTAAATAAAGTGTATATATACCACTTGTGTAGAGAGGTGAATATGGTAGTTGAATCATTTTCTAACATGGTGGTCACTAAGAGAATCGTCCTATTTTGGATTCACAAGGATTATATTGATCTTGAAATTAAGGTGCTTATTAATACTAAAATGACAAAAGGAAAAATCAATTTCATTTAGTCATTTCTATACTAAATGGAGGTATTTTGGAAAATGAAATGAAATAAATTTGGGAAATGTTTGAGCTAAATTATTGCAATAGTAATTGCATCACACATTTTATGGGTTGTTTTCAGATTTCTTCTTATTGATGAAGTTTTCTTCTAGAGAAATTTTCAGAGAACTTGGCTCTACAACTTGCAAAAATGGGTGGTATAATTAGGAATAGGGAACCTAAAAATTGTGAAAAATGGAGGAAGGAGAAGGAAGGATGGGATAAACTAATAGAAGAAGATATTGAAACTATGAAAATAGTGAAACCTAAAGTTGTCAAGATTTTCTTGAAAGGATAGACAAATGGAAAAATTAATTTGGGAGGGAGGAAGTTGCAACTCATTGTTGCAATAATGATGGAAATAATAGGGCTCAATTAAAAGGTAAGCTCTTCTTCTGAGATCTTAAGTATTCTAAAAAGGAAGCTAAGAAATTCCATAAGAATACAAATGGCCGATTAGTTAGAGGGGAGGGTGATATTTATGTAATTTGACCTATTAAATTTTGTATTTCCTCCATTAAATTTCTTTGGAAGTATTTATGTAATCACTTTGTGTTTTCAAATCATTCTAGGTATGAAAAAGGGTGCATTTTCCTTTTTTTTTTTACTTTATTTGTTTATGCATAGTATAAATTATTTGTGGTCCAACCCTAACAACCCCATTATGCATGAGAGTTTGATGTGAATTCTTAATAGCTATGTAAATAATTTTTTTGCTAATCCAATTCCAAAGAAAATCACAGAACATAGGGGTAAGAAGCTAAATCCTAGGGAAAATGAGAGAAAGGGAAAAATAATTTAATATAAATTAGGGTTAGACTCCCCTGGCTTGGAGAAAAAAAAAGAGTAAGGTTAATTATGATGAACTTATTTATAATAAAGAAGAAGATAGTGAATATGAAGAATGGAAAGAGGAGAAAGAAGGGCTTGGAAAAGTAGAGATGGAAATAAATAATTTAGAAGAAGTGGAAATTTTTGAATCTATACAAAGAATTTTTAGTGGGGTTAATGTTCAAGGGTCCCCTTATTCTTTGTGTTTGGCTCAAAATGATATCATTTCCTCTATGGATAAAGATAAATATTTGAAAGTGACTGAGGATGAAAGGAGCACCCCTATGGCTACTATTTTAAAACATAATCTTCCTCCATGGGATAATGCAGATGAGGACAAACCTAGAGAAGCCATTAGACTTGTTGATTATGATGAATAAATTAATTGTGATGTGTTTATCACTCTAAAATATGTGGAAGGTAAGGAGACCAAAGGCATATCACCTTCTTTGAAACAATTTAAGAAAAGGGACAGAGATTTTTGTGCTGAAAAAGGGAAGAGGGAGGAGAGAATTCCCACGTTGCAAATAGTTGACAAGGAAGAACTCAATGCAAAGATTATTGAGGATGATATAAATTAATTTTCTTTCAATCCTCCATATGAGCTTGTATAAACTATCAAAAAAATCTTCCTTTATTCACTTACACTAGACAAATGGATGTTTAAGTCACTCAAGATGTTGAACTTAAAATACATAGATCTAGAAGGGAAAATTAGGGAGATGTATAATAAAATTGATGAGAAAGAGTAGAAGGAAAAATTTAATGAGAAGCAAGTGAACCATGAGATAATTAAATAAATGAAGAAGAAGATTGAAAAACAAAAAAAGTACCAAGGATGCTTTGAGTAAATGTTAGGAAATGATGGGTTCTTCAATGAAGTGTTTGAACAAGGTCTTGAACCATTCAAACTTGAGTAAGGAGGTGAAGTTGGTGTTTGAACTAGAGTATGTTGATAAGAAGATGTGGAAATTGGCACAAGTAAATTTGCATGCTCTAATATGAAGAAGAAGTAGAAGAAAGAGACTTGGGTCAATTAGAATGATATCAATCAAGTCATGAAGAAGATAAAAAGTCCTCAACAGGAGATAAAAGACTAGTTCAAAGAATTAGTCTAGCTTTTTCTATCTTGTCATTGTCTAGTTTTTAATTTCTATTTCTCTAGTAGGTTTCTTATTTTATGTGTCTAGTATTTCTAGTTCTAGTGTTGGTTTTTTATCAAGTTATTTTGGTAATGATTGTGGGTATGTTTTTTGTTTAGAGCACTATTTAATTTTTAGTAAAAGTTAATTTCTTTTGTTACCTTTAAAGAATTGAGGTTTTAGTTCCCTCTAAAAAGAATTTTTAGTGTTAATTGAAAAAAATCTCCCCTTTTGTCATTGATGGCAAAATCTTTTTCATTCAAAATTGTCATGAGTTGTCCTTATGTCGATAAAATATCTATGTAAAAATATTTTTAACTCCATAACGATATGCACTTCCCCTATGATAATAGTCCATTATTTTTTTCAAAAAAAAAAATATGTGAAATTTTGGTTTCTTGTACTCCCCCTTTTTTACAACAATGTTAACTAATAAATAAATTATGATTTTTGGGACATACACCTTCTATAGTTTATCATTAATAATTTTGTATCTATCACCTATAATCTTATATTAAAACTAAACATATGACCTGTACATCTTAGCCTAATTCCTACAATGTATAAATTATTCTCAACTCGAGGATTTGGCCTGCATGATGTCCATATGAGGTTTGATAATTCCTTTCATCTCCAATATCACCATTTCTAGGTGCTTTAATTATGCTTTTATCTCATGTGTTCTTTTGAGATTAACTCCCTTCTTTGTTCTAAATTCTCAATAAAGTGTGAGCTTCCAAAGTATAGGTTACTGATATGTAATCTCAATTCATTACTTATGTTAGAGCAAGCTTACCTTTGACTTATCCAATAAATTTACTAAAATTCCATGAATTTTTATACATTATTGTTGCACCTTTCAAACTTTCCTTAATTTTTTTAATTACTTTTGATAGGTAAACTATTAAAATGACAATTTTAGTTAACAATTTCTTAAATACTTCCTCTTCCATATCCATCTCTACTTCATTGGCTATTTTTCCATCTAACTCCTATCCAGATATATTAGTGGCTCCTCTTCATCCATTGTGAAATCCTGCATGAGTTTCTCAAAGAGATCTAATTTTTTAACTAATACTTTATTTTTCATCTTCTTTCTTTTGACTTAGTTGATTGTATTTCTCTTCTCATTTAATTCTTTTGTATAGGCTTCTTTGTCCTTTATTTTCTTTGATATTCTCGAGTCCTTCTTTATTATGGAAAAATTAGGATCATCATCATCTATAGAAATGTTCTCCTCTTCTCTTCATAAGTTTTCTTTCTTTTTCCTTTAGCACCTTTTTTTCCCTTATTCTCTTCCTTATCAATGATCTTGTCTTCATCTTTATTAGAATTATCATATTTCTCTTCCTATTTTCATTATCTTTATTGGTATCTTCCCCTTGTATTTTTTCCTATTTTTCCAAGATCTCTTGGGGCTTGTTGTGTTGGTGCTTCTGAACTTGGTGTAGTTTGACTTTTTCCTCCTATATTCCTTTTGGTATTAATATCCATGTTGGTGTCTTTAGATTGTTGGTTTAAGAGAGAATGTTGCTGATCATCTAATAGTATATTTAGATTTTCATGTCTATATATAACTTTTATAAAGATTACTTCATCTTTTTTCTTCATCTCTTGTAGTGTCTTCTTCATACTTTTTATTGTTGCATCAAGTAGATCCATTAGTTGTATTATTGGTACATTACCATTATCTCAATTACTTTGTAAGTACTCATTTGTCTTGTTGGTATCTTGTTGACATCAGTATCAATTGTGTTAGTTTCTTTAATAATATTTTCTTGGATAGACACTTCCATCCTTTCACTCTCCTTAGTTTTCTCCTCTAGATCTTTTATAAATTTCTCAATCTCATGTTCAAATTTATTATAGGTATACCTGTTGCAATTGGTGCATCACAAATTAACTCATTTATATGGGATGTGTCATCACTATTGGAAGCTCATACCTCTATATTGTCTTGTGATTTTTCTTCACTAAAAAGTTCCTTCTAAAATTCATTGATATCATGCTCCAACATAGATTCTTCATATACTATTGCCATTACTATTAAATCATTTGTTCTAAACTCCTTTTTGTGTTTTTCAATAGTGATCTCTACATTATTTATTGATAATTACAATCCAAGTGCTTTTAATATTTTCACTCTAATTTTCTCAACTCTATGATATGATGAGGTCTATCTAGCTTTTAAAGTCTCATACAATTCATCAAAAACATTATTATTTATATCTCTATGATATTTCATTTACTTTAAAAACATTTGGCAATAGTGCCCTCAGTCAATTTCTTATCTTCTTCTGCAAATGTAGCTCCATTAATCCTTCCAAAAAATATAGTTTCACTTAGCCATTCTAATAGGAATATTTTGAAACTTAAATGTTTTCCTCCATGCATACTTAGCCCATTTAGTTATTTTCTTTCTAATTCAGTATCATAATCATCTATATCAACTTATTTCAAAGTGGCAAGTGGAGTCTATGATTGACTCCTAGTAGTTATCCTTCATCTACATGAGGCTATTGTTGCCTCTTTGTAATTAATTTTCTTCTTGGTATCCCCACAATCTCATTATCTTTCATACTATTATCTATACACATTTTCACTTCCACTTCTTGTGCTACACTATCATTAATTTCCTATATGACTAGTACGGTCATTTATTCAACAAGAATTTCATCGTGTTTTGTTATTTTCTTTAGGGTCAATGTGGTGAACATATCTAGTGTCTAATTTTATTATTTCTTCTCTCCTATCATTTCTATATAAGAAAAGTTTTCCCCTTCACCACTTTCATATTTTTTTTTTCAAATTATCTAAGATATTTTTCATTTTTTGTGAATTTTGGGTATCTTAATTTTCAATAAAATTCTTTGATAAGCTTACTCATAAGCACAAGATGTAATGTCCTATTTCACAACATTTTCTTATTTGTCTTATATTTATATAAATTTGATAATATTTAGTATGATATCCTCTTTAACAATAGATATGTATATGTATATGTATATGTATACGTATATGTATACGTATATGTGTGTGTGTGTATATATATATATATATATATATATAGAGAGAGAGAGAGAGAGAGAGATGTGTCTTTTCAATAATATTAATTTTATTTAATAAGGGGTAAAAGCACATATCTGTGTCACCATTTAGGATATCAAAAACCTATTTTGGTCAAATGTCATTTCACTATCAAAACTCAATTTTTAAAAAAACTAATAATACCCTTTTATAGATCTCATATTCAATATCATAATAATTAAATTTTTGGGTGTTTTGATTAGTTATAATATGTTATAATTTTAAATTATTATAAGTCAATATTTCAATGTTTTAGAAGATTCTCCCTCAAAAAAGGGGAAAAATAGTAAATTCCTATCAAAAAAATTTAAAAATTATATTTACCTCTATAGGAGAGAGTCCTCTTCATGAATATGTAATTTTTTTTCAAGAAGCTATAGATTTGGTAAGGAAGTTTTGACGGGAGGAAGAACTATTGGATTCTGATAAGATCGAGCTTGAGTACTTATAACAAAGAAAATATACATAAAAAATAATTATTTCTTTTTTAGTTCCCTAGCTATAAATGTCATCTATAAGATATTTTCAAATTAGAACAAAATAAGATGACTTTCAAATACTTTTTTGATAGGAACTACACCCTATGTTTTTTACAGTTCAAAAAGGGACTTCAAAACAAAATAAAATGAATAAATTATTACTCAAAAAAATAATAAAAATTATAGCCATAAAATTCATCCAATTCTACACATTTCATCAGTTTACATCATCTTCAAATTCTAAACACAAATACCATTCTTTTTGCCATCAATGTTGAACTGTCACATTTTGATATCACGTTTCTTTATAAAAGGTGACACAGGTTTGTGCTTTTACCTTAAGGTAGTTATATTATATATTATTATATTAATTATATATACTTCTATATTATATATGAATCATTTTAATTATTTATAACAATATTATTTTAATACAGAACAAAGATATAATATCATATACTATTATCATACAAGTATATATTAATTATCTATGGCATATAAATATCTAATTATATATAATAATATTCATATATATATATATATGTATGTATGTATAATTAATATTTATAATTATATAACATATAAAAATTTACATTTGTATCTTAGTATAATTATAATATTTTATATAAATTATTGATTATTAATATTTTTCTCTTTATGTATAATACTTATTTATTAGTTAATTTAAATGTCAAAATGGGGATATCATAGTCCTCCCCTCTCAAATTTACTTTTCCTCAAGAAAAATGATTCATACACAAACTCCTTCATAGATACAAGACATATTTTCATACAAAAGTCCTAAAAGATTTATGAAATATACATCCTATTACATGGTGCAAACAGATGAAGAGATGAAGCAAACATGATGCAAATAGATGAATACACAATGCAAATAGATTAAGACATAAACTAAACATGATGCATCGCACAATATACACATTATATGATTCCTTGATTGTGAATATGCAATTACAAAAAAAAACATTAGTACACATTTATATATAAATTTTCCTTTTTAGGATTTCCTTATATATCAATCACCTAACAAGCTATTTATGGTCTATATTCAGTGAATTGTCAATCAAAAGTACAGTTCATTTACTAACTCATCATTTTCTAAGTATAGGAGGAGAAACTATAATAGGGTGCCCCATTACACAATTATGGGCCTCACTATTCTCCCTCATTATTGTTATCTCTCTATGATAATCATCTCCAAGATAGTGCCTTTGTATGATGTACCTTGGCATATTTTCGCAATCTTAGGCCTTAACTAATACCCTTGGATGATGTAGCCCAATTCCCATCTCACTATAGGCCTTACCTAGTACCTTCGAATAGTGTCACCCAACCCATTCCACTATAGGCCTTATCTTATCTTGGAAGATGATGACTTTATTGATTTTTCTTAAGAATATTATTTGTGATAATGATTAAAAACTAGTCTCACTTAGAATTTAATATTAGAATTTTAAAAATTTAATTCTATTCAATCATTATTTAATGGTAAATATATAATTTAATAATTATTTGATTATTACTTATTAACTTAAAAAATCAATTTCATTTGTTTAGAATAATTGATAGTAGCTATTAGATTATTAAATATTCATCACAATAGGAAAATGTTTCAATAAGAAGAAAGAAACTAACAATTATTTCACAATAATAATGTATCTAGAAAATATATAACTTACCTCCATACCTTATGTAGTGTGTGATGGTCTTGCTCTCTCGTTGCACATTAAGATTTTTATCCTTTAATCATATACATTTTTCCATCATTGATATTTATATGACTTTGATTACTTCACAATGATTATATGATGTCCCAAATATGATCTTCTCTTGGTTTACTTCTTGCTTTCAATTTAATAGATAATTTAAAAATATATTCAAAATCTCTCCCTCTTTATGTACTTGATATCATCTTTTTCTTCCTTATTTCCTTGTTTATATTTTTCTAATTCTAAATACTAATTATTCCCCTTCGTAGTCCACATTTTAAAAGAATGTATAACATCCTTCTCAATACTTCCTTGATTTTACAAAGCATAAAAGCTAGGGTCCCATTTGACTTCTCATCAGTATAGTAAATATGCTATAGCAATATTCGATGGGTTTTGGGTTTCCTATTTCCATAGCTATAGTGATCATCTTCTTTAAAAATATGGCTCATCACTATATCCTTCTTATACATTTCCCACATAGCATGATCTTTGATATATCATCTCAGAATATCATCTCTATCAGTCATCACCATAGTAATACCAACATTTTATTTTTAGTTTGGATTTGTTCTTTATTTTGTTCAGGAGGATATTGTACTTAGTCTTCTTATATTCTAGCTTTATTTCAATCTTAGGCTATTTTAGGTTTATTTTAGTCTTGGGCAAGAACTTATCTGTCCTTTAGCTCTTGTTAACATTACTCCTAAAACTATATGTTATGGCAATATGAAAAAAATTCAATGATAGGATTAGGTTTAGGTTTGACAAGCTCTAATGGTTTAAGACATTCTTTGATATGATTTTTCATATTTGATGTTGCCCCCAATTTTGCCAGATATGTGCTTGTTTGATTATTGCTATTATTTTTCATGTTGCTCTTGAGTTTCAAACACACTTATTCCTAAGTACATTGCAATGAACAAATCTGAAACATTCATGTACTTTCTCCAAACTTTGACAAACTTCTCTACTTCTATTTTTGTGGTGTATCAAGCATATTTTCCACATATGATTGGATCTGCATACATATAGGAAATAAGCTATCTAAGTTAGCATAAACTCTTTTCTCTTGGCAAAGACACGTTGACCATGCACTGCATCTTCATGGCAATTATCTTCATATAGGAAAGATGGAACTCATGAATTATATTCTTTTAATATTTAAACCTGCATCCTTTGGAATAGCATGATGTCTTAGATGAATTATTTATGGGAGGTCCATTCAAAGGTATATCACTCAGCAAGAATCCACAATCACTATTATGTTAATCTCCAAGATATCTATTGTAGAGTTGTTTAAACAAATATTAATACATAATTTTTAAATGAAATGATTACATCTATCATGATTGCTTTGAACTATCCACAAGGGCTCAAGAATCCTTTCTACATTAAGGACATGAACATTATGAGATTTTGCATACACCATATGATCATGTTCTTTTTCTTTGCTGAGATAACTACAACTCTTCCACTGGCATGTTTTGAAGGTCAAGTGGATGAGAAAATTGTTAGGTCTTTGTATTCTATGAAAAATATCTCGTAGTCTTATGGCAATATCATAGGCTAGTAGAATCAAAAGCTCTAATACCACTTGTAATGTCTCATTTCACAATATTTTCTTATTTGTCTTCTATTTGTATCAATTTGATAATATTTGGTATAATATCCTCTTCAACATTATATATATATATATATATATATATAAGTGTCTTTTCATTAATATTAATTATATTTAATAAGGTAGTTATATTATATATTATTATATTAATTATATATGATTATATATTATATATGAATCATTTTAGCTATTTATAACAATATTGTTTTAATACATAACAAAGATATAATATCATATACTATTGTCATATAGGTATATATTAATTATCTATGGCATATAAATATCTAATTATATATAAATATATAATTGTGTGTGTGTGTGTGCGCGCGCGCGTGTGAGTGTGTAATTAATATTTATAATTATATAATATATAAAAATTTATATTTGTATCTTAGTATTTTTATATAAATTATCATTTATTAATAGGATACTCTTTGCGTATAATACATATTTATTAGTTAATTTATATGTGAAAATGGGGATATCACATAAGACCTCTCTATTGTTTTTTCCTTTGGTAGACTAAGTATATAATTGACACATTCAACTATATCTTTCTTAGTCCTTGTATCAAAATATTGGTACCTGAGATGTTCTTGATTCTACAAGTTGTATATTGCATGTGTGATTGTCTACAAGAAAAATAATAATATATCTATACAATTCCTCTACCAATGGGGGTTGTCTGATAGCATTCTTGAATCTTAATTTAAAACTATTGTAAATATCCCTACATTAATTTGTTAAATTCATCTCCTAATTGTTTAATGATGTCATTTATCTAATAAATCGTCTATCTATCTACACTCAAATTCACATGCCCTATTCCAAGAAATTAGTTATTTATATTTCTTATGATATTTCGTTATCCTCTTTAAATTAGCAAGAAACTGCATCTGAACCATCTCAACTAGGTCATAACATTTGTTGAGTTTTTCAAACTCATATGTTTCATGCACAACACTACCTAGTATCTTGTTCAGTTTTCTTGACTAGCAAACCTTGTATCCAATTATCATTATCGAAAATTTTCTTTCCACATCCTTGATCAAATCACCTATTAATGATCTTCCATTCTTTGTTGTCTCTGTAATTTTAGTTAGCTCATCCATATTGTTTAATATCAATTTATGTGCTCCTTTCCATATGTTTATAAACCAGTAACCAGATGAATTAGGTCTTGTTAATTCTCATTGGTTTCTCTTCTTCTAACAAAAAATAATTTATTTATGCACCTAGATTAGTACATATCAAATCCACTCCTCATTGAAGAATTTTGAAAAGAAGACCAAATGGGTTAAACTCTTAGTCCCTAGAAGTTTTTGTACATCCTTTAGATTGTTGTTGACACATAGTTGTTAATTATAAAATTTATTGGTTTCACTCTCACCAACTCAATGATTATTTTGTGAATGAATTTTTTGATGTTTTTGATTAACATTACTCTTGATGATAGTGAAGATAAAGCTCCACCATTTTCTTTCTCCACTCCCTTCAAGGGCACAACTTGATATTCAATGCTTACTAATCATTGATACTCACAATAATTGGATTCTCAACTCTTACTTTTATTGTTCTCATGAAATTTCATTTGAACTTAGAAGTATTAAAAATCTATTAAGACTTTTAGCAACTCAACTCTACTAATACTAGGACATGAGATACTTTTACTCAATCTTGCACTCACTTCTTATTGATAGAACTACACAACAGATTTCTCTAAGCTCTTGGATTTAGCTCAAGTATTTTTGGTTGAAAAAAAGTGGGAACATTCTATTGTTTGACATTTTTACACTTGTAATCATCATGTTACTAGGAGAAATATCAAATATATTGCACAAATTATTCTCAAAAACAACTTTATAACCATTTTTTGTAAGTTATCACACACTTATAAGATAATTCTTAAACTGGGTGTAAAATACACATCATAAATAGATTTATTACCAAGGTTTTTCACCACATTAATTTTACCCTTTCCTTTGACTTCTATTATGTTATCATAGCCCAATTTCATGTCCGATTTGGCTAAATTATCCAATCTTTCAAATATATCTCTATATTTCCTGTCATATGAGTTCTACTATCTTGAAAAAAAAAATCATTTAGGAGCTGTCTTGAGCTACATGACATGTAATAAAAAATTTCCCAAAATGGATCTCAAAAACTTTGAATTTTCCTTCCCTTTATCTTATTCTTTTTTGCTAAATTCATTTGTAACATGCCCAAACTTCTTGCAATAATAACAAATTGAAAATTTGATTTTTCATTACTTTTTTACACCCTTCTTTTATTTTGTCCCCTTGAACTTAGACTTTTATTTCTCTATCCTTTACGATTTGGACTCTTTCTTTCTTCTCTTTTATAGTTGTTTCTATGACTTCCTCTAAATCCAAAGTTTCGTCTCCCTCTACCTCTACCAAATGGCATCTATGTCTTGAAAGCATTCTCAAAAGTTGTGTCATTATGCTTATTCACCTTATATTCATGTACAATTAGTGATCCAAACAATCATCTAAAGATGAAAATGATAGGTCTTTACTTTTCATAATTGTAACCACACAAGTATCAAACTTTCCTTGTAAACTACTTAAGATCATTTCTATAAATTTTTTATGAAATAAATCTTTCATATCTAGTCTAACTAAATTAACAAAACTTATAACATCAAGTGAAAATTGATTTACTAACTAAATTACGTCATTTGTAAATTTTGAAGACTTGTTCTAACTACTTTTAATTTGGCTATATTAACCTTAGATGTACCTTGATATGCATTAAAAAAATTTCCCAAGATTTTTTATATAAAGTTACATTTCTAATTCTTTAAAAATTAATTCTTCCATACCTATTTGTATGAACATCATGGCTTTCCCATATGTTTCTCTATTTTTCCACAATTTCCTTCTTTGGTTATCATTTAGATCAAATTCATCATCTAGCTCTTCAAATTCTTTTTTAACTATGTCAATGAGCCCTTGACAACTAAATAAGGTTTTCATTTCAGTTTTCCAAGTATCATAATTTTTACCATTAAGTAGAATTTGAGGTTGGAAATAAGATATGTTACAAGCCAAACCTCCACTTTGATTTTTAAATTACAACTAACTCATCAAATATCCTTCTCATGAAATTCACAATTCTACCAAGATACATCAAGCATTTCAATGATTTTTTAAACCAAAGGAAAAACTCGTCAAGACATACAACGCAAAATGAATTGAAATTGGATATATAATCTTTGATAAAAAAAGCACAAAAGGTTATAAACAATAGAGCTAAGAGAAAAGACTGAGAATACAACTAAGTAATTTTCTACTCTTTGTATTCAAGCTGACTTGGCAATGCCTAATGCATAAATATAAGTTCAAGTTGAGGATTGAAAATGTACCAGTGGATGGAAGAATAAAAGATGCTTAGAGAAAGTGAATTAGAAGGATAAGAAGAATATCCTTGTGGAGCTACAAAGATACATTTGATAAAAAAAGATCAAGGATACAAGTGAGAATTGAGATCTAAAATCAGTAGTATAGTTACAATTGGTGGCTTTTCCCAAATTGGGTTTCAACATTAAATTTTGGTGTCACTTGTGTTCATGTTATCTCTTTTATGAGTATGCAACTAAGTTAATTAAGGTTAATCACAGATAATATCTTAATATTTTCATGTTAATCATTTACCAATTTATAGTTTTTATTTTAGTGGTTATTATTAGTATTAATCGAGTGACTATGTTTTTGATGAGAAACATTATTTTCAGTGAAGTTTATGTTTTGTGTTGACATCAAAGGGATATACACTTTATTTAGTGGTAACTAATTTACCCTCCCCTCTCAGTTACTCTTCTTATATTTCCAAGAATTGGTATCAGAGCTTTTGGTGCTTTCAAGGAATTTTTCGAGGATCTAAGCTAAAGATAAAAATGTCTTATAGAAGGGAGATCCCTAAGGTAAATAGAGATAAATTCAAGGTATGGAAAGAACTCATGAGACTATGTCTTGAAACTGTTGGAGATTTGGGTCTAAAGTACCTAGACACCAAATATGTGACACTTTTTAGAACCATGATTGTTGAAGAAATTGTAGAGAAGAAGAGTCATAGCATTATCATGATTGATATTTCTTCATCTCTCAACTATGTCATTTATTGATGAAGTCAAAGACTGTGGAATTGCTTATGAGATTTGGATCAAGTTGAAAGCTATCTATGGAGGAGATGATAATGTAAGAAGAGCTAAAACTAAAAGTCTCAAAGGAAAATTTGATCAAATAAAGATGAGAGAAGATGAAAAAATTACAAGGTACAGTGATAGAATCAAAGCCAGTGTTTGTGCAATCAAAGCTTCATGAGGAAAGATTGAAGATGAGAAAATGATAAGTAAGTTTCTTAGAACACTTCTTCCTATATATGCAATCAGAGTATCGACAATTCAAGAAATGAGATGCAATTCAAATAATGACATAACATTAGATGCAGTAGTTGAAAGATTGACAACATTTGAGCTAGATAATATGATAATTATGTTCCTAGTTCTAGGAATCTCAAGTCTTCATTTGAAGCCAAGTTGTCACTCAAGAAGAAAGCTAAAAGGTCTAAAGGCAAATATTCTGAAAGTAAAGAAGAAGATAGTACTGACAATGATCTTGAAGCCATTGTAGCATTTCTTGCAAGAAGGTGTCCCAAAGGAAAAGGAAAATACAAAGGCAAAATTCCTTTAATCTAATTTTCTTGTGAGGAGGTTGGACACAAGGTTACAGGGTGTCCAAATAGAGAAGACAAAGATGAAAAGAAGCATAATAAGTAAAAAGGCAAGAAGGATTTCAAGAACTTCAAGTAATACAAGGATAAATATAAGAAATCTTGTTCCATGGCTAAAGATTCAAATAGTTGTGAAGATCATGAATGGTATATATTGTTGTAAAAGATGAATTGGATGATGAAGAAGATAAAGTAGAACTTATTTCTCATGATAGCAAAAATGATACATGGATTATTGATAGTGGTTGTTCACATCAAATTACTAGTCAGAAAAAAAATTGAACATATGGAACACTATGATGGTTGAAGTGTAAGATTTGGAAATAATGAACCATATTGCATAAAGGAAAAAGGTTGTATATCGCTAGCCAATGAACTTAGATGTCATAATTCTTATTGGGTTGAAGGACTAAATCATTATCTACTAAGTGTGACACAATTGAATAACATTGGATTCAAGGTAGAATTCATGAATGGGAAGGCCAAGCTGCTAGATTGAAAAGGAAATCTAGTTGGGTCTAGTAAACAAAAAAAAGGTAACCTATTCTACCTAGATCTCAGTGAAAGTTCATGTTTCATTGCTCAAGTAGAAGAAAATTGGTTATGGCATAAAAGGCTATGTCATGTGAACTTTGATAATTTGATCAAGATAAGCAAGAAAAAAAGAGAGAGTTATTGCTAGTTTGAGGAAACTTGATATGGGCCTATGAAAAAATTGTCAAATTGGTAAGATGGGAAAGACAAGTTTCAAAAGAAAAAGCTATCATTCTAAATAAGTCTTGTGTTGGTTCATACTGACCTATGTGGACCTATTGGAATTGTGAGTTATAGTGGAGATAAGTATTTTATTTTTTTATTGATGATTATTCTAGAATGATGATTATAATGTATCTAAAGGAGAAGTTAGGGGCTCTTCAAAAGTTTAAGTGGTATCTGAAAAGAGTAGAGAAGGAAGTTAGAAAGAAATTGAAGTTTTTGAGGTTAGATAGAGGTGGTGAATTTATCTCTAATAAATTCAATGAATTCTACACTAAAAGAGGAATCAAAAGATATCAACCCCTAGTAAACCTTAGCAAAATGGTATAGTTGAGAGAAGGAATAGATCCATCATGTGAAAGAACCTTAATGATAGAAAAGAGTGTTGTCATCAAATACTAGAAGGACACAATCAGTATTGTAATGCATACCTTGAACAAAGTACAATTGAAGAAAGACTCAAATCAAACTCTTTATGAACTATGGTATGGATACAAACCTAATGTATGTTACTTGAAAGTATTTGGTGCAAAATGATATATCTTGAAGGAATCTAGGAAAGGTAAATTTGAAGAAGTCATACTCCTAGAATAATCCTATAGAAGCAAAACCTAAGGATTACATAAGGTTTATCACTCAAGTGTCAAAGAAAAGTTTGCAGATGTTGAGTGTTAACTAAGGTCACTTAGTTAATGAAGGAAAGTTGTATGGACCTAGTGTTAATTGAGCTCACTCAATTACCAAATGACGTTAGATAAGATGCAGTGTTCACTTGTTTAACATAGGAAAATCATTTCTGAGTTAGTGGCTACTAAGAAGGATCATCTAAGGAAGGATTTTCTTGTTTTGGCATATTAAGTTTAATGAATGTGTTTTCCAATTCTAGCTGACTAGGGAGATGAATATTAATTATTCTAAGTTGTATTCAAGCCAACTTGACAATGCATAAGGTATAAATTTAAGGTCAAGTTGAGGATTGAAAGTTTTCAATTGGATGGAATAAAAGAAGATGCTTAGAGGAAGAAAATTAAAATGCTAATAAGAATATCCTTATGGAGTTGCAAAGATACATTCAATTAAAAAGAATCAAGTATACAAGCTAGGATTGAGATCTAAAATTAGAAATATAGTTGCAATTAGTGGTTTTTCCCAAATTAGGTTTCCACAATAAATCTTTTTGTCACTTGTGTTCATGTTATTTCTTTTTTGAGTATGCAATTAAGGTAATAAAGCTTAATCAAAGATAATATCTTAAGGTTTTCACGTTAAACATTCACTGAGTTACAATTCTAATTTTAGTGGTTACTAAGTTACATCATATTATTAGTAGTAATTGAGTGACTACGTGTTTGCTAAGAAATAATATTTTCAATGAATTTTATGCTCTATGTTGACATTTAAGGGATCTAGTATTTATTTTAGTGGTAAGTAAGTCACCCTTCCCCTCTTAGTTACTCCTCTTATATTTCCAACATAGACAAATCTTAAAATATTTTTTACACATTGATATATGTATAAATACTGAAGCAAAGTATGGAAAGTAGAGTCCAAGAGGTTTCCAATGATATATAATAGTCCTATGTTTGATGAAAATTAGGTAGGTAACCCTCCATTTGAAAACCAAGTAGAAAAAGAGACCAAATGTGTAGGCTATTCTCCAAAAACATAAAAATATTATAAAGTTAAAATTTTATAATATGGGTAGCTTGGATTTTAAAATGTAGTACCTTCAAAATTAAAAATATATTAATCCTTCAGGATGTGCATTCATTCTTGGAGAGAAATATCAAAGGCCTTTTTTATTTCAAATAATTCCCTTCATTTTATGCACATAGT
Source organism: Cupressus sempervirens (assembly GCA_028749045.1). Classification (NCBI taxonomy): domain Eukaryota; kingdom Viridiplantae; phylum Streptophyta; class Pinopsida; order Cupressales; family Cupressaceae; genus Cupressus; species Cupressus sempervirens. The sequence goes on from CM053792.1 coordinate 192,481,109, forward strand.
CAACAATTCAACATGTAAATGAAACTTGTCATTTATTAATTGGCTTCTCTAGTCCCAGTCACTACCACATCAGCATCCAATTTGTACACTTGAGTGATCTATCATGTTAGCACCATGTGGTGCACTTTGATTGGTCCTCAACATCTAATCAGTGCTCCACCTTAGCCAATTCCACCTAGGCGTCTCTACCTTTGAATGCCATATGTCACTGATGCATTGCAAGGAAGGATAATCCCCAAAGGAGATGTCCTAGCCCCCAAAAAATAAGCACATAGTGGAAACACAACAAAAGATATCAAATATAATACCAAACACAACTCTTTATTCATGAAATAATTGAATACATGCAATGTGCTAGGCTGTAAGGTCTTCTTGTTTATGGCTAAATATAATAGCAATTACAAAAATATCTCTACAAGATCCCTCAAGATCCAACCCAAACCCTAGCTAGTCTAAACACACACTCTAGTAGAATTCTCCAAGGAAGATCTAAACGTGTTCTTGCAAGCCCACTTAGAAATCTCCTTGTTTCCCAAGCTTTAGCTACTAACCCTTCTCAAAGTTTTATCCTCTTTTACATCCTCTTCTCTAAGTTGGATGATTATGACTTAAAAATCCATAAGACCTCCTTACTTCTATCCAACTAAGCCACAAGTTGGCTTCCAACAAATATTAAATACCAAAATACCTTAAAAGGTTTACAAAACTCATTAAATACACATAGAACAAATAACCATGACACAAATAGGTCCACACAAAATCCCACTATCACTCCACATCATGATCTCACATAACATGTATTAGATACTCCTACTCAATTGAGAAAATCTACAAAAACTCCATCTCACAAGCTAATTTGTCAAACAATAAAAAAATATAAGATCACCGAGGTCCCAAAGACATTGTCAAGCTACATAGTACATGTCAAGAAACATAGTATATGTTAAGAAATAGTATATGTTGAGATCCTTATATGATTGAGCACTACGAAAACCAAGTACCTTGGTCAAAACTATGTCTAGCAATAACTGAGCATCCACCCTTCATCTTTCACCAAGTTCTCCAGCTCCAAGGCCAAAACCACTTAAACATGCAAGATTGCCAACTACCCTAAGATCCTCCTACATCAAATACCCTAGGTACAAAAAGATGTTATTAATATATGGAAGAACATATTATGGGATTCAACACATAAATCCCAAAGTTGTTTTTCACATACACATCCTCTAAGTCTTCAAATTGCACACTCTTTCCCTTGTCCCACTTCTATTTTTTCTCTTGAATCCTTGGTGTTCCACAAGTCTTCTTTCCATGCTGATCCCTAACCCTCTTAGAATCCTTCATCTCAATTTGGCTACTAATAATCAAGTTCCTCCCACTAATTTCTTCATTCTACAAAGGAATCAAGGAATGGTTTTGGTCACCTTTCATAACTATAAATACATTCTTGCCATAGTCATGCATAGCCCTGCAATCATACTACCAAGGTCTACCAAGAAATATGTGACAACTACTCATTTCTACAATATCACACAACACTAGATCCTTATACTACCCAATCTAAAAATCAACAAGACACTTCTCCCTCACTTCCAAAGCATGTTCATCATGCAACCAACCAATATTATAAGGACAAGGATGTCTCATTCTCCTCAAACCAAGTTTCTAAACCATATCCTCAACAACAAGGTTATCTATACTACCACTATCCACAATCACATTGTAGGATTTACCTCGAAACATATAATGAGTCCTAAAAAAATTACTACTCTAATAAGATTTGAGTGTCCTCTTACTAAATAATACTCATTAAACCAACAAGTTCTCTCCCTACTTAGGCTCACTAATATAGTCTTGAGTCTCATTCACCACAATAGTTCTCCTATCGCCAACCTTAGGAAATTCATAAGCTCTATTTCCTTCTTCATGATGTCTAAAAAAAATACCAATAAACTCACATTTACCTATCCTCTTCCTTGACTCAATAGGTTTTGGTTCATCTTCTCCACTTAGGTTAGCCTTTTCCAAGTAGTCCTACTTCTCCTTCCCATGGAAACTACCTTAATTATTCCTCTTTAACTTGTCTTCTACCTTTAGAGCATAATGATAAGCATCCTCAACCAAATCAATTTTCAACATACCAACCTTATACTGAATATTGAATCTCAAACCATTAATGTACCAAGCTACCTTATCCTTAGATAATTCTCTATGTCTAGATTGAATAGTCAGCTTGTAGAACTCCTTGGTATAATCCTTCAAAAATATATCCTTCTACTTTAGGTTTTACAACTTCTTAATTAGCTCAAGTTCATAATATGTAGGAATAAACTTGTTGGAACTCAAAATTGCATTCCCAATTTGACTACTATTCTATGTTTCTTTGAGCCCCTATAAGCACATTTCATGCTTGTGTACCTAGCTATTATTTTAAGGCCTATGAAGTGTTTAATATTTATAACACTTTTCATTTAGTATATACATGCATTCCCTAATGATAAACTTTCATTTCAAGTCATTCCATGAAGTTTCATTTTGAGCATTGTTAAAATCTACATTTTTGGCTAAGTGTCAAAATATGATTGGAAGCCTAGTTTGCAATCGAAAATCTTGCACCCTGTAATATTTCATGACTCACCTCTTTGGGAGTGTTTAGTATGCATGTTAGAGAACTTATGTTTCAATTTATAAGTTGTTTTGATGTGTTTTGATTAGTCCTTGAATCCATCAAAGTTAGTTATTTACTGTTGTTATGCTGATGTAAATTGTTCAAAATTATAGGAGGCCCTAATTGACCTGTTATATCTTTGACCCAATTGACCAAAATCAAAAAATTCCTTGTGTATCATTTTTTAGAAGTTAGACACTTTTTATTTTTTAGTTTTGAGACCATGACTAATCTATATTACTTGTTTTTATGTGCATTTCCAAATGCAATTTATGATGCCTTACTAGGTCAAGAAGTGTATATTGATCTATAGCCACGTTTGTGATGTCATAAGTCTAAACCCATGATAGATGAGAAAAAATTGATTGTATCACTGTGTTCTACTCTAATAATTCTTTAAGTTTTCTATTTTTCAAGTCTTGATGAATCTATTTGCATACTTTCCAAGGTCCATTCCATTTGTAAAAATTGATATCCTACTATCCGAGTTCTGCAAAGCCAAGTACCCCACTTTATACTCTCCTAAATCAAAAAATTATACTCTCCTAATGACAGAGATTCAATGCACTAATTTTCAAACCTCCAAGTGTTAATTTGATCTATTTTTGAAAACCAAACCAAATACTTTTGATGGTTTTTTGAGATGTTTTTTCAATCATTTTCATGTAGGAAATTTTAATGGTCAATATCATTTGACCCTAATGTCATCATGAGACAAAATATGATACAATGAAAGAATGTGGAACACAAAATTAGTATGTTAGTTTTCAGAGCTCAGTTACCTATTTCAGTAAGTTTTTAAGGCCAATTAGAAGACCCCTTGGCATGAAATTGACAAGTCGTAGAAAGAGCTAGAATGAGTGTTAAATGATCAATGAGTGATGTAAAATGATTTTAGTGAGTGTTAGATGATTTTTTGAGCAATCTGAAGGGTCATTTATTTTAGTTCAAAATTGTTTTTAGCTAGACCCACTTTGAGGCTGGCTAATTCCATCAAATAGATAGAGCTTTACAACTAGATATTGGCATCACTATACTATCTAAGATGTGGCCTTTTGAAGAAAGAGGTCAGTGTGCAATACTTCAAGTAATTTTCCATCTCTTGTTTTCAAAATATTTTTTCAAAGGATAATCTTATTTTATGTATGGTAAAAACCTATGATGAAGAAATAGTTGGTGAGTTACTTCATGCTTGGAAAGAGATTGACTTAGCATTCACAAATATTCACAAGAATCCTTTCCCATCACAAATTTGCAACACATCATAGGTGATGATTCTTGATATCTACATAACAAAAAGAAAGATAAGAAGGCAGTACAAATGATAGAGATCCATATGCATGAATGACATTGCTAGCTCCAGCTTCACAAGACAAGAACTTATTATATCTTATTTTAAGGATTAAGGCAAGTCTATTTTTGATGTTAATGGATATGAAAATTGATGTAAATCAGCTGCCTAGAGTTAATTTAGAGGAGTTGCTACTACATGAAGCTTCATGATTTATCTAAGATCAACTCACATTGCCACATAACTCTAGAGGAATTGGTACTACATGAAGCTTCATGATTTATCTAAGATCAACTCACATTGCCACACGTGGATGCTACTAACAAAGGAGAAGGTTGGACACCTATAATGCATTTATGATTTTTTCACATGTATAATGGAGCCTCCTTTTATGAGTTCTACAACTTTGATGGTGTTCCACATTGTCAAGTTATAGGTAAAGGCTCTCACCCATCAAATTTTTGGAGAAAGTAACTTGAAAGAATCACCTTACAAATCTGGATTGCCATTAAAATCCATTTCTAAAAACATGAGAGCTTACCACTACTAGCATGAAATTGAGAACTATGAGCCTATGGTTACACCATGGTTTCTTTCATGAAGAACATTGATGGTAAAAAGCATGTAAAAAGGGAAAAAGCACTACGTTGAATATGAGAAAGCCTATGTTTGGCAAGGCAAGGAAAATTGAATGTTTTGAAATGGTACAAGAAACTATTGTTTGGGGGTAATGTGCTTATATGCATGGATTTTTCACCTACAACTCCAAGTGCCTTTAATGTATCATATGTAGGTAAAGTATAGATTGTCTTTCCAAAAATACATTGGAGAGTAGAATTCAAAAGAATTATTAGTTGATACAATCAAAGGAACTATTAAAATAGAAGAATAGACTAAGGTGTCTAAGGCATCCTTACAAGAGGCCCCAAATATAGTGGGGATCATTTGCACAATCATTTAAGATATTTAGTGGGTGGCATTTGATTACATCAACTACTAACTAATGTGGTTGACCTTGTCTTTGTTAAAAATTTAGAGTAGCCCATTATATTTTCCACTTTCAAGGCCAAACATGATGTATCAAAAGATGCGTATATGTGAGATGTATGCATTAGTGGTTTGATTGCACCAACATATCTTCCTACCCACCATTTTGAAACAAGAGATTCTTGAGGAAATATGAGAGAATTCACCTCATTGATGGAGGAGTGGCTAGAAAAAATCCAACTTTAAATGCAATCAGTGAAGTGACACAAGAATCAATTGGGCACACCAAAGATTGGGTATCTATAAGAAAAACAAAGGATAAAAGAAAGATTTTGGTGTTGTCTCTTGGACCAGGTCTACATTAATATTTTGAAAAGGAACTATTCACCATTTTAATCCCACATTTTTCATCTAGGGTCCCTTTTCAATATTTAAATACCATAACACTCACTAACACTAATGTCTAAAAGGATATGCCCTTTTAAGATGCAAGCTCATTCTAGGACACCACTTTGAATAACCATGATAGCTAGCAAAGTAAAACCAATTTTTGAGGCAAACTACAATCTAATGTAGAGGGTGGTGACATAACTAGAAGGCCACATGGCATCTAGTTGCACATTCATGGAACTAATTGTGTGGATTGCTGATAAATAAGTGATAACACAAAGATGGTTAGCAAACCATCAGTGCTAGGTCACCAGTAGTAAGTGTTAAGTGAGGAAACCATCACAACCATGAGAAATGGATTATTTTACCTATTCATGAGCCTTAACAATAGTTAGGGAGATGGATCTATGAAATTGTAAATTGAGTTGAATTGCCTAGTTATTGAGGTTAAAGTGAAGTCAACGGTAAGAACTGCAAGCTTGTGAAATTGTGACAAATGGCAGTGACTTGGGTGGTAGTGCTAATAGGGAAGTGATGAGGAAGAAAGTCTAGTGAATCACATGCTAACACATGGTGCCTAATTGGTAGCCAATATGAAGATGACCCAAATTTAGAGATAAGGCTGAAATTTGAAATTTAGAGAAAATTTCAGTTTTAATGAGTTTCTTCAAATTTTTGATGTGAAATCCTAGATTTAAAAAATTTAATTGAATTTAATTTTTTTCTATGGTTTTGACTATAGAGTATTTTAAATTTTTCATTTTAATGATCTGAACTTGAGCTAGGCCTAGAATTTTCAAGCTCATGCCAAAGGGGCTATTCTTATCCAAAATATATAGTGAACAATACCTCACTCTAAGTGGATATCCAATATCCTCTATCTCAAAGTAGTCTTCCAATTCACCAATCCAATCATTCAAGTCTCTAGGATTCAAAATACCTAAGAAATTAGAAACCTCCATCTTATGCTTCAACTTCAACTTACATCTAGGTCTAGCAAGGTAACGAGCCCTATTTCCAATAGGTCTCTCCACATGATTGGTTATGTCCCAACCACTCAATCTAGAAATTTCAAATTCTTTAGCAACTTCCTCATAAACATCTTTAGTACTCAGATGTCAAGGTACACCACCTATAACACTTATGACTTAGTGGTCATATTACTCTTTATCAACATCATTTCAGATTTGAATTCTTTTTTAATCTTTTTTGAGATCCTTGCTTCCATAGCATCACAAAGATCTTTAATTGCCATAGGATCCAACTGTCTCAAAGGCATCTTCCAAGATTTTTGCAAAAAGAAAAGAAATAAATCCATAAGATTAACCAAATCCTCACTCTAATGATCTTCACCCTAGGTCCTGGTGGAAACTGCCTCAACTTCAGTGATCTATCTACACAATCAGGAAAACTTGCTCTAATACCACCTAACTCAATACAAGGAAGGACAATCCCCAAAGGAGATGTCCTTGTGAGAAGAACCTCCTTATAGCAATATCGTGAGAATGCTCGAAATAACAGAATACAAAGTGATAGCAGAACTCAAAATAAATCTACTGATCGCAGGCCACTTCGAGGGGGTAACCTCCTTTGAGCAAGCTCAATACAATAAATTCGTCCGTACCCATCAAGGGCCTCAACCTATTCTTATATACTGGGTACGATCTAGAAAAGTAATACTACCTATGCATGTGGGATAATAAAATAAACTCACAGGACGACTTACAAAGCATATGCGTCCAACAACTCTACTCTAACAAAATAAACAGAAGGAACACACAGGTTCCTAACATCCCCTCTCCCTTAGAAAAAAAAGCTTTGTCCTCAAAGCTTAAGGTGTGGAAATTGTTGTTGAATCTGAAGAAGGGGTTCCCAGGTAGCATCCTCTGGTTGCATGCCATGCCACTGAATCAAGACCTCAGAGATGGAGCGAGAGCGAAGCTGGCGAGTGCGCTGGTCAATGATTGCTACCGGCTCCAGGATAATGGATCCTTCCGTATCCATTTCAGGGAGAGTAGTTTGTGCTCTGACAGTGGTACCCAGAACTTTCTCTAGACAAGAAACATGAAAAACTGGATGAATGCGGGAAGAAGGAGGAAGTTCCAGTTTATAAGCAACTGAACCAATCTTCTGCAGAACCTGATAAGGCCCATAAAATTTTGGGGCCAGCTTATGACGCCCTTTCAGCTTTAGGGAGGATTGTTTGTATGGCTGTAGACGAAGAAAAACCATATCCCCAACTTGAAATGAGCGCTCAGAACGGTGTTGATCTGCTTGTTGTTTCATCCGATTACGGGCCATGTGAAGATTATCCTGTAAGGTACGAAGAATCTGATCCCTGCTGCGGAGAACTATGTCAACTGCCTGGACTGGTGAGCTGTTGGGAGTGTAGGGAAGGAGCACTGGAGGTGCCTGACCATAGACTGCTTCATATGGAGTCATTTTAGAGGCAGTGTGGTAAGAGGTATTGTACCACCATTCAGCTAAAGGGAGCCACTTGGCCCACTGATGTTGCTGTTCGGAAGTGAAGCAACGAAGATAAGTTTCCAAGCATTTATTGACAATTTCCGTTTGACCATCAGTTTGTGGGTGATAGCCCGAACTCATCTTCAGTTTGGTGCCAGTTTTCTGAAACAGTTCAGTCCAAAAATGACTGGTAAAAGTTGCATCACGATCAGAGACAATGGAAGAAGGGAGTCCATGAAGACGAAATATCTGGTCCATGAAGATTTGTGCAACAGAGGAGGCAGTATAGGGGTGGCTGAGGGCACAAAAATGACTATATTTCGAGAGACGATCAACCACAACCAAGATCACTGTCTTGCCACCGGATTTAGGAAGCCCTTCAATGAAATCCATAGAAATATCAGTCCAAATCCGTGTAGGGATGGGCAATGGTTCGAGCAAGCCAGGAAGGAGGGTCGTTTCACCCTTGTGGCGTTGGCAAGTATCACATTCAGCCACCATCTGTTGAATCGTCTGTTTCATTCCTTTCCAAAAGAAGTTTCTCCGTGCTCGCTCATAAGTTTTGAGGAAGCCTGAGTGCCCTGCTGAAGGAGAAGCATGGAGTTCATAAAAAATAGCCTGATGTAGAGCTGGGTTCTGAGGAAGCACTAGCCGACCCTTGTATCGAAGAGAAGCACCATCCCAAGAGTAATGTGGTATAGCAGAAGGATTATTGGCTAGCTGGTGAATGATTTGAGATAAAGAAGAGTCACTATCATAGCCCTGCTGAACAGACGCTAACCAATTGGGAATGGGCTTAGAAATAGCGGAAAGGGAAGCTTGATTATCAAATGTGCGAGAAAGAGCATCTGCCACAATATTCTCCTTACCCTTCTTGTAGGTGATCTCATAATCATACCCCATGAGTTTGCTGACCCATTTCTGTTGTGTAGGGGAGGATACCCGTTGTTCCAGGAAGTATTTCAGACTTTGGTGATCGGTTCTGATGCAAAAATGACTCCCTAAGAGGTATGGCCGCCACTTCTGTACAGCATGCAAAATAGCCATCATTTCTTTTTCATAAGTAGAGAGGGCTAGATTCTTACCAGAGAGGGCTTTGCTAGTGAACGCAATAGGATGGTCATCTTGCAGGAGAACAGCACCCAAACCATTGCCGCAAGCATCACTCTCAATAGTGAAGGGTTTGGAAAAATCTGGCATCGCGAGAACAGGTGTACTGCACATAGCCTGTTTCAGTTGTTCAAATGCAGTCTCAGCAACAGGGGTCCAGGAGAAGGCATCCTTTTTTAACAGAGCTGTCAATGGTGCTGCAATTTTCCCGTAATCTTTGACAAACTTGCGGTAGTAGCCAGTCAACCCCAAAAAACCCCGAAGGCTCTTGAGAGTTTTAGGATGCGGCCAAGTTTTCATGGCATCTATTTTTGTAGGATCCACCCGCACTCCATGGTGTGCAACAATATGCCCGAGATACTCCACTTCCTCCTGGCCAAACACACATTTAGATAGTTTTGCACAGAGTTGATGAGCAGAGAGAAGTTGCAAGACAAGCTCCAGATGATGGAGATGCTCAGCCCAAGTTTTGCTATATATGAGGATATCATCAAAGAAGACCAGAATGAATTTCCGGAGGTATGGTCGAAATATGTTATTCATCACTGCCTGAAATGTTGAAGGAGCATTTGTGAGGCCAAAGGGCATGACTAAAAATTCATAGTGACCATCATGTGTGCGGAAGGCAGTTTTAGGTATATCCTCCTCATTAACCCGAATTTGATGATACCCAGAACGAAGATCTAACTTGGAGAAAAAATGAGCCCCATGAAGTTCATCAAGAAGTTCATCAACAACTGGAATGGGAAACTTGTCCTTTATAGTGAGATGATTAAGTGCTCGGAAATCAATGCAGAGTCGCCATGACCCATCTTTTTTGCGAACAAGCAGAACTGGAGAAGAAAAGGAACTGGTACTAGGGCGAATAATACCTTGCTTCAGTAAGTCACGGACAAGTATCTCGATTTCGGTCTTCTGATGAAATGGGTAGCGGTAGGGCCTGATGTTGGGCGGAACACTGCCAGGAAGGAGCTGAATACAGTGGTCCTCTGGACGAGAAGGAGGTAATCCCATAGGTTCAGCAAATATACCAGAATACTTGTCCAAAATGTGTTGGAGATCGGCAGGAGTGCTAGAGACTGCTGATGGCTGCATCTGAATGGAATGGAGCTGAGCGATGACACCATGTGAATTCTTCTTAAGAAGTTTTTCCATACGGTGTGAACTGATGATGCTGAGAGACCCTGGTTGTAAGCCTTTCAAAGTGTGTTGGTGCCCCTCGGCTGAAAACTGCATCCAAAGTTCAGCAAAATCCCAGAGAATGGGGCCAAGAGTGCGTAACCATTGGGCACCCAAAACCACATCACAGCCACCTAAGGGTAAGGCAAACATGTCAGAGCGCATGTTATAATCTCCAATAGAGAGACGCACATTGCGACATTTCCCTTTACAAGGTAAAGTGCCCCCATTGGCAATCATGACTTCAAAGCTAGAGCAGGGATGGATAAAGCAATCAGCCTGTTTGGCTATGCGTGGATCAATGAAGTTATGAGTGCTACCAGAATCAATGAGTATAGTAAGAGGGATCTTCTTGAAGAAACCCTGGACCCGCATGGTTTGTGGAGTAGTGACTCCTGCCAAAGCATGGACAGATATCTCTGGTGGAGCTTCTGGGGAAGGAGGTTCAGGCTGGTGAGGCTCAACCTCAGCATCCACTGTTTCCTGAGCATCTACATATTCTTCCAGTTCCGGTGGAGAATCCACATCCAAGAGATAGAGCTTTTGCTGAACACATCTATGGCCCCGAGACCATTTCTCATCACAATTATAACAAAGCCCTTTGTCTCGCCTAACTCGCATCTCTGTTTCAGACAAGTGCTTGATCGGAGTAGTTCTGGGAGCTGGTATGACTGGAGAGTTGTGAGAACCTGTATTTCTGAATGGAACAAAATTAGATCTGGAGCGTTGTAGAGCACTAATCTTGTCTTCCGCTAACTTAGCCAACCCAAGGGCTTCCATCATTGTAGTAGGTCGAAACATTTTGACTTCTGAGCGAAGTGCATCCTTCAGACCACTGACAAAACAACTACGGAAGAATTCATCAGACAAGCCCTCTGTGTGATTAGCTAATTTTTCAAACTCTGTCTGGTATTCTCTTACAGTGCCTGTTTGACGCAGTTTAGTGAGTGCTCCTGTGAAATCATCAAAGGAACTAGGGCCAAAGCGCTCCAAAATGAGGGTGCACAATTCGCTCCACGTTGGGCCTACATTAGCCTTGATGTACCAACGGAACCATTGAAGAGCTTCATGTTCCAAATGAAAAGATGCAAGGGAGACTTTGTGGTTATCCAAAGTATTATGCAAGCTGAAATACTGCTCTGCCCTATAGATCCATCCAGTCGGATCAGAACCATCGAAGCGTGGAAAATCAAGCTTTGGTCCACGGAAATTGCCAGAAGAGGACCCAGTATCTCCTGAATGGTTTCGGCTCATGGCTGACTGCTGAAAGTTAAGACCCAGAATTTTGTCATCCAGATCTTGAAGTCTGGTTTTGAGGGATGCAATTTCCTCTTCCATGATTTTTGCTCCTGTACGCGTAACAACCATAAAACAAGGTTTTTTTTTTTTTTTTTTTTTTTTTAATTTTTTTTTTTTAATTTTTTTTTTTTTTGAAATGGGTAGAAGATGAGAAACAAAAACTTTTTTAGTTACGGCAAACTTGGATTTGGGTAAAACTCATATAGGAAATGGGTGTTCGACGGGTGGTGGGAGACTATCTGGGGACAAGGGAAAAAGAAAAATGAGGGTTTCAAGGGTAGGGAGGCGAAATGAGGCGAACAGTCCAAGAGGGATAAGGGAGCAAAATGAGGAATTGAATCTTGTGGCTCAGTTTGGTGGCGATTGGATGAGAGGTGAAAAAGATAGGGCAAACCCTAAAATTAGATAAATGAGGGTTTTAGGGCTTTGATATGTAAAATTTGGGGTTGGGTCGCCAAGGAAGGAAGTATGCGAAATGATATTGCAGACGTTCTGCGGAAGTATGAGCAGAAACAGAAAGCAAACAAGGAAGCTACGACTAAAAAACAGAAAAAATTTTACTCTTTTTTTTTTTTTTTTTTTTTTTTTTTTTCCTGAACAGTCGACTTAAAAAAATTCACTCACAGACAGAACAACTGAAAAGAGTTATTGCAATAACAAGAGATATTAGAAGTGAGAGGAACCTGAAGGCCACGACAGAAAAAAATTTGATGTAATTTCCACCCAGCGAGCCCAAGAGAGTGCTCTGATACCAAATGAGAAGAACCTCCTTATAGCAATATCGTGAGAATGCTCGAAATAACAGAATACAAAGTGATAGCAGAACTCAAAATAAATCTACTGATCGCAGGCCACTTCGAGGGGGTAACCTCCTTTGAGCAAGCTCAATACAATAAATTCGTCCGTACCCATCAAGGGCCTCAACCTATTCTTATATACTGGGTACGATCTAGAAAAGTAATACTACCTATGCATGTGGGATAATAAAATAAACTCACAGGACGACTTACAAAGCATATGCGTCCAACAACTCTACTCTAACAAAATAAACAGAAGGAACACACAGGTTCCTAACACCTTGCCCCTATCAAATAACCACATAGAAGAAACAAAACAAAAGATATAAGATCTGATACTAGATAGAACTATTGATTTATAAAATAACTAATTACATGCAATGTGTTGGATTGTAAGGCCTTCCTAGTTGTGACCAAATACAATACCAGTTACAAAATATTTTTGAAAGATCCCTCAAGATCGAAACCAAACCCTAGCTAGTCCAAACCTACACTCTAGTAGAAACCTCCAAGGAAGATCTAAACTTATGCTTGTAATCCCACCAAGCAATCTCCTTGTTTCCCAATGCTCAGCTACTAGCCCTTCTCATAATTTTCTCCTCTTCCACACCCTCTTCTCCAAGCTAGATTATTATGACTTAAAACTCCACAAGACCCCCTTACTTATATCCAACTAAGACATAGGTTAGTCTAGTATATAAAAAATTTAATTAACCTTTACATTTAATACATGTTGAGCCACAAGTTAACCTCTAAAAGATATTAAATACCAAAATAACTTAAAAGGCTTACAACACTCATTAAATACACATAGAAAAAATAACCAAGACCCGAATAGGTACACACAAACTCCCATAATTGCTCCACATTAGGATCTCAAACCACATGCATTAAATGCTCCAAATTGATCATAAAAATATACAAGAACTCCATCCTAATAGCCAAACTACTAAAAATTATAGAAACTAAAAACATCACCAAGCTCCCACAAGCATTGACAAGAAATAGATTACCTCTCAAACAATAGTACATACTGATCAACATAGTATATGCTAAGAAATATTATATGTCAAGATCCTTTAATGATCAAGCACCATGATGATTGAGTACATCCATCAACACTACACTCAATGATGAGGAACCATCCACCCTTCTTCTTTGACCAAGTTCTCTAACTTGAAGTCCAAAATCACTCCAACATGAATGATTTCTAACCACCCGAGGATGCTCCTACACTAGTTAGACTTTGGTTGGTCAAAATTACCACCTCATCTTCTTGCAGGCCCTGATGCCACATGTCACCATTTCACAATTTTGAAATTACCAACTACTAACCACCTATTAGCCTAGTTATTGCATGGCCAACTCCATCTTCACATCTCCATCTTTAACCTTATCTTGCAACTAATCATGAAGATCATGTGACTAATTGCTAGCACTTAGGTTCAACATCTCCACCACCAACCATTAATTTCCTAACTTAGTTGGTGATCATACATTAACCGTTGGACTTATGATCATGTGTCTTCTCAATCATTTCATGTTAACCATCATCTTGATGCGTGACCACATGATTTCTTAGCTTGCCTAGATTTTTGTGCCACATGACACTTTCCTATTCCTCCATCTAGTTGCTATTTCAATTATCCACATCTATTTTGGGTTTCAAATTTTATTCTATCATTTTTCTAGCTAGTTGGGTCTCACAAGCGATAGTCTCCTTCAAAAGAATTGATTTTCTTATATGTTTCAAAGAGTTTGTGCTTGTAGTTAAAAACACCTTAAAATTTAGTCTTCTAAATGCCACATGTCACACTATCATTTATTAGAATCACCACCTTATCTACTTGTAGGCTCTTGATTTGACATGTCACCATTTTGCAATTGCAAAAATGCCAACTGCTAATCACCACTTAGCCTTGCAATCGCATGACTAGCTCCATCTCCACATCTCTAGCTTTAACTTCAACTTGCAACTAACTATGGATATCATGTGAGTAATAGCTAGTGATTAGTTTGTGACATTTCTACCACTAATCATTAACTAACTAGCTTAATCGGTGATCATGCATTAACTATTGGATTAACCACCATGAACCTTCTTGATCATTTCATGCTAACCATTAACATGATGTGTGACCATGCAATCTTGGGGATCTTGGGGCCTGCCTTCATTTCTATGACATCTAGCACTCTCTTATTCATCTAGCTAGTTACTATGTCATCTATCCACATCTGCATTTGGGTTCAAAGTTTAATTCTACCACTATGCCATCTTGTTGGATCCCATAGGTGAGAGTCTCCTTAAAAAGTGTCCATTCTCTTGGATATTTCAAAGAGTTTGTGCTTGTAGTTAAAAAGACCATAAAAGTTAGTCTCCTACTCAGTGTGGGATAAAAATGATATTGCTTCTCCATTAGAAACCTACTACAAAATGCCAACAAAGCTTCCACACTAATAAAGATATTTGATATTTATTATTCTTACATGAGCATAACTATCAAAGAAAATTTATTTGGACTAGTAGCGAGATTTAGTACTATCTACCTTCAAATCATTGCATATAAAGTTCATCACTAGAATTCAACCATTCTTCATTTTTTTGCCAAAGTACTGTGATCGCATTTCATATTGGATCTTATGTAAGACATGCATATAGCCTAAATGTTGTTCTCCTATGATGAAAAGGAAGAGCCACACCCAAATAGTGGAGGATAGTTAGATACAAAGTATTTGTTCCCTGTGTGATGCATTGTGTCTTTTACCTGCATTGGTACTTGTTTCCTCTCACCACCTATAAACAAACACAATATCTTCTATGCTTAGAATGAATGAGAGCATCAACTAGATATGACTTGACTAGTCATCCAAGACATGTATTTTAGTCCACATAAACTCCCTTTTATATCAATTGTATTGTGTGGATTGGTTCTAAATGTGCATGCAGATTCACCTAAGGGAGCCAGTTTTTACCAAGACTGAGCTCTCTATGCACACACTAGATCATTACAAGTCAATTTTTTATCTATGTTTAGCCCATATATTTTACCATGCCTCATTTTTTAACCCTTTTGAATCCTTTAAATTATTTTTCTACTAAATAGTCATTTGTGCTTGAAGAGTCTCCCCTCCTCAATTAATGGCACAAGAATCCAAGGATGGAAACCATTGAAAGGTTGCATTCATGCCTCATTTGGGTGGTTATTCAGAGGCCACTACTTTTAAACTATGGTCATTTTTTCTTATTCTAAAATACCTCAATTATTTCCATGTCAACACTTATATGTGGGTTGACGAAATCAATTATGAGAAATTAAAGGACTCATCTCTAGATTCAATTTCAACATGCCTCAATGCATATATTAGCAATTGGGAGAGGTCAAACTTTGCTTAAAACAACTCCACAACTTTTCTAACTTATTTGAAAATAATATTTTTATGTGACTTGAAATGAGCATTCACATATTTGTTTGAGCAATTCATGTTTTACGTCAACCTCTTTCAACATGTTTGGGCATTTGCAATGGTAACCACATAATGCCAAAATGAAATGACATGAAATTTCTCCACCTGGCTCTTTGTAATTACCAATCCCATGTTGACCCACCAACATTCATCATGCATTATGCTTTTCCTTTATTGAACCAATAAAATCCATTAAGCCCCTTTGATTAAGAGCTGGAAAGGAATGCCAAAACATAATCCCTCTTTTCCTACAAAGATGAGCCTTTGGAAAATATTGTAGTCCCATCTCACCTTGATTATCCTTGCATTCAGCAAGGGTTTCATATTTAGTCAGCCCTCTTATGTACAATTTGCTTGCTAAATTAAAAATATTTTTCCAAAATGAGAAACTTTTGTGTTTATTGAAACATTCATCTTCCTTCTTCTATTATTTCAAGAAGGTTGGGAAAAGAATCATTAATAGAAGCTCACATATTTCAACTCATTTCCTTAACAAAAAGAATTTCTCCTACGAATTAGGGGTTCCAACCCTCTGACTTCATCCTTGTCGAATCCAAAATGACTATGTCCCTATGATTTACTTATCACTATGATTTAAATCAATTTTTGCTATGCCATTTTATCTTATCAGAATAATTTTAGCTCCCTCTAAAATGTATTCAAACCTCGAATGTAGTGTTCATTGTGTATATAGCTCCACATACTCACTTAAACTCAAATGATTATATGTACATTCAAAAAATAACATTGTCCCATTTTTTCAAAATTAAAATATTTTATCATTGAAATCATAAATGATTCTAATAATAAATACCACACAATCAGAATGTAGGGGCCAAACATATGAGGTTTTAAGCTCGGTCACAAAGTGGCCTAGAGAATTTTTTTTCAAACTTAATCACCTAAACTATCAAAACTAATCAACTAAAATCCTCATACTGACTTGATTCAAGTTCGATCACTACTTTGGCATTTGAAAACTCATTTTCAACATTTTTGTAAACTATCCATTTAGTATCAAGAGGTAATGGAACCAGCATTAAAAACTAACCAAATCAAACAATTGGACCCTGAAATCTTACAATCATTTTCTCTGTCATTCACACTAGCATCCTAAAAATGTATCCCTCATGATGACAAATAGGTCAACAAATATTTTACCACCCAAGTTGCCTTTAAAATTTATCCTGCAAGCAATATGTTAGAAAACAATAAATTGCATGTGGATTTGGCTTTGAAAACATGTCAAATAGACACTTGGACAAATGAGATCTGGTATATTAATTCATAGTCACATGGGGAATATAAATCTATTATTGAGGCTCATGACCAATAATTGGACAACTATTACAAGAATTCAAAGGTGGGTACTTGGAATCACAGGACTAAACAAACTTTCAAAATAGTGATTTTCACAAGCAAAATAGACTTGGAAAGCGTGCAAATAGATTTTTAAGGCTTGAAAACTACCATACTTCAATAATTTTCAAAGTGGAACATAGTGATATAATCCATTTGGTCTCATCCATCATGGATTCAAATTTATAGCATCCCGAACAAGGCTACTAATCAATTTGCACTTTTATCTATAGCAGTAAAACTTTAGAAATTGTATTTGGGATCACACTTGAAAACTAGTAAAATGGATTCATCATAGGCTCAAATATAAAAAATATGAATTTTCTAACCCTAAGAACATAGTAGTGGAAGAATATTCTTGATAGGTTCAACTAGGTCAAAGTTACAAATAGTGAAATAGGGCTTCTCAAAATTTTAAACAATGTGCGTCAGCATGACGACAATAAACAACCAAATTTGAGGGATTTAAAACATATCAAAATGACTTGAAATATAAAACATAGGTAATTTGATGTGTATAATAGATACTTCCAAAGTCATAAGTTATGGAACTTAGTTGGGTTCATAATATTCAATTGTAAACTAGGTTTCATGTCGTTGTTTGACACTTAGGAAAAAATGTAGATTTGAGCAATGCTCAAAATGTCACTTCACAAGATGACTCAGAATGAAAACATATCATCATAAGATGTTTGCATATACTAAATGAAACATTCTAAATAAATGAAATGCAACATAGGCCTCAAAATAATGACTATGTACATATGCAAGCAAAACTCTTATAGGGGCTTGATTGAACTTGTTTTTTTAGATGGCACTCAAAATTAGTGCTTCAATTTTGAGTCTCAATAGTGGCTCTATCTGGGGATTAATGTCCCTTTTGGGCATGGAAAGAATTCAAATCTCTAGAAGAAGTATGTAAACCACTCCAAAAATTCTGTTGAACAACTTTATTGAAAGCAAGAAATCTACTCCTAAATTGTACAAACAATGCCCCCGTGCCACCAAAACTTCAACAAAACTTCTTACCTCTATCATAGAACTAGTTTTTATTTTCACTTTCTATTAGGATTTAACCATAGATAGATGTAACAATTACATGCAAATATAACCAATAACATAAATTTAACAGATCACACAAAAAAACACCAAACACCAAGATTTAATGTGGTTCACCCAATCCTTGGGCTACGTCCACTAAACAACAAGTCCAATATTATTATGATCCAATGATTATAACCTAATTAAAATCTATAATCCCTTATAGCTCAATACCACCACAAGAAGAAATTTTTGCATGACACCTTATTAGAAGGGCATAGAGCATTCAAATGTACCTAATGCCAAGAAAGGATGAATTGAAGAATTAAAGGCTAGGCCAAAGTTGTACATACTAATGAAGATGCCAAATCATCACATTCTAAAGATGATGAAAGAGGAAAAGTCCAACTAAAGATAATATTCTTGCTAAGTGATGAGAATGAACCTAATCAAAGAAGGAGCTTGTTTCACTCAAGCTACAGATGTGAAGATAATTATTGTGATGTGATCATTGATGGTGGAAGTACTAACAATTTAGTGTCAAAAATGATTGTCACATAGTTGAATTTGAAGAGATAGAAACACCCGTGTCCATACCATATTGCTTGGATGCAAGATTTCCACAAGCTCATGGTCAATGAGCAGTGCTTAGTTAAGTTCAAGATTGGAAGCTACTAGGATAAGGTACTATGTGATATCATACCTATTGACATATGTCATGTGTTGTTGGGTAGGTTGTGGTAGTTTGACAGGCATGTTTTGCCCAATGGCTGAGAAAATAACTATATTGTGACCAAGGATGGAGTGAAGCATAAGTTTAAGTTGTTGAAGAATAAAGAAGAAAAGGTATGTAGTTTTTCCAAAATATGCTTTGTTGATGGAAAAGAGTTTCTCAAAGGTATGAAGCATGAGCATTTTTATTTTTCTATAATTCATAAGATAGTAAAGAAAAAGTAGAGGAGGTATCTATAAAAGCTATAGATATGTTGGGAGAGTTTTTTGATATTGTATTAGATAATGTACCTAATGGATTGCCCCAATGAGGAAGATATGTCACTAGATGGATTTGGTTCCATAAGCTAGTTTTCCAAACAAGGTAGCACATAAAATGACACTAGCAAAAAGTGATGAGTTGAACATGCAAGTTCACGAGTTTTTGTAGAAGGGGTTGATTCAAGAGATTTTGAGTCCATGAATTGTACAAGCCATATTAGTAGAAAAGAAGAATGAAATCTTGTGCTATCAACAACATCACAATCAAATATAGATTTCTATTACCTACAAGGATGGTTAATATTGTTGATTGTTTCAATGGAGTTAAGTATTTCACAAAGATAGATCTAGAGAGTGGCTACCATCCAATCCATAGCAAAGAAGGTGATTAGTGGAAGAATTCTTTCAAGGTAAAAGAAAGATTATATGAATGGTTACTCATGCCTTTTGTACGAACCAATGCACCTAGCACTTTCATGTGGCCAATGAATGAGATACTGAAGGAGTTTCTAGGTAAGTTTATCATTATTTACCTAGATGATATTTTGATCTTTAGTAAGACATTGAAGGAACATTTGATTCATATTCACAAGGTATTTGATAAATTGAGGGAAGAAAAGTAGCTAATTAACTTGAAGAAGTGTAGTTTTGTAAAGGAGTTGGTGTATCGAAGAATTGTAGTCTCAAAAAAAGGTCTAAAAATAGATCTAGATAATGTAAAGGCTATCCTTGAATGGCCTACTCTAAGGAATACAATAGAGATAAGATATTTTTATAGGCTAGCTAGTTTTTATAGAAAGTTCATAAGAGGTTTTAACAATATTTGTGGACCCCTGACTGAAACAATGAGAGTGGATTGGAAAGAATTTAAGTGGACATTAGGAGAAGATAATAAGTTTTGATATGTTGAAATAGAAAGTTACTAAGTAGCCTATTTTAGCACATCCTAATTTTAACAAGGTGTTTCAAGTAGACTATGATGTGTTGGAAATGATTGAAAAGATCATGAATGAAGAATAATGGAACTGGTAAAGAATGTTTTCAATCATTGTTTCGTCATTGATGTCAAACATGCTACTTACAGGAATGATAATTGCTTAAGTTATCCAAATACTATCAATTGGCTGATTGACGAGGAAGTGGCAATCAATAAGATGTAACTAAAGTACCTAGAGAAAGGTTGAAGTTATGATGTTGTAATGACGTATAAGGATTAGCTAAGTCATTGATGAAATAGTGTATTGATGACATACTCTAAGAAGATGGACACACTAAGACACAACAAAGATGTAAGGTTTAACTAAGTCATTTGTAAAGCCTAACTAAGTTCATTAGAGTGAGCCGAGCAAGCTAATTAGAGCCGAGCAGATTCTTAGTTGAAGCTGAGCAAGTTCAACTTTAGTGTAACCTGAGTGATTATTGAGATGTCGAGTAACATAGAATCCTTTAGGTGCCAAGTAGCAGAAAAAGATAATGGATATCGAGTAAGTCTTCAAGTGTCAAGAAAAACAAAAAAATGCTATAGGTGTCGAGCACCAGTAAAATAACAATAGAAGCCAAGTAACATAGAAGGAGCCAAGCATCAGTAAATCAATGATGCTGAGTTGCTACATTATTTGTTAAGCCAAAGATTTGCCAGATCAGCAGCGATAAGTTTCTTACATCAAATTTTTTGAATTAGTTGGATGATAAGGATGATGAGTAGATGTCACAAAATTTTATGTAAACCATGCAAAACCAATTCAAGGCGAATGCTAATGGACTTATCATGAAGTTTCTAGAAAAAAAAATTCGGAAGGAAAAAAATACCATTTTCTCTAGATCAAATTAAGATTTGAGTAGGAAATGAAGAAAAAAACTTCTTTATAAGGAGTTACAAGTCACAAATCAAATGCATATGCATGAGAGGGAGTTGGTCATAAAGTATGGTCATGTTAAGAAGCCAAGAGGAGTAAGAACAAAGCATCAAGACTCTGAGTTGATCAAGTTACCATAGAGTGCATTGGCATAACGAGTGGAAGAACTCAAGGAGAAAGATCTTGAAGTGTGAACAAGCTATCAACACTACAAGGGAGGAAAGACAAGAAAAGAAAAGAACTAAAGAATGATCTAAAATCTACATAGTTAGGGTTGCAATATTTATCAGGTCAAAACCCTTCTAATACTCTCTTACCATTGTATTAGATATTAAAATCCTACATTGCTAGGTTAGCTTAATAGCTAGGTGGATAAGCCTTAGAAAAAGGATAAAGAGATCCCTAGGAGAAGGATAAAGAGATCCTCAGGAGAAAGATAAAGAGATCCTTGGGAGGAGAATAGGAGATCCTTAGAGAGGGATGAAAGATTCTTTTGAGAAGGTGACTATAAATCCCATGGACTTGGGTGAGCCTAAAATCTCTATGTAAATCCTTTAATAGTGTCACATTCCAAGTTGAATGTTCTTAAGTCCTATAATAGGGCACACTCCTAATAGGGTGTAGAAATCCTTTAATAGGGTCACATTTAATAGTGTGTTGTAGCCTTTAACAGGACAGACCATTAGAAGTGGTTGAAATCAATTGCACAGTTAATTTGTGGGTATCATCTCCACCCCAATTTTACCTTCTTATTCCTAGAGGGTTTTTGGGTCATCAAAATCCTTAGTTTTATGGTGTGATGCATGTTATCTTTTATGGTTGTTCAATGTTTAATTACATACATGATAATTTCAGTTATGTGTCATTAAGGATTTGTTAAAAAAGTTTGAGTTGGACATCATTGGACCTTGGATAACTGATTCACCCTTCACCCCCCCCCCCCCCCCCCCCCTCTCAGTTATTGTAAAGAATTCTAACAATTGGTATCAGACCTCACTGCTGATTTGTTTCAAGTTACTAGTAGCAGGAAGATCAAGATGTCCAAGAGAGAAGTTCCTAAGCTAAACAAAGACAACTTTATTGCATGGAAAAGTTTGATGAAGCTACACCTCAGATCAATAGGTGACTATGCATAGAACTCAATCAAAGTTGATCATGTAGTCCTTGTAGGACCTCTCACTGTAGATGACTTGAGCAAGAAGAAGGAGCACAATCAAGCAATGTTAGATATTGCCTCAACACTAAGTTATGTCATGTATGATGACATCAAAGGATGTGATACTACACATCAGATGTGGGAAACATTATCAAGAATCTATGAAGGAGATGAAAATGTCAAGAGAGCCAAAAGATAGAGCCTAAGAGGAAAATTTAATTTCATCAAAATGGAAGAAGGAGAAAATGTTTCTCAATATGGTGCAAGAATGAAGGAAGTGGTAAGTGTCATAAGAAGTCTAGGAGGATAGTTAGCAAAAGAAACAATATGTAGCAAATACTTGAGAACTTTGCTTCCCACCTATGCTATAAGAGTGTCAGGCATCCAAGAGTTAAGGTGTGTACCAGGAAACACATTGTCATTTGAAGGAATAATTGGAAGATTCACTGCCTGTGAGCTATCCAACTTTGACAACTACAAGCTAGAAAACTTTGAATCTACATTCAAAGCCAAGATGATGATAAAAGACAATGATGAGGTGCAAAAAAAGAAAAATAATGGAAAAGAAAAGTATGTATCCAGTGATATTAGCACTCATGAGGATGATGTAGACCAATTGGAGGCATTACTAGCAAGAATATTTCATAGAGGAAGAGGCAAATTCAAAATTAAGCTACCAATCATTTGTTTTAATTGTAATGAAGTTGGTCACATTGCAGCTAGATGTACGCAAAAGAAAAATTACAAGGATGGAGGAAACTTAAAGAACAAGAAAGAGGACAATAAGGACTATAGAGGTAAAGGAAAAATATGCTACATTGTTGGAGAAGACTCTGATGAGAATGATGATGAAGTAGTCTATGTGGCTATGAAAGATGAATCAAATGAAGATGAAGCAATTGCCCTAGTAACCTACATGAACAAGAATGATAGGTGGATCATAGATAGCAGATGCTTTCATCACATGACTGGAGACAAAAGTAAGTTCATTACCTTTACTCAATATGAAGGAAATAGTGTTAGATTTGGTAACAATGCACCATGTCAGATCAAAGGGAAAGGTAGTATCAAGCTTATTGAAAGGATAACATGTGATAATGCATACTATGTTGAAGGCCTGAATTATAACTTCTTAAGTGTCTCATAGTTAGGCAACATAGGATACAAGCTTGACTTTGGAAATGGAATTGCTAAGATCTATGGTTCTCAAGGAAGTCTAATACGAAAAGGTGACTAGACTAGGAGTAATTTGTTTTACCTAGACATGGAAAATGCCTCTTGTCTCATTGTTCAAACTGATGCTGTATGGTTATGGTACAAGAGGCTATGTCATGTAAATTTTGACAATCTAATAAGCATCAGCAAGATGAAAAAAGTCAGAGGTATACCAAAGTTGAATAAACCTAATAACACCATGTGCAAACAATGCCAACTAGGAAAGATGACCAAGTCAACTTTCAAAAGCAAGACCTATACTTATAATAAAGTATTAGAGCTAGTTCATACTGACTTGTGTGGTCCTATTGAAGTACAAAGCTACAAAGGTGATAGATACATAATGTTATTTGTAGATGACTATTCAAGGATGATGCTAGTCATGTTTCTGAAACTAAAATCAAATGAATTTTAAATGTTCAAATGGTACTTGGCTAGAGTAGAGAAAGAAAATGGGAAGAGCCTAAAATGTCTCAAATCTAATCTAGAGGAGGTGAATTCGCATCAAGAGAATTTGAAGAATTCTACAATGAAAGAGGAATCAAAAGGTAGACATTAGCACCTAGGACTCCACCTCAGAATGGTATAGCAGAAAGAAGGAATAGATCAATCATTGACTATGCTAGGACCTTAACGATGGAGAAAAATGTTGCACTCAAGTACTGGAGAGAAGCTATAAGTACTGCAATCTACACACTCAACAGAGTTCAAGTCAAGAAAGGTACAAATGCAACACCTTTTGAATTATGGTATGGGAATTCTCCTAATGTAAAACATTTCAAAATATTTGGATGTAAATGCTATATATATATAAAGAGTCTAGAAATGGAAAGTTTGATGTAAAGAGTGAGGAAGGCACATTTCTTGGTTATTCTACTAGAAGCAAAGCTTATATGTGCTTGAATGTTAACACTAACAAAATAATAGAAAGCACAAATGTAAAATTTGATGAGCTTGTAGAAGTTCAAAGTGTTGAGAACACCAAGAAAGTAGAAGAATAAAAGACCTTTGTATACTTTCATGAAGGTATACCTAATAATGGTGAAGTTGCAACTCAGAATGACAATCAACAAAAAAATCTAGTATTTGCTGAATCAGAGACAATGAATGCTGAGTAATAGACACATTCAGAAGCCGAGCTACATATACAAAAAATGTTCATTTAGATTCTGAGAATAGCCAACAAGAAGAAAATGAAAAAATACTTGATGAAAATATACATGAAGATTCAGATTCTGAAAGAGATAAATGCAAACAAGGAAAGAACCAGTATTGGCAAAGTATGTAAGAAGAAATCATCCTACAAATCAAATTATTGGAAATAAAGAGGCAGGACCAATGACAAGGAATAGACTCAGAAGTGAAACATGTTTGCTTATCAAAATGGAACCAAAAATATTACGTGAAGCTATAAAAGATGATAACCAGTACAATTCTATGAAAGAAGAAATAGAACAAATTGAGAAGAACAAGACATGTACCTTAGTCTCAAGACCACCGGACAAGAATGTAATTGGAACCAAGTGGGTGTTTAGAAACAAGTTAAATGACAATGGTGAAATCACAAGGAACAAGGCAAGACTAGTTTGTAAAGGGTATGCACAAGAAGAAGGACTAGACTATGGAGAAACTTTTTCTCTAGCTGCCAGAATGGAAGCTGTAAGGTCCTTACTGGCATATGCAGCCTTCAAGGATCTAAAGTTTATCAAATGGATGTTAAGTTCACATTTTTGAATGGTATACTTCAAGAAAAGTCTATATAGAGCAACCAGAAGGTTTTGTTAGTGAAAAGAACAAAAACAAGGTATGTAAATTACACAAGGCTCTATATGGATTAAAGCAAGACCCTAGAGCTTGGTATGAGAGACTTCACAAGTATCTAGTGCAAATAGGATTTGAAAGAACTGATGACAATAGCAACATGTACATCAAATTAGAAGAAGGTAAGGATATTCTTGTATTTGTGGATGACATAGTTTTTGGAGGAAAGGAAGTACTTTGCAAAAGTTTTGTTGAAAAAATGAAACATGAGTTTGAGATGTAAATGTTTGGAGAAATAAAGTTCTTTGTAGGATTGCAAGTATATCAACTAAAACATGGCATATTTGTGACACAATCAAAATACGTCAAGGAGATACTCAAGAAGTTTGGATTGGAAGACTCCAGACCAGTCAGCACACCAATGGCAATATGACATAAGCTATCCAAAAATGATGAATCAGCTGAAGTCAATCAAACAATGTACAGATCCATGATTGGAAAACTAAAATATGTTGTATATAGGAAACTAGACATAGCATTAGTAGTTGGAATAGTGGCTAGATTCTCTACTAATCCTAGAGAAAATCATCTCATGGCAATAAAAAGGATAATGAGGTATCTCAAAGGAATTGATGATTTTGGCCTCTATTACAAAAAGAATAAGAAGTTTGAGCTCAATGCATACGCAGACGCAGATTGGGGAGGCAACATTGATGATAGGAAAAGCACAAGTGGATGAACATTATTCTTAGGTAAAAGGCTAGTTACTTGGACTAGCAAGAAACAAACATGCACATCTCATTCCACTGCAAAAGCATAATATGTGGTAGGAGTAGTCAATTGTACAAACATTGTGTGGCTTAAACATCTATTGAAAGGAATGAAAGAAGAGGTAACCAAACCCGTGATATTGTATTGTGATAATAAAAGTGATATAAACATATCCAAGAATCCAGTAATGCATGCAAAAACCAAGCACATTGCAATCAAGTATCACTATGTTAGAGAATTGGTGGAAGAAAAACAAGTGAAGATGAAGTACATTCACACAAAGGAACAAACTCCATATATCTTCACCAAACCATTTCCCAAGGATGCTTATGAATATCTTAGAGGAAAGTTGGGGGTAACGCCCCTAACTCAAGCAGTCTAAAGCAACAAAGAAGCAACCCTACATCAACATGAAAAAATCATTGAAATATCAGAAGAATGATGTAGAGGATAACAATAGGAGTACAAACTCCAAATCAGTCACAAGCATGGTGACAGAGGGAGAAAACATGAAGATGCAAAGCTTATATTTAGCATGTTGAAGATGCTACATCTTTGGAATTTATGTCAAAGAGGGAGATTTATGAGAAAATAATCAATGAAAGGATTAGATACGGAGATGTATGAGATTAGTAGTAAGGATGCAACAGTCAAGAGGGAGAAGCAAAAATGAGGATTTAGTTTCTATCAGCAAAAGAGGGAGTTACATACCAAACATAAAAGATATATAATTTTGATGGTAACTAAGTTGATCAGCTTAATCATTTGACCAATTTGGTTTGCCATCAATGCCAAAGAGGGAGATTGTTGAAAATGATTGAAAAGATCAATAATGAAGAATAATGGAACTGGTAAAGAATGTTTTCAATCATTGTTTTGTCATTGATGTCAAACTTGCTACTTGTAGGAATGACAATTCCTTAAGTGATCCAAATACTATCAATTGGTTGATTGATGAGGAGGTGGCAATCAATAAGATGTAACTAAAGTACCTAGAGAAAGGTTGAAGTTATGATATTGTAATGAAGTATAAGGATCAGCTAAGTCATTGATGAAATAGTGTATTAATGACATTCTCTAAGAAGATGGACAAAATAAGACACAACAAAGATGTAAGGTTTAACTAAGTCATTTGTAAAGCCTAACTAAGTTCATTAGAGTGAGCTCAGCAAGCTAGTTAGAGTCGAGTAGATTCTTAATTGAAGCCAAGCAAGTTAAACTTCAGAATAAGCTGAGTGATTATTCAGATGTCGAGTAAAATAGAATCCTTTAGGTGTCGAGTAGAAGAAAAAGATAATGGATTTCAAGTAAGTCTTCAAGTGTTGAGCAAAACTAAAAAATACTATAGGTACCGAGTGCCAGTAAAATAACAATAGAACTCAAGTAACAAAAAAGGAGCCAAGCATCAGTAAATTAATGATGTCGAGTTGCTGCATTATTTGTTAAGTCAAAGATTCACTAGATCAGCAATGATAAGTTTGTTACATCAAATTTTTTGAATCAGTTGGATGATAAGGATGATGAGTAGATGTCACAGAATTTTATGTAAACCATGCAAAATAACTCAAGGCGAATGCTAATGGACTTATCATGAAGTTTCTAGAAGAGATAGTTTGGAATGAAAACAATATCATTTTCTTTAGATCAAATTAAGATTTGAGCAGGAAATGAAGAATATAACTTCTTTATAAGGAGTTATAAGTCATAGATCAAATGTGTATGCATGATAGGGAGTTGGTCATAAAGTATGGTCATGTGAAGAAGCCAAGAGGAGTAGGAATAGAGCATCAAGACTCTAAGTTGATCAAGTGACCATAGAGTGCATTGGCATAATGAGTGGAAGAACTCAAGGAGATAGATCTTGAAGGGTGAACAAGCTGTCAACACTACAAGGGAGGAAAGCCAAGCAAAGAAAAACACTGAAGAGTGATCTAAAATATGCATAGTTAGGGTTGCAGTCTTTATCAGGTCAAAAACCTTCTAATACTCTCTTACCATTGTATTAGATATTGAAATCCTACATTGCTAGGTTAGCTTAACAGTTAGGTGGATAAGCCTCAAGAAAAGGATAAAGATCCGTAGGAGAAGGATAAAGAGATCCTCAGGAGAAGGATAAAGAGATCCTTAGGAGGAGGATAGGAGATCCTTAGAGAGGGATGAAAGATTCTTTTGAGAAGGTGACTATAAATCCCATGGACTTGGGTGAGCCTAACAGCTCTATGTAAATCTTTTAATAGGGTGACATTCCAAGTTGAATTTTCTTAAGTCCTCTAATAGGGAACACTCCTAAAAGGGTGTAGAATTCTTTAACAGGGTCACATTTAACAGTCTGTTATAGCCTTTAACAGGGTAGGCCTTTAACAAGGTAGACCATCAAAAGTGGTTGAAATTAATTGTGCAATTAATTTGCGAGTATCATTCCCACCCTAATTTTACCTTCTTATTCCTGGAGGGTTTTAGGGTCATGAAAATCCTTAGTGTTATGGTGTGATGCATGTTATCTTTTATGGTTATTCAATGTTTAATTGCATACATGATAATTTCAGTTATGTGCCATTAAGGATTTGATAGAAAGTTTGAATTCGACATCATTGGACCTTGGATAACTAATTCACCCCCCCACCCCACCCCCTTCCCACCCCTATCAGTTATTCTAAACAATTCTATCATGATGTTAATGGGATTGCAATAGGAGTTTTTTTGAACCAAGAAGGTAGACCTATTTCTTATTTTAGCATGAAGTTGAATGATGCAAAAAGAAAATATTTTGTTTATGATCAAGAATTTTATGCTACAGTTTAAGCATTGAAGAAGTGGACACACTATCTTCTTCCCAAGGATTTTTTTTTTGTATACTAATCATCAAGATTTTCAATATTTGAATAGTTAAGGAAAAGTAAACCAAAGGCATTTGAAGTGGGTTGAGTTTTTGTAGAGTTATACATTTGTTTTGAAACACAGAAGTGGGAAGTCTAACAAAGTTGTAGATGCTATTAGTAGAAGACAACTTTTGCTAACAAAAATATAGATAGAGGTTGTTGGATTCAAGGAGCTCAAACTTTGTATCTAGATGATCCTAAATTTAGTGAAGTGTGGAAGGCTTGTACAGAACTTGTTACACTTGATAGGACAAAGTGGTTAGATTTCATGATCTAGGATACCATGTTGTTTAAAGGAAGTCAATTGTTTATCCCTAGAAGTTCAATGAGAGAGAACCTCATTAAGGAGATGCATAATGGAGGATTGCTTGGAAATTTTGGTAGAGATAAAACTATAGCTTTGGTTGCTAAGAATTATTTTTGGCCACAATTACAACAAGACATGAAAAAGTTTGTAAAAAGTTGCAAGTATGTCAAATGGTGAAAGGATTAAAGAAAATTACCATTTCCTATACTAGAAAAGTTGTGGGAGGATGTTAGCATGGATTTTTTTCTTTTATTACTAAGGAGAATTATTCTATTTTTGTGATGGTTAAAAGGTTTTCAAAGATGACTCATTTTATTCCTCACAAAAGACTAGTGAAGTTGTTTCTTAAGATTAAACCATGGACATAAATAAAAATTACATGCAAATATAAACAATATCAAAAAATAATAAATCTCACAAAAAAAAACAAGACATTAATATTTAACATGGTTCATTCAATCCCTAGGCTCTGTCCACCAAATAACAAGTCCAATATTATTATGATCTAATGATTACAACCTCATTACAATCTATAATCCCTTATAGCTCAATAGTGCTACAAGAACCAAATTTTACATCATGCCTTATAAAACAATCCCTAACCTTAAGCCCTATTATAAAAGTGTTATCTAGGGTTTTGAAACCCTAAGTATTTCCCCTCTTCATTCAACTATGTGAAAAGTAAAAACAAGGTAAGTTCTAAAAAGAAATTATTATTTAAAAATTATTTTGCATTGGATATAATTTAATTTTTTAAGCATTAAATATTATCAAGATAAAATGCAAAATAATTAAATAATTTATTTAAATTAAATCAACGTCAATCTCTCACATAGTCAATTCTAAAAAAAGAGTTAATTATTTTTATGATGTGAGGGTGAAAATGAGAAAATACAAAGGACAAGATTACACAAGTGAATTGGTAAGCTAAAGGGGGTAAGATAAATGTGGAAGAATTTAAAATAATTAATTCATTTAAAGAATTAATTATTATTGTAACCCAAGGCATTTTTGAAAATTGCACGTGAAGAAATCATTGGGGAGTAGTTTCAAAAGAAAAGGAAGCTAGGGTTATTAGCAAGGAGAGGTTGAAGTCTTTAAAAAGTGGAAGTTCTATTGCAACAGGGTTCTTCTTTTTCAAAGGGTTGGAGTTCTACAGCTGCTACTACATGGAGAAGAATATTTTCTATTTTGTAGAGGGAAATTTAGAGAGTTTATTTCTTTTGTTCTTTGTATTCGATGGTAATAGAAGGGATGAAATAATACTATTGTTATTTTGTTATGTGTTAGAAATGGAAAGGAATGTTTGTATGTCAGATCTTAAGGTCTAAATATTTATTTTCTAATGGAGAAAGATCATGTGGTCTTTTCTATCCTGTTTCAAATATAGCCCTATGTTGTTGTCTTTTTAAAAAATGATATGTTTGATTCTCTCTATTCTCTTATAGTATTGTGAAAGACTTGGTGAATAGTCCTATGGTTATTTGTTGGTTTTTCTCTCATAATCAACTTATTAATTTGATAATCACATTTATTCCATATTTATGGATTAATGTTAGAAAACCCTTTGTGTCTTTAGGTTAAAGACATAAGCATATATCACATTCATTGTATATCTTTACGAGGGAGCTGTACCTCTCAATTCAGAGGAAGATTATCAATAAGATGATAATATACCCAATTGTTAGTGGCAATTATTCTTCTATTTGGGTATCTTGAATGATTCTTTGTATTTAATTTTGGAAGGACAAAACTATTTACTAATAGTTTTTGGTGACTCTACTGGGGACAGAAAGCAAATTCCAGTGCTTTTCTTTTCTTAAAAATCTGAAGGTTACCTGCCTGAGGATAGAGGTTGGTGACTCTAATTGATTGTGGTTAAAGAATTTGGTGTTATGGCTTTGGTTGCAGCCCAACCATGGGGGGCTTAGATTGGACCATTTTCTTTATCTCAATACTTAGCCTTACCTAAGAATTCATTAGAATATCTCTTGAAGTTTTCTGGTGATGCAAATCAAGACCCTGCTGATCACATTAAAGCAATTACAGTTGCTTGCAAGATTCTTGGTGTATAGGAGGAGAATTTCTTTGTTAGATTATTTGTTGGAAGTCTCATTAAAATTGTAGTAGATTGGTTCAAGAATTTACCTGATAGTTGCATCACTTGCTAGAATGATCTTGAGGTAAAATTTCTACAAAGGTTTATCCCTGTGGTTGATGTTGCTAAGATATTATTTCATTTATTTCAAATAAAAATCAAAGAAGGGGAAGTCATGAGATATTTTATTGATAGATTCAATAGAACTGTTGGTAAGATACCCTTAACCAACCAACGAACTGAAAATAATCAGTTGTGTGTTTTCATTGCTACCATGCAAATAGAAATTAATTTTTTTCTTCTTCATTTAAAATTGCAAACATTGCAAGATGCACAAAGGGAGGCTTGTAGGGCCCATTTACCGTTGCACCAAAAGCCATGACTATTAGTGAACATGGAACACCACATAATTAACCACCTATGGGCAAGGGAGCGCATCACATCACCCAACAATCTCCCCCTCGATGCGCATACCAGGTGCTTATGCAGGTCGGGAAGGCACCGGGGAGATTTGAACCCATGACCAGGCCAAAAACAGGCCCTAATACCAATTGTAGGGCCCATTTACCATTGCACCAAAAGCCATGACTATTAGTGAACATGGAACACCACATAATTAACCACCTATCGGTAGGGGAGCGCGTCGCATCACCCAAAAAGGCTATTAGTTTAGATTATGATATGATTCTAAGTGGAATGAAGTGTAAAGACATTGCACAGGAAGGAGTTTATCTCTGCGAAAAACAGAATTGTCTAGAGGTAAAGCCTAAACAAAAAAGGCTCATTCTCAAAGAAATTAAATTAGTGCCTCCTATTTATCAAAGTCAAACAGTTTTCAATGATAAAGATCTTCAAATCCCTCTGGTCAGTGAAAGTACTTCCTGTAGTGTAGTTGGAGCCTACCATCTACATGTTGAGTCTAAGGATGAATATGTCTCCCAATCATCTGACTCAATGATTAGCCTAGATGTACCTTGTAATGAACAAGGGTTGCAAGCTGGAAGATCAAATGAAAACCTATTAGAGGATGTTTCAAATGTAGATTTTGATTCTTTTATATTTGGGACTATTATTGATATTTCATCAAATGATGTTATTCAGGAGGGTATGAAAGATCAACACACACATGAAAAGATTGAAGTTGATTATGAATTGTTTTTGTTTGATCACATTGAAATGAATGACGAGTCTTTTCAGGCCAAGGCATTCAAAGATATTAAGAAAGATGAGATGGAAGTTAAAGGAAATTCTTTAAGCCCTAGACTAATTCCATGCACACAACTCAAATTAGAAGTGTTTAGGTTTGATTGTGAAGACGAGCTAATGGATTTTGGTCCTATGCTGGAATCTTTTTGTTTTGAGATAGACTTCATAGACAGATTCTTGGAACCTGAATCTTTGAAGGAGGAAGTTGTAGATTTAAATGAGAATGATGTGGATTATCACTTCAATAATTTTAGGAAAGACTATCACCATAGAGACTCCATTTTATTTGCCAAGAATCTCATGGAAGATGTCAAGAGTGTTGATAAGAAACAACCTACACAAGAAGACATGGAGATGCCATAATTGATGAGCTATAATCTTGGCTGGCTTCTCGGTTTTAATTTTCTATTCAGAAAGCTTATAGCTATGGATTTTTTTTTTCAATGGTTGTTCTCAAATTTTTAGGAATGGGATTACTTGCACACCAACCATTGTTTTGCACTAGCGCATACTTCTCTCAACTAGTTAATGGTTTTCTGTGAGCAGCCAAGTACATTCTTCTGAGTATGGGTTTCTTACCCTACTCTTTGTACATAAAGCTTTTGTTGTGGCTAGGAGTGGTTCGTTGTGTTCACTTTTGTGGTGCTAGTAGTTTTAGTGTTTAAGTGTTCCCTTGCTCTTTTCCTCTCTATAAGAAGCTCATGGCTCTTTTCATTTATGGAGCAAATATGTTTTTCAAACTACATGGGCTCTAGACATTTATGTGCTTACACCTAAAAAAATTAGGGTTCATTAAAAAATAAATGATGATGAGTTGGTATAAAGGAATAATATTCATCTTTTTCATTAATGAAATGTGTAAAAAAAAAAATGCTAAGTCATTAGAACTATGCCTGTGATGGTGGATCGAGCATACACAAAGTTATTGTTGGTCCAATGAACTAATGTGGATGAGGCTACACCAGTCACTGAAGCTTTAAACATCCTTTGTGCACTCAGAGTAATATGGGAACAATATTGAAAAGACTCAATTTGGTAGACTTCTAATGCATATATTTTGCATTCCTTCATTCTATCTTTCATGCAATATAATAATGTTGCCATGTACCTGATTCACCCCTACACAAGTATGGTTATTTGCATAACATATTAATATTGTTGAGAGAACAATATTACGTGCATCAATGATATGAAATATGTGAGGAAGATTGGCCAGCTGTGACAGATATGGTAGCGGGCAATATGCGCTTGGTTGTGTTTGCTTCCACATCCTTGAAGGAAGCTACAGAAGGCATTGTATATCATGGAGATGTGTTGTTGAAAATGAGCATGAATAACAAAACCTATCTAATGAAGAAAATGGCGGTATGGATAAATGGTGGTTTGAATAATATAACAAAATGAAAATTGAAGATGTTAGTGAGATTAGCTGCAACGTTGCATGTACCATAGTGAGTCTCGCTTTGCAACTTATCTCTTTCCTACACCCATGGAAAATTGTTGAGGAGGTATCCTATCTATTACATAGTCATAAAGGTGTAATCATTACCACTACCAAGTAGGTAAAAAGTCACAGAGATAATAAAATCAGCACAGATTTGAAGATTGTGATCAATCAAAATCTTAAGTTTGGAGTCTCTCAATATGCTTGTTTGTGACATTTCACTATAGAGAATGCATGATGATGCACATGGTATGATCAATAATATGATCTTTAACTAAGCACTAAGAGGTTCAATGAAAATGATAGTGTGCCACCAATTATGTGCATGATTTGAGGTTTAAGATGTGTCAAGATAAAAATGTGAACCCTTATTTGGTTAATAAGTGCAAAATGGTGAGTAAATGCAATGACAGGCAGTGGAAGCCCAGACCCAAGTGGCAACATCAAATTCTAAGGTATGTATTCAGATTCCTTTATCCAAGTATTACAAACCCATGTGTTGCTACTAGAGACAGTATTGCAATGGCACATGGAGCACATATAATGATTTCAAATATGGAATTTGTACCCATCCAACTACTTTGGCTGATGAAAGTCTACCTATTAAACCTTGTAAGTGCAAAAATGCATTTGTAATATCTAAAGCTATTCGTGGCTCAGGTATTCTTTATAATCAAGCTAAGGAAAGATTCATGCCATCATATGGTGATAGAGAAGAACTTGCTCTCTGAGGTGTTATGGTATGCAATGTCAATGATCAGTTGAAGATATAGAATGAGAGATCTATTTTACTAGATATAAGCCACAAACCTAAGGAGGAAATTCTCTCTCATTCTCAAAACATTGTTGCAGAGTGTATGGCATGGCCTTGCTATTAAAAAAAATAAAATCCTATACCAGTGGTACTAGCTACACATTACATGTGTTTTGGAGTGCAAGGTAGACTTCATGTAGAGACATGTATAGTTGGTCAATATGTAGTAGGTGAAGTAGCATATATGAGACTTCATGATGTAGTTAGGGTTATAAGTGACTCAATATTAGAAGCACTTCTGTTTGCACCAAGAGTTATTGAACCATCACTACATCACTTTGCTAGTTCAAATGGTTACTCTATGGCCCAATGATCAAGGCATTAGATAGTAGCAGACAGAGATTCTAGAATTCTCTACATGCCAGCATAGAATGCGGCCCCTAAAAAGAGCCAATGTTACCTAGGGTTTTGAAACCCTAAGTATTTCCCCTCTTCATTCAACTATGTGAGAAGTAAAAACATGGTAAGTTTTTTAAAAAAATTATTGTTTAAAAATTATTTTGCATTGGATATTATTTAATTCTCTTAAGAATTAAATATTATCAAGATCAAATGCAAAATAATTAAATAGTTTATTTAAATTAAACCAATGTCAATCTCTCACATAGTCAATTCTAAAAAAAGAGTTAATTATTTTTATGATGTGAGGGTGAAAACGAGAAAATACAAAGGACAAGATCAAACAAGTGAATTGGTAAGCCGAAGGGGGTAAGATAAATATGGAAGAATTTAAAATAATTAATTCTTTTAAGGAATTAATTATTATTGTAACCTAAGGCATTTGTGAAAATCGCACAGGAAGAAATCATTGGGGAGCAGTTTCAAAAGAAAAGGGAGTTAGGGCAGTTAGCAAGGGGAGGTTGTATTCTTTGAAAAGGGGAAGTTCTATTGTAACAGGGTTCTTCTTTTTCCAAGGGTTGGAGTTCTACAACTATTGCTATAGGGAGAAGAATATTTTCTATTTTGTAGAGGGAAATGTAGAGAGTTGATTTTATTTTTTCTTTGTATTTGATGGTAACAGAAGGGATGAAATAATACTATTGTTATTTTTTCATGTGTTAAAAATAGAAAGGAATGTTTTTATGTTAGATCTTAAGGTCTAAATATTTATTTTCTGATGGAGAAAGATCTTGTGGTCTTTTCTATCATGTTTCAAATATAGCCCTATGTTGTTGTCTTTTGCAAAAATGATATGTTTGATTCTCTCTATTCTCTTCTAGTATTGTGAAGGCCTTGGTGAATAGTCCTATGGCTGTTTGTTGGTTTTTCTCTCATAATCATCTTATTAATTTGATAATCACATTTATTCCATATTTATGGAGGAATGTTAGAAAACCGTTCGTGTCTTTAGGTTAAAGAAATAAGCATATATCACATTCATTGTATATCTTTATGAGGGAGTTGTACCTCTCAATTCAAAGGAAGATTATCAGTAAAATGATAATTTGTCCAATTAATTTGGGTATCTTGAGTCATTCTTTTTATTTAATTTTGGAAGGACAAAATTGTTTACTAACAAAAAGTATTTTTTGTCACTTTAGGGTTAAAACATATCAGCCATAAATTGGCAATTAATAGCCCAAAATTTTGTGCCATTGGTGAATGGAAAATAGTAGCCCAAAATTTTGTGCCATTGGCAAATAGTAGCCCAAACACCAAAGAATTTATGAAGTATGTACACTACTTCCCTGATCAGTCATCAAAAACTAACACTTTCATGAGACAAGCTAGAAACATGTTGGCAAAACCAATCAAATTAGCTTCTCCAATCAACTCACTTGGAAAAACCAACTCTACATCTTCACTTTCATAATGCATGTAAAAACTAGAATCATTTACTACAACTTTCTCATTATGAAAGTATAGATCATCGTGTCCTTAGATTTCATAATAAGACTAAAATTCTTCTACATCAAATGAGTTGTGCATGTTGATTAATGTCATTATATTTTTCACAAAACTCATTAGAGTAAACCTTGAATGCACAAAACTCATTGTCATAAGGTTTATCAACACATGAGGACAACCCATAATAAAAATCACAACTTCCACCCCTTTTGTTTTCATCATATGAAAAATAAAAGCTTATTGTAGCATCATTAGTATGAGAAGAATTTGAATAAGTACTAAATCTCCCCTTAGTAATATTTCCCACATTAGATAAGTCATCATGTGTATTGAAATTTGGATTATTGTCACACACACCTCTAAAACTTGACACATAATATTATAATTTTGTATTACTTTCAACATTAAACTTTGGGGAAAGGACTTCATCATGGGAAAAAAAATATAACAAGGGAAAGTAGTGGCATACTTAAAAAAGGAGAACATCATTTGGGCTATATGCATGTCTTGTGCAAGATCCAATGTGAAATATGTTGGTAGTAAAATGGAACAAAGCTAAAGAATGGTTTAATTATAGTGATGATCTTCATTACAAAATGGTTTGAAGGTAGACAATATTGTATCTTGCTACTAGTCTAGAATTTATTCCCTTTGATGGTTATGCTCATGTGAGAAAAATAAATATCACATATCTTTATTAGTGTGGAGGCTTGGTTGGAATTTTGCTACAATTTTCTAATGGAGAAATGATATCATTTTTATCCTATATTGAGTAGGAGACTAACTTTTAAGGTGATTTTAGCTACAAGTGTAAACTCTTTGAAATGTCCAAGTGAATGGACACTTTGGAGGAGACTCTTGCCTATGGAAGCTAACAAGTTGGCATAGTGATAGAGGAAAATTTTGAACCCAAAATTAGATGTGGATAGATGACATAGCGACCAACCAGATGAATAGGAGAGTGCCACATGGCATAGAAAATGAGGCAAGACCCTAGATCACACAGTCAAGCATCAAGTTGGCAATTAGCACAAAATGATCAAGCAGGTGCATGGTGGTTAATCTAATGGTTAATGTATGATCACCAATTAAGTTTTGAAGTTAAGGATTAGTGGAAGAAATGTCACAACTAACCACAAGTAGTTAGTCGCATGATCTCCATGGTTAGTTACAAGTTGAGGTTAAAGCTAGAGATGTTGAGATGGAGTTGTTCATGTGATCACAAGGCTAAGAGACAATTACCAGTCGGCATTTGTAAAATAATGAAATGATGACATATGGAACTAAGGTCCTACAAGTAGATGAGGTGGTGATTTTGATAAATGATAGTGTGACATGTGGCATTTAGAGGCAAAGATGCCCAAGTGGAATTGGTTGAGTTGGAGCGTTGATCAGATGTAGGGGACCAATCAGAGTGTACCACATGGTGCTAACATGACAGACCACCCAAGGGTACTAATAGGGTGATGATGTGGCAACAACTAGTGCTAAAATAGCCAATTGGTGATTGAGATGTGTCATCTAGAAGTTGACCAATTGACTATGTACATAAAAAGGAGGGAATTATCTAAAATTAAAAAAGCCCTTTGATATTTCTCTCCTAGAATGAGCGACATCCTCAGGGATTAGAATATTTTTAGTTTTGAAGGTCCTACATTTTTAAATCAAAGCCACCCATATTATAAAGTGTAAATTTTATAATAGTTTTATATTTTTGTAGACTAACCTACACATTTAGTCTCCTTTCCTGCTCGATTTTCAAATGGAGGGTTACCTGCCTAAATTTTCATCAAATATAGGACTATTATATATTATTACAAAGACCTTAGTGTCTATTTTCTGTATTTTCCATCAATGTTTGCATAGGTATTAGCATATAATAGATATTTTTATATTCATTTTAGGTGCTCCATATTCAACTACATTCTGGTATGGGTTGTTTAGAATTAGTTTGTAGCCAAATGCATAGATGGGTATCCACCAAACTTGGAGAGGGTCTTAGAAATGATATTTTTTTGAATCTAAAGTAGTTCAATGTATATTTTGATAGAATTTTGATACCATCTCTTATAGTTTATTAGAAAAAGGCTTTTTGTCATCATTTTGAATGAGATATTTGTAAATTTATTATGGCAATGATGGGATTTGATCAAGTTTTCAGTTCTAGAGAGAAGAAAGAGGCTTTGAAAAAATAATGGAGGGAGACTCAAGAGGAAAAGTTTCAATTCCATATCAAATCCAAGATTCTTTCATTCTTCTCTCATTTCTAGACTTTTCACAAGTATCCATAGCTATGATACCACCATTCTCAACATTTCTCTATTGTATGAGTAATAGTAATGAAAATAGTGTATAGTTCTAATCTATGTGATGTTTTGTGACTCTTTCATGCCTCTTGAATGTACTTGTTTCAAAGGAATGAATACAAAGAGTAGAAAATTGCTTAGTTTCATTCTTAATCTTTTCTCCTATCTCTGTTGTCTATAACCTATTGTCAAAAAAATTTTGCACCCTTGCCCAAATTTTTTACCTAAGGACAACCTTTTGAAACAAGGAAATATCCTCCAAGCTATGGGACCTAAATTATGAGGTTGAGTCTCTAGAGAAGGTCAGCTTCCTTACTACCAAGATACACCTAACTACTCTTGGAGAGCAAAAGGGATAAGTAATGCTTGAAAGAAAATATACCTAATATAACCTAAGGGGTGATGCACCAAAATAGAGTGTTTGATGCTATCTCTGCCCAAAATAAATTCATAGTTAACTAATTATAATTTCAAAGAATACAAATTCAGACCTTTCTTAGTCTAACAACCACATGTAGATAAAAAAACACAAGAATTCTATAGGAAGAGACTTTTCTTAATATCATTCAAATGCCAAAAATAGATACAATCATATAGTTGCAAAATATAAACAAGAACACTAACTAGAGGCAGAGAAGTCTTGCATAGTGTGTTAATGATTGAAAGAGACAGGGTAGAGAATTAAAATGGCTTAGAGGCACAAGAAATTACAATAGCTAGTATAGGATACCAAGATAAAGAATTATTGAATGATAAACCCTTATAAAGATTACAAAATCTACCTTCATAGCTTAGGCATAACTGAGATACCTTTTCATAGAAGTTAAACTCAACCAATATAGTTAGCAATTACTATAAATCTAGAAGAAATATGATCACAAAACAAACCCAGATGTAGCATAATCATTAAAACATTAGTTGGAAGGATCTTGCAGGTGATAGAAATGATATCATTCAATGTACAAAATACCAAAATGGGCAATCATACACTAGAAAAGTGTCCTTAACATCATTTTCTAGCATCACATTTACTTGGAAGTGGTTAGAATCAATCAAGCAAATTAGATCACACAATAAAATCCAATTCTAGTCATTTCTAGCATATGAATCAGCAAAGTTAGTAGGTCAACTAAGTCCTACAACTAGACAAAGCCATGTGGACCAACCACATTATTCCATTATGCCACCTTCCAGAGTCTTCAAGCATTTGACTGTATCATCTAACTTTGCCACCCTTAAACATAACTACGGTAGCTTACAATAGTGTCAATCCTAACTATGATGTTAATTACATGGTTACCTTTCAAACTAGGTCCATTCTATATATGTGTGGACCTCTAACTTTGTTGCATGAAATAATTACCTTGCATCTTCATAAAGTGAAAAAGGTACAACCATAGATCTTATCCCATCTGATGGCTCCACAAAATACACCAAACTTTTTAGTGCGTCAATCAATAGAAATATGGCCCCACACTAGCTCATATGACATGACTTGTTCACTTTGTGATATCCCCATTTTAATGTATAAATTAATTATACATAAAGAGTATATAATATTAATGATCAATAATATTATATTTATATTAAGATATAATTTATAATATTATAATAATCATATATTATATAATTTATAATTATATATTATATAATTATAAGTATTAATTATACATATAAATCTATCTATGAGTTAGATATTTATATGCCATAGATAATTAGTACATATCTGTATGACAATAATATATGATATTATATCTTTATTATATATTAAAGTAATATTTAATTATGATTCATATATAACATATAATCATATATAATACAATAATATATAATATATAGTCATATATTATTATGGTAATATATAATCATATATTATCAATATTAATATATATTATTAATATTAACATATATTATTAATATATAACTATATATAACTATTATAATAATACAATAACTACCTTATTAAATATATTAATGAAAAGATGCAACCCTATGAAGTGTTGATATCTGTGTGTGTGTGTGTGTGTGTGTGTGTGTGTGTGAGAGAGAGAGAGAGAGAGAGAGAGAGAGAGAGAGAGAATTTTAATTGTAAAAGGGGAATCAAATATGAATGATCATGAAAGCTTTTGGGAATAAAGAAGCAAATCAAATGAAAATCCAATGGAATCTATACAAAATGGAGAAAAACTGAAAATGTCCAAAAAGGGGACATTACACACTTCACCCCTAGCCCACAAAAGGAAAAGGAACCACCTACCACATGTCAATCACTCACTTTTTTACATTGTTAAAAAACCTCACAACTGCAAAATGCAAAAAATGTGACAACCCTTTGATGATCTTGGTCTAACAATAGATGAAACGCTCACCATTGACTATGTTGACCAACGAAATGGGCTCAATTTTCTATGTGGTCACATGTCACTTTGTCGCTATGATAAAAAAGACTACAACTTCTAACAATGACAATACAACAACCATGGATCTCCTTACATCATATGGTAGATGAAACATGGCACACAAGGAAATTAAATCAAACAGTACTTAGGAAAATAAGGTATAACCAAGGTCATAAAAAAATTATTTTTACATTCCCTAATATATTTGAAAATTTAAATACATGTGAACATTAATGTGTTTGAATTCATAAATCTCAATTTTTGCAAGAAGAAATCTTAGCCAGCAATTATGGTGACTTAGGGGGGATGCAAGCTTGCCATGCATGGACTTGTAGCCTACACACCCATTGGGCAATAGAATCATATAAATTGTGAAGGTCCATTGAGTAAAACCCTAAACTATAGAAAAGCATGCTTAGTAACCTTAAAACTACCCTCTACAACCATAAAATAGGAAAGCATATCTCTGCAAAATCTGCAAGACCTAAAAACTTTGAAATTTGGCTACCTCATAGAGAGAGAACCAGCACTCGGCACTTCTTAGAAAATAGGAAACAATTGGAAAGAAACAAACTATATAAAACAAAAACATCATTTTTTATTAGAAATAGGGTTTAAGATATATTCCATTAACTAGAATAGGAAAAATTTCACCATTGGATCTGCTTAATTGAAAAACATTAGCTTTCTTGCAATTGATAATCACATAGGGGATACTCCATAGTGCATCAAACTTTGGGTGCATCCCTAGCTTTACTCTAACTAAATATCATTTCAAAATAATGTCACCTTCTTTGAAAATCCTAAACTTAGCCTTCCTATCAAAAAATTTCTTCATCTATCGTTGATGTACTTCTAGGGTCTACATGGCTAGATTTCTTTTCTCCACTATCTCCGTCACCTTTTCTGTTCTTACAAACATAGCATAATTTTTAGTTAGTTCCAATTGATGAGCCAGCTCTAGAGATGGGAATTCTAATGGAATTGGAAACCTTGCTTCCCTATCATATACCAACATAAATGGTAAATTTTCAATAACCCTTCTAGTTGTTATTCTTTTAGCCCAAAGGGCAGTTTTCAAATTTTGATGCCAACACCTTCAATTATCTTCAATAGTACTATTAATGATTCTAATCAAATTCTTATTGGAGGACTCGGCCAAACCATTACCTTGAGGCTAGTAATTGGAAGAATTATTTAAGTATATACCATAATCTACTACCCATGCACAAATTTGAGCTCCTACAAACGATTTTGCATTGTTTAAAATTTTGGTGGAAGGGACACCAAATCTTGTAACAAGTCCCTATAAGAATTCAACAACTAAATTATTTGTAGCATCCTTTAATGCAATTACCTCTATCCACTTGGTAAAATAATTTTTAGTAGCTAGAATCCATTTATGACCAAAGCTAGAAGGAGGATTAATGGGGCCTATGAAATCCAATCCCCATTGAGAAAAAGGTTGATCAAATTGGATAGGATAAGTGGAAGAGTTGTAAGCCTCTTCTTAACAGAAAAGAAAGAACATTTTTCACAATTTCTCACATACCTTTGACAATCATGGAATAAGGATGACCAATAATATCTTACCCTCATTATCTTCATGGTAGTTGTTCTTGCTAAAAAGTGGCCCCGATCAAGACCATCATGAAGCTTCTTAATCATTCTATTAGCTTGAT
Source organism: Cupressus sempervirens (assembly GCA_028749045.1). Taxonomy (NCBI): domain Eukaryota; kingdom Viridiplantae; phylum Streptophyta; class Pinopsida; order Cupressales; family Cupressaceae; genus Cupressus; species Cupressus sempervirens. Next base: position 192,523,896 of record CM053792.1, read on the forward strand.
TTGCATCAATGCACCTTAACAAAGCTCCACTAAAGTATTTTCTAAATAGGATACAGTTAATAATGGCATAGGGAATGTACTGCAACCTTAACTATCTACTTTTTTCCCTATCCAATCCCTAAGGGTATCCATTACCTAAAACAAAAAGTCATCATATCATCTATCCAATCCATTGAATCATCATTTCTCACATCTTGTTGTTCTATCAATACCATAGAAACTTCCTCATTTGATTCCTAAGATGAAACCATTTTCTTGCACAATCCCTTCCCTCTTACCAACTTGGTAATTTGGATGTCCACATCATAATCCATTACTTTGGTGATCCATCCTACTCTTTTCTCACCAATATCCTTGCTCAAAAGGAAGTCCTTCACACTGGCATGAGGCACTAGAAAATGGATCCTATTGTAAGAAAGAAGACATCTGAATTTCTTCAAAGCTCTTATGACTACAAGGACATGCTTCTCCACATAATTATACTTGTTTTCATACTTTTTAAGCCCTTCACTGAAGAAATCAATGGTTTTCTATTCATTCTTGTCATTTGATTGAGTTAAGATAGCAAAAATTCTTGACTCACAACCTAAGATGTAAAGAATGAAGTCCTTATGAAAATTTGGATTTATGAGAATAGGGGCTAAAGCTATAGCTACCTTGATCTCTTCAAAACTTACTTTCCCTTTCCTTGGTCCGTGAAAAGACCATGTTCTTTTTTAGCATAATTGTAAGAGGCTTCACCATGGTAACTAAATTAGGAATGAATCTCCTCACAAAATTTATTCTACCAAGAAAACTTTGCAGCCCTTTTTTATGTCAAGGATGGGAGAGAGAAAGTATTGCCTTTGTTCCTTCTAGATCAATGGTCAGACCATCCTTAGATACAATGTGTCCTAACAATTTCCCCTGATTAGCTGTAAAGACACACTTTCTTGGATTCAAAGGCACTCCATACTCTCTACATCTTCTGAATAGTTGTCTAAGATGGCCCAAATGATATGCTACATTCTTCGAATACACTATGATATCATCAAGGTAGACTAGCACAAACCTTTCAATCATGTTCTTGAAGCCCATTTCCATTGCCTTTCAAAATGTTGCACCTACATTTGTTAGTCCAAAAGGAATCTTAATATAAGCATAGGTTCCTCACTTCATTGTGAATGTAATCTTATATTTGTCAAACTCCTTGACTAACACCTAATTATAACTAGAGAATCCATCCAAAAAAGAGAATCTCTCTAAACGATTAACCTTAGACAACATTTGTTTCATGGAAGGGAGGGGATGATTTTCCTTAAGGGACACTTGGTTAAGATCCCTAAAGTCTACAGATAATATGATTTCTCCACTCTTCTTCCTAAAAGGGAAAATGTTAGCTACCCATGATGAGTGCTTGATAGGGAGAAAAATATTTTCCTCAATTAGTTTGGATAGATCTTTTTTCATTAACAGCTCAATCTTGGGATTCATTGGCCTCTATTTATTTCTTAGAGGTTTTACATTATCAATTAAATCTATGGTATGTTGAAACAAACTTGGGTCAAAACCCTTTAAATCATCATATTTCCAAGAGAAAAATGCATCATTAAATTCTTGACATAGATGAAAAAAAATTTCTTGCTTAGTTTTCGAACATACCTGCCCCATGTTTAGAGTCTTTCCATCAGCAACCATGACTAGCATATGATCATCATTACTTATAGAAAGGTTCATGCCTCTATCTCTTGCTTGGTCATCAAGATTGAAGACACTTTCTAAGGTAAAGAGACCCTTAGGAAACTTATTGGAACTAAGATTGATGATTTGATCCCCATACTAGTCATGTAACCTTTATTGATTTCTATCTAAGAAATCTGCTTCATTCTACAATACACTCACAATTTTTATATTGGATTCAAACAATTGCTAATTAACATTATTATCTTGGATAACAAGCCTAGACACCACTCTAATATGTAGCTTATTCTCATATTTAAGGCTCTATGGCACATTATAAGATACATCAGTAGCTACAACTCTATCAGCATGTCTATTTTCTTTCCTAGGGATACTTTGAATGCTAAATGTACTGAAACTTTCAAGAAAACCTCATACTCTATGTTAATAAGACTTGAGAAAACCATTCTTGTTGATATTATTATTTCTCATTTAATTAACAATTAATTCACTATCTCCATAGACATCTAAGGCTTGAATTCCTCTCTTTTTAGCAAGTAGAAGACCTTGAATCAATGCCTCCTACTCAACCACATTATTAGTACAATTGAGTTGGAGCCTAAAGGAAAAATAGTACATTTCTAATGCAAGAGAAATTGATATCACACCCATCCCTAATCCTCTTTTATTTTTTAATCTATCAAAATACATGCTCCGTAACGCACTTGTATCTTCTTTGGTCTTCATAAGGTTAGGGACAAGAGTATCCCTTTTTGATATATAATAATTACCAACTCCTATCTCTAGGGTTTCTAATAAATGATCAAGATGATATGCATTATCTCATTCATCCAAGAGGAAATTAGGTATCTCTACTAGGGAACCAGTAGGCTCATTCATTATGTCACTTTCATCTATCTCTAGGATAGTGCAATTTATGTTGATGAGATTGAGAGTGTAGGGCTCAAAATGATTGAGGACTAAGGGATCTTCTATGATTAAATCCTTCATTCCATATCATTTTCTAAAAACATATATGACCAATCAAAGGATATCTAACCACCTATTTGGGTAGTGAAATCTCTTGAGAGACAAATGGAAAAGTCTGGCTTAACTTTAGCAACTGATATGTCTTGAATTACAATACAACCAAGGCATGCATGCAAGGCTATTTCAAATTTTTGAAGGATCACTATAGCCTTGATAGTAATACCATCCAACTATAATACATCCCTAACAATGGGCTCATATTTCATTTCTAAAGTGTCAACAACACACTTGGGCATCATTGAACTACTAGCCCTAGAATTAATCATAGAATTGTGGGCTAGCTTATCCCCTATAATTAGAGAAACATAAAATGGAGGATGTCTAATATTTTTTTTATTTCGACCTCCTTTTATGGTTTTACTAGGCTTGTGGTACTTTCTATGATAGATGGTTGATCCTTTGGTTCAATGCTCTCCAATTATTGTTGCAACAACCTCTTCTGCATAGGTATAGTAGTAACAACATCCCACATAGAAATATTCACATTTTTTTTCTTCATTTTCTCTTCCACACTTAATGAGGAATTAGGTTCTTTGGTAGGAGCTTTGGGAGCTACATGAATAGAAGGTTGAGATAGAGTAACTTGGGATTCATTCACATCTCCTCTATTATTATTATGTCCTTGTTGTAGGGAGCATTGGATTCATCATTTTCTTCTTGTATATGAGGTATTGCATTTGATGTTGAGGCCTAATTAGGAGGAGGAGGAGTAGCATCTTCAATAGCTCTTCTCTTTCTCCTAGTGTTGTGAGAAATTGAATCTTGGTTTCCATTATAATACTCTTCCACTTGGTGATTCATGAAAGAGAAATCATCCCATTGGTGCAAATGTGAGGCATCTCTAGATTGGCTATCCTTATATGATTTCCCTACTATAAGATCTTGAGTGGTCAAAGATATATAGGATTCAACCTTTTGACATATACAATAGGCATAGGAGTAATTTTAGGAGTAAAAAAATCCTTGATGGCGAGCCATATTATTTTGAGGAAACAAAGCCCTAATTTGATTTGCATTTGAGGTGAAAGCATGAGTATTCTGCCTATTCTAATCAAAAGAAGTATTCCCATGATTATGATTTGGAGGCCTACCATTGTTTGGAGTATGATATTGTAGTTGAGGAGTCTTATTAACCTAAGCTTTTTGTCTCTCCAAAGTCACCACTTTGTTACTCACTTTCTACATTATAGAGAAGTTATCTTCCAATTTCCTCTCTTGAGCTTGCAATCTCTTATCTATGTTCAACATCATAGACTACATCATCTCCTTAATCTCCTCCATCCCATTTGAAGATGTGGACACTTTAGGGGCTAGAACAAGGGTTTTTGATGTGGGAGGTGTGGGAATGGGAGCCATGGTTGGTTGGTGATTTGGGATATTAGGGAAGAAAGCCATAGGAGGTCCAGGAGGGAATTTACCTCCTTGTATCAATATGTTTTCTACCCTTAATGCTATTTCATAAGAATTAGGTAATGTATCTCCTCCCGTTGTTTGGATTGTAGTGGAAATATCACTGTTAAAGGCTCTAAGATAATTTAAGAATGTATTACCAGCGGTAGGCTTCACTATAGTAGGTATTCTGTTCCATATCTTTTAAAATCTATAGTTAAAATTGGTTATCCATTCATAGGGGGCTCTTTTAATGGTAGTCAACTATTCTAGCAGTGAAAGATAGTCACTTTTGTCCTCAAAATATTTTTATAGGGCTTCTCCTAACCCATCTCAATCTATTATAGAGTTATGAGGCAACCCTCTATACCATTGTAGTGCTTTTCATTTGAAGGATGAGGCTAGAATCTTGATGGAAATGTCACCTTTAGATATTTCATGTATATTACAATCATTTGCAACTTCATGAATACATTCTAAGGGATAGATGGAAGTTTCACCAATAAATGTAGGTATACTTTTAAGAGTTGATAATGAAATGTCATGTCTTTGGGCTAATAGGAGAGGACTTCCACCATCAAAGGTGGCAAAAGAATGAGTTCTAGCCATGTAGGAAAGTGATCTATTGATATAAGTTGATAGTATTCTAGGTTGGGATCTAAAAAACAAGAGGAGTGGACATATATTTTATAGGTATAAATGTTAGTGCTACACTCCTAACTAGTGATGAAGATACTCTAGTCTTCCTTCTTCTAGGGCTAGAGAGTGAAAGCTCTTGGTATTGAAACTTACCTCTAGAAGATACCCTTAATTCAGCTTTGGGAATGAATCATGACAACTATGGTTTGAAACCATATGTGAATGATGTAGATTTGCCAAATGCTTTGTCATAGTGAGCCTCTTGAAGGCCTAAAATACTAAGAGAAGAATTGTTTCCTTAGCATCAATCTTGAAATTCTTCTTTCTTTGACAATAGTACACTTTGAAATCTTCTTTAGTATCAGTTCCACCAGGTGTGCCAAAATATATTGTCAGAAAAGTTTTTACCCTTGTCCAAATTTTTACCTAAGGACAACCTTGTGAAAAATGGAAGCAACCTCCAAGCAATGGGGCTTGAACTATGAGGTTGAGTCTCCAGAGAAGGCCTACTTCCTTTACTATCAAGATACACCTAACTACTCTTATAGAGGAAAAGGGAGAAAGAATGCATGAAACCAAATCTAACTAATCTAACCTAAGGGGTGATGCACCAAAATAGAGTTTTTGATCCTATCTCCATACATAAATTCATAGTTAATCGATTATAATCTCAAAGAATATAGATTCAAACCTTTCTTAGTCTAACAACCACATGTAGATCAAAAAACACAAGAATGTTATAGGAAGAGACTTCACTTAATGTCATTTAAATGCCAAAAATAGATACAAGCATATGGTTGAAAAATATAAACACGAACATTGACTAGAGGCAAATAATTCTTGCATAGTGTGTTAATATCTAAAAGAGATACAACAGAGAATTACAATGGTTTAGAGGCATAGAGAATTATAGTATTAAGAATAGGATACTAGGCTAGAGAATCAAAAAAATATCAACCCTTATAAAAATTACAAAATTTTCCTTTATAACTCAGGCATAATTGAGATACCTTACCATGGAAGTCAAACTTAACCACTACACTCAATGATTACTACAAATCTAGAATAAATTTGATCATGGAACAATCCCAAATAGGGAATAATAATTAAAAGCCTAGCTTGAAGGATCCTGGAGGTGATAGAAACAATGCCATTCAATGTAGAAAACCCAAAAATGGGCAATCATATAGTGGAAAAGTGTCCTTTCCATTAGTTTTTGTCTTTGAATGCATTTGGAAGTGGTTGGAATTGATCAAGAAGATCGGATCACATAAGAAAACCCAATTCCAAATGTTTTTGGATTATGAATCAACAAAATCAGTAGGTCAACTGAGTCTCACAACCAAAAAAAGCCACATAGACCAACCATGTTATTTTAATTTTCCATGTCACAAAGTCTTCAAGCATTTGACCACATCATCTAACTTTTCCACCCTTAAACTTCAATGTGGTGGCTTACAATACTATCAATCCTAACTATGATGTCAATTGCTATCATTGTTAGAAATAATAGTCCACCAAGATAATTGAGAGGGGAGGTGAATCAGTTATCCAATAATTATGAACATCAAGTAATCTTAACCATTCAATCAAAATAAATAGAAACTATAATAAAATGCATATACACAATTACACCATATAGGTTAGCTAGGGAAACCATTGATCAGAGGGAAAACCCCACTGGGATTGATGCCCACAAGATAATGTACTAATATAAATATTCCTTGTTAGAGAATGGACCCTATTAGGAGTCTATTACAATATTTAGTACATATGAGTCCCTATTAGGAGACTTTAAATCCTTCTTAGGAGAATCCAACCCTGTTAGGAGTTGTATAATGTAGAAGGACCCACTATTCAAATAAATTTTGGGGAAAGACTGCTGAAATCACTATTTAACTAATCTCTCAACTATTCCTTCTTGAATAATTGTCTGTACTATACTTTAACTCTTTTCCTCCATACTACCAACTGGACCAATCATTGCTAGACCTTGTAAACTAGGTCATGAACCTCAGATCCAAATCAAACTTTAGATCACACAATGAAACCTTGACAACAAAGTTTCCTTCACCTTCACTCTGCTCTACTTATCTTTGCATTTTGGGCTTCATGCTTTTTTGCAATATTTAATCCATTCCATACATGATAAAGGAAAATGTCCTTCCTTTATATTGAACCCATAAAACAATTCCCTGAGTTAGTTATTACACCTTCTCAATTAATTGTTATAGGACCTCATTAAGAACATGTTACACTTAGTGATAACATTAATATTTCACCTCATAACTTGAATAACTTTTTGTATGTGTAACATTATGTTGAGAAAGCTAAGCTACATCATCTCCAAAATGTCTTCTTCACATATTTAACTTCAGCTTCTTAAAATAACAAATCTGATAAGAGATATAACAAGTGTACCAAAACATGCTTTTGTAAACTCTATCTCATAACATTGTTCACTAAAACCTACATAACTTCTTCTAGAATTAATATCTTATGCTTCTTAGGTTAGCTATATATACTATATGCTTAGTATTATCTCCCTCTAACCTTGCTTAGTGAAAATGCTCAACTATATGTCTGTACCAACTTGTTCTTTGCTATTATTCTTTTGTTAGATACCACAAAAAAATTCTATTTTGACATTAATGACAAATACTATCATGAATATAACATATCATTGTGATAATGATCTAATCATGTTTCTACAATACTACCCCATAGAATTATCAATAGCATTCATACTTCTAACAATCTCCCCCTTTGGTATTGATGACAACATAGATGAAAAGCACGCAGTTCTAAAAATACCAACTGCAAAAGACTGTTAACCTTTCTTTTCAAATCCTCTTCATCAATCATTCTCCTCTATTGATATACCTCAATGTGCTCTATATTAAACTATTTTTCATGTTGTGATCCATTTTTCATGCTATAATTTCTCCCCCATTGACATCAATGTAAAATGTTTCAGCGACCATCAATCTTTGTAACAACTTCCTTTAACTTGCATAAGTGTCCAAAGACATTTTTTGAAAAAAAATCTATCAAGAGTCCTAGATAACTCTGTCCATCACAAATACCTCCCCATACAAGAAGCTTCATGATTCAGTCCAGAAAAATAAAATTTCTATGTTACATTTGACTGATGCATTCTTGAATCATCTACTTTGATATAGGAAGGGGCATAACCCTTAGCATACCTTGCAAATACTCAAAAATCTCTTTGGGAAGAGCCTTGGTGAAAATATCTGTAATCTGCTCTTTGGTTCTTACATACTCCAATCTAATTTCCTTTTCTACAACTTTATTTCTCAGCATGTGATATTTGATATAAATATGTTTGATCATCAATGCAACACTAAATTCTTAGACATATGTATTATACTTATGTTACCACAATGTGTGACAATAGGTTCGCTAAATTCTATCCTTATATCCTGTAGCATCTACTTCATCCAAACAACTTGATTACAATTGTTTGATACTACAACATATTCTACTTCTATTCAACATTTTGAGGTACAGTCCTACTTCTTGCTTAACTATGAAAGCAATCTTCCTCCAAGAAAGAAGGCTTCACCACTGGTGTTCTTTCTATCATCCATGCTGCCTACCCAATCAACATTAGTATAACCATATAAAGTGAAATCATTAGATCTATCTTACCACAATATAAACTTCATTGTTCCTTTCAAGTATCTAAATATCCTTTTGACTACTACATAATGTTCTTCTCTAGGATTATCTCGAAATCTTGTAGCAATTACAAATGCATTTTCTATATCTGACCTTGTGTGAGTTAGATATTGCAATCCTCTAATCATAGATTTTTACTTCTTCTACTCAATGATAAGTGTCTCATCCTTTGTAGAAAACTTGTGTCTAGTTACCATAGGTGTTCCAATGGATTTACATGTTTCCAAACCAAACCTTTTTATTATATCTTGCAAATACTTAGTTTGAGAAATAAAGATTCCTTCTTTGTCCTACACAATCTATAATCCTAGGAAGCATTTTATTTCTCTTATTATGCTCATTTCAAATTTCTTCTTCATTTCTTCTACAAACTTATTACTTTCATCATCATTTCCTCCAAATATCATATCATCAACAAATATTTCCAAAATCATCAATCCATCATCAATTTCTTTCTAGTATAGATTATTGTCTATCATACCTTTTCTAAGTCTAAGTTTTGTTAAATGCTTGTCTAACCTTGCATACCAAGTTATGGTTGTGTGCTTCAAGTCATACAATATTTCTTCAATCTTCATGTTATATCCTTGTCATTTGTTACAGGAAAACCTTCAGCTTGTTCTATGTATGTCTCTTCTTCAAGTTGTCCATTTAGAAATGCTAATTTGATATCCATATGATACACTTTGAATTTCTTATGTGTTGCATATGTTGAGAATAACCTTACTACTTCTATTCTTGCCACAGGAGCATAGGTTTCATTATAGTGTATTCCTTCTTGTTGAGAGTAACCTTTACATATCAATCTTTCTTTGTTCCTTACAACTTCACCTTGTTCATTCATGTTGTTCTTGAATACCCATTTTTCCCCTTTCATATTCTTGTCTATTGGTCTAGGGACCAATTCCCATGTCTCATTCCTCGCTATCTGGTTCAATTCTTCTTTCATAGATTACTTCCAATTGTCATATTTTCATACTTCATCTACATTATTTGGTTCAACTTGAGATATCAAACATAGTTTTTCATTTATTATACTTCTTTTCATCACACCTTTATCTCTTCTTCTGATGATCTACTCTCATAGATGATTCTTTGTCATATTCTTACCTAAAGTAGGAGTTGTTATCTCAAGTCTTAACTCCTTTGAAGGTTTTGAGCTTTGTTCCTTCCTTAGTTATCCTTCATTCTACATATCATTGTTAGTCTCAAATAATACTTCATCATTCCTTAGTTTACTAACAACATTCTCATCATTAGTATTGTAGTCAACTATTCTTTCTTGTATCTTAAATTTCTCATCAACTCTTACATTTTCACTTTCAGCAATGGTTACTAAAGTTTTCTCTTCTATTACTTCCTCTTCATTAACTAATTTAGGCTCATTATCATAGTTATTCAAGAATCTTTCCATACTTGCTTTATATTCTTTGACTTTATTAGAAAGTGAACTCTTTCTAGCTTTTCTTATTCTCTTAGGACATCTAGTCAAAAAATGACCAAACTCTTTACATGTCCAACAAACAAAAATTTGCATACCTTCTGGCTCTCCTTTCATAAGTGGATCAATACCTTCCTTTATCTTTATGTCTTCTTTGGATCTAGATTTATGTTTTCTTGTGCTTCTATTTTCTCATATACAACATAAGGATTTTGAATCTAAAAACTAAATCCTCTACTCTTTACATAAATTTGATAATTCACCAAGAATTTCCATCATCTGGGTGTCAAAATGTTCTCTATCAGACTTAGGACTATCTTTTTAAAATATGTTTGCCATGGATCTCCCAAAGTTGTTGAACTTTATCTTCAAGGACCTAATGTTTTCATACTAAATTTTAGAAATAATAATCCACCAAGATAACTTGGGGGGGGGGGAGGCAAGGTGGTGAATAAGTTATCCAATAATTAGCAACCTTAAATAATCTTAACCATTCAATGTCAAAGTAAATAGCAACCATACTAAAATGCACATACACAATTACACTAGATATGCTAACTATGAAAACACTTGACCAAATGAAAAACCCAAATGGAAATCATGCCCACAAGATGATGTACTTATATAAATATTGCTTGTTAGAGGATGGACCGTATTAGGAATCTATTACAACATTTACTGTATGAGTCCCTGATAGGAGAATTTGAATCCTTATTAGGAGGTTTCAACCCTATTAGGAGTTATAGAAGGAAAAAGAACCCACTGTCCAAATAGCTTCTAGGGCAAGACGATTGAACTCATTTTCCAATTAATCTCTCAACTATTCCATGCAAAATAATTGTCTATATTGTACTTTGACTCCTTTCCTCTATCTTGTCAACACACTAAAACCTTGACAATGAAGTTTTTTGCAACTTCAATCTACTCTACTTATCCTCGCATATCATCTTATTTCTCTTTTATTTCTCTTTTCACACTTCTTTAATTCATCCATACATAAAAGAGGAAAATGTTCTTCCTTTATACCGAATCCATAAAACAATTCCTTGAGTTAGCTATTACACCTTCTCAATTAATTATTATAGGACCTCGTTAAGAACACATTACACTTAGGGATAAGTGCACCTTGAATAAATTTCCATATGTGTAACATTATGGTGAGAAATATTAGCTATGTCATCTCCATAATGTCTTCTTCACATCTTTAACTTCAGCTTCTCAGAATAATAAATCTGCTAAGAGATATAACAAATTTACCATAACATGCTTATGTAAACTCTATCTCATAACAGTCTTCACTGGAACTTGCATAACTTCTTCTAGAATTAATATATTATTCTTCCAAAATTAGCTACATATACTAGACACCTAGTATTATCTCCCTTTAACTTCACTTAGTGAAAATTCTCAATCATCTACCTATACCAACTTTTTCTTTACCATTGTTCTATCAGATACCACAAAAAATTTCTATGTTAATATCAATGACAAACACACTCATCAATATAACATATCATCATCATGATGATCTAATCATGTTTCTATAATACTCCTCCATTGAAGTATCATCAATATTCATGCTTCCAACAGTCATTACTTTTCAATCTAGGCCTATTGTGTATACATGTCCACCTCTCACTTTGTCACATGAAATAATTACCTTGCATCTTCACAAAGAGACAAAGAAAGAACCATAGATCTTATCCCATCTAAAAGCTATCCAATAATTATCAACCTTAAATAATCTTAACTATTCAATCAAAGTAAATAGCAACCATACTAAAATGCACATACACAATTACACTAAATATGTTAACTAGGGAAACACTTGACCAAATGGAAAACCCCAATGGTAATGATGCCCATAAGATGATGTACTAATATAAATATTCCCTATTAGAGGATGGACCCTATTCAGAATCAATTACAATATTTACTAGATATGACTCCTTGATAGGAGAATTTGAATCCTTATTAGATATTCCAACCCTATTAGGAGTTGTAGAAGGCAAAAGAACCCACTATCCAAATAGCTTCTAGGGAAACACCTTTGAACTCATTGTCCAACTAATCTCTCAACTATTCCTTGCAAAATAATTGTTTGTATTGTACTTTTACTCCTTTCCTCTATCCTATCAACATAATAAAACCTCGATAATGAAATTTTCTCCAAATTTAGTCTGCTTTACTTATCCTTGCATATCATCTTGTTCTCTTCTATTTCTCTTTTCACCCTTCTTGAAATCATTCATACATAACAAAGGAAAATGTTCTTCCTTTATACAAAATCCATAAAATAATTCCTTGAGTCATATATTTCACCTTCTCAATTAATTATTATAGGACCTCATTAAGAACACATTACACTTAGGGATAACATTGATCTTTCACCTTGCAACTTGAATAAATTTCCATATGTGTAACATTATGATGAGTAAGATTAGCTATGTCATCTCTATAATGTCTTCTTCACATCTTTAACTTAAGCTTCTCAAAATAACAACTCTGCTAAGAGATATAACAAGTTTACCAGAACATGCTTATGTAAACTCTATCTCATAACAATCTTCATTGAAACTTGCATAACTTCTTCTAGAATTAATATATTATGCTTCCAAAATTAGCTACATATACTAGACACTTATTATTATCTCCCTTTAACTTTTCTTAGTGAAAATTATCAATCATCTATCTATACAACCTTTTTCTTTACCATTGTTCTTCTATCAGATACCACACAAAACTGCTATGTTAATATCACTGACAACCACAGTCCTCAATATAACATATCATTATCATGATGATCTAATCATGTTTCTATAATACTCCTCCATAGAAGTATCATCAATATTCATGCTTCCAATAGTCATTACTTTTCAATCTAAACCTGTTGTGTATACATGCCCATCTCCCACTTTGTCACATGAAATAATTACCTTGCATCTTCACAAAGCAGGACCCATAGATCTTATCCCATTTGAAAGCTCTAAAAAATACACCAAATTTGTTAGTGTATCAACCAATAGAAACATGGCCCATGTGATCTCATTTAACACCTTGTCCACTTCATCCTCAACCCACAAAAGGAAAAGGACCCACCTACCACATGTCAATCACTCACTTTCTCACATTGCTGAAAAACCTCACAACTATGAAATGTGAAAAAGCATAACCCTTGGATGATCTTGATCTAATGACGGATGAAAGGCTAACCATTTATTACACTCACCAAGGAAATGGGCCTAGTTTTCTACATGGCAGCATGTCAATTTTTTGCTATGACAAAAAAGACTGCATCTTCTGACAATGTCATTGCAACAACTATGGATCTCCTTGCATCATATGGTAGATGAAACACAGACCCTTAAGGAAATTAAATTACACACTACATAGGAAAATAAGGTATAACCCAAGGTTATAAAAAATTTATTTTTGCATGCCCTAATATATTTAAAAATGCAAATACATGTGAACATTATTGTATTTGAATTCAAATATCTTAGTTTTGGTAGGAAGGCATTTTAGCCAACATAACCTTTTGTGATTTATGGTCAAAAGTTATAGATCTAGTTACAGTTCATTTTGGGTTGTATATCTTGATGAGTTTTTCCTTTGGTTCAAAGAATCATGTAAATGCTTGATACATCTTGACAGAATTGTGGATTTCATGAGAAGGATATGTGATGAGTATGAGGTTCAAATTGAACATAGATGTCTGATTTAAAATGTAAAAGGATAGATCACCAATAACTAATGTATGTTTTAATCTATGAATGCCCAATGGATAGGGCACTCATAATTCTTAGGATCTAAAAGCATATTTTTGTTTCATATTTGGCTTTTTTTGATATCAACCAATTAATCAAAATCCATTTCTCCTTCATGTTGTTTAGCTAAAAAGGATAAATTGTACTTAGCTTGTGAATGTCATAAATCATGTTATTAGCTATTTCATGTATTTTCCACTGCATAAGAATAGAAGGTTTTAGGTTTTTAATATGCTTAATATAGATTTAGATATATGGGTAAGTGCACCAAGATGGTGTACAAAAAGAGGGGTATAAGTGGACACCTATTTTTTAAAATTAGCTTAACCTAAACTTGGATGAGACATTTTAGGGTGATCCACTAAAAGTGATAAGATGCATAAAACATATAAATTCTATTACTTTGAATCTAATTTCTAAACCACTAGATTTTTTAAAAGATTGGTAAGATAAGGTGGGTCAAACCCTACATAAGAAAAATAATTTTTTGATTTTTTTAGAAAACGTAACATAGTTGTTTTTGTGTGTAGCACAAAAGACATAGTTATATGTAGTATTTTTATACCGCTTTGGTAGAATGATAATTAAGAGTCATATCTAGAAGTTGTGTATTTTTTTTAAATTTCATTATGACAATTTTTCTTGTTAAGAATTATTGAATAGACTACATCATAAAATTTTGGTACCTATTCATGTGCTAAGCATAACTTGCATCCGAATAATTGAAAATCGAAACTTTTTTTTTAAATGTATATATAATAAAGTATAGAACATTAATATGTAATTTATTTTGAGATTAGTTAAGTATATCAAAATTTATTTAAAAATGGTAGATGTATGTCTGTGAGGAATGTCAAGGCATTGGTAAAAGTATTAAAGTTTACCATGTTAATATTATCCAAAAAAGAAAAAATATATGGTTAGAAAGCTAAGAAGACGTGTAAGATTATGGTGGTGATTTTAGAGATACCCACTTCACCATTAGCATACCTAATCAAGAAAAAGCTGATAATTCATCTTAGAAGATGAAAAAACATTTATAGGAAAAAAATTGAGGGAAAATAGTCTCCCAAGCCTTTGGGGTGCTTTCCTAGGCTATCACCAAGCCATAACCCCATTGAATTTTTTGGATTCAAATAACCCAATTAAGTTATGAACATAAAAAATACATTCAAAATCCAATCTGGTTCTTAAAACCATATTGAGTTCTACAAAACCTGATTAGGTTTTGTATTACTACTTCACAAGGATAGAGAGAGAGAGAGAGAGAGAGAGAGAGAGAGAGAGAGAGAGAGAGAGAGAGATTGGGTTATGTATTATACCATAAAAGTGTATATTATATCCCCCAATCCTTACCTCTATCCTATCCTCTCTCTCTCTCTCCTCTCTCTCATTTTCACTCTTTATCCTATCCCTATCTCTCTTTCTTCTATCCCCTTCTCTCTCTCTCTCACTTTATATCATATCCATTAATCTCTCTCTCTCTCTCTCTCTCTCTCTCTCTCTCTCTCTCTCTCTCTCTCTCTCTCTCCATCTCTCTCCTATCCCCTTCTCTCTCTCTCACTCTTTTAATCATTGTAGGAGTTGATAAAATCTAACTCCACAATGTGCCAAGATCACCTGCATGCAAATGGCTTGCTAAAGAGAAACCAAAGGAGAAAGAGCTTGAAGAAAACAATGCAAGAGAAAATATTTTACAATAGAAAAATGAAATTTCTATGTGAATTGATGATTTAAAATGAGAGAGAGACTAAATATAAAGGCCTCAAGGAAGCTTGTAGAATAAGTTGGAAGGTGGTAGAAGATAATGTTGAGAACTAAGCACTCTTCAACAAAAAGGTGAAACATGCTATAAGGGAACAAACTCCATGTTGTCAACAACTCATCACTACAACTATTAACTACATGCATTAACCTAGTAAGATTATGTAATAGAATAAATAATCAATAATTAATTATTTACTATAACACCCCCCTTAAGTGCAACTTAGGGGAACGCCTTAAGCTCACAAAACTAAGAGAAAATTTAGAATAGGTCCTGGCAACAAGGCAATGTTAGGTATCCATGTACAATTCAAAGAAATGCAACCTGTAAAAATGAGGAAAGAGGGAAAATCTCATGGGGAAAACCCTCCCCCAAAAGGAGGTAAGCACAAACATGCTGAAAAAATGGAGGAAGCAAGGCCTCATCAAGAACCCCCAAGGACAACTTCCATCAAAAATGTTCCAAGAGACTCTCTCAAAACCATAAGTACAACAAACCCCCCCATGAGATATAGAAAAGATGCCAAAGCCCCCCCCAGAATAATGGTGCCCCTGGAGAAAGAATCAAACCAATGAAACTCCAATGTTAAGGAAACAAGGGAACAAAACAAGGGAACCATTAAATGAGAAGGAAAACTGTAAGGCCTAGTTGATGCCCAAAGGAAAAAAATGAGGATCTTGAAAGGGAATCCTCAAGGTAGTTGTGATGACATTTTCATCAATGTCCACTATAGAATCCACAACAAGTACACCTAGAGGCTTGATGAATGGAGCTAGAGGATTAGGCAGAGCAAAAGAAGAATCCTAGTAAAGAGAAAAGACCTCAACTAGATGTGGTGTGGAAGTCAAAATCAAGATCTCAGGGACAATACAAAGTCTCAAGTATCCTAACTACACCACATGATGCTACTACGAAAGAGAAAAAGTGTGCTCTAACAATGGAGATGGTGGACCAAAGTGTGAGAAGGTGTAGAGATGGGTGGAAGGATCAACTGCCCCTATAGCAATAAGACCTCAGGTTGCATGATCCCAAATGAAGACTAAATCTACAGTGAGCTCAACTATCTTCCCTGATCCACTACATGTAATCTGAGAAATCAAGAGAACATTGGCAGATAAAGTTGTAACATACAATACATCATTGAATATACCATCCTAGATGTGAACTAGACATTTCCCATAGGCTAGAAGGGAAGTGTTATTCCCCATGAGAATATGAGGAATAGTAGAAGCTTCAAGAGTAGAGAAGGCACCTTGAGAAGATGTCATATGGTGAGAAACACTTGAATCTAGTATCCAAGGAACCTGTGAAGGATATACAATGGAAGCCTATAATGCATGACCCTTTCAAAGATCTGATGTAGATGGTGAAGATGTGGAAGAAGACTGAAAGGAAAACACTTGTGAGGTAGAAGAGGATGGAGAGGAAATAGTGTTCTTCTAAAGAAGAGCTTGCAAATTTGCAATTTTTTTCTCATAGCCATCAAATCTCTTCTGAAAACAATGTGCCTCATCATGAGATTCTTTTTGACAATAGGAACAGGTCAAAGTTTGAGTCTTATTTTTCTCCTTCTTCTTAGAAGAAGATGATGAACTAGTAGAAGGGGAATTTGATAAATACTTTGGCTTCTGCTCCTGTGTATCCTTGGCAAGCAATGCCTATTACTATGAACCTAAAAGTGAATCCATCTGAGTGATCATGCACTATTCACAAGTTAACTGATCACAAAATATCTCAAATGAAGGCATCTTGTGTTTGTCACCCAAGGAATCCATAGTGGAGTAGAAAGTGGAAGAGAAGATCTGATATTGTCCCCTCAACTTTGAGAGTATGAAAAAGATACACTCATCATCTATCTTGCTTTTCCCACATCCTTGCAAAAGTGTACATAGAGATTTGAACTTCATCAAGAACTCCTCAATGGTGGGGAAGTTTGTAAGTGTCAAAGATGTCAATTTTGCATCAAGCTGAAATGCCTAAAACTCATTCATTGTGCCAAAAAAAGTCTAAAATTTGAGCCAATAAGCCTGTGGAGTGGTCAAACCATCCAAGTGAAATAGTAGACTATCTAAAATGTTCAATGCAATCAATCCCATGGCCTCATCCATTTTATTCCTATGATAAAGAACCTCAAAAAGGCATGTAAGAATAGGTTGATTCTCATTTAGACATGACCATAAGCCCCTTGACATGAGAAGCCCAGTCATCTATGCTTTCTAGGTGTGATAGTTGTGTGGTGTGAGATGGGTCACAAATGGATCCACAATTAAGAGAAAAAGATAAAAGTAGAAGAGTCTTATTCTAAATTAAATTATAGAAAAGAAAATGCGCCACTGCCCCCCGCGCCGCCCCCCCCCTAACAAAAGATAATGATATCCCTCAAATACCACAAAAGAAAAACTATGGAAAGCAAGAAAAATTGAAAAATGTGGATTTTGAATGCAAAGAGGGTGGAAACTGAAGCCTCTACTTCAATACAAAAAATAGGAGCTCAATATTACTCCAAACTGATTCCAAATCTGGAAAGTAGACAATAAATCATGCACTTTTTAAAAAAATAGCATTGAAATATGTGTGCATATGAGCTCCAAAAAAAGTGCTCGAAAAAATGAGTCTGCATGAGGGAGATATTATTGTTTGAAAATAACCTCTACAATTTTTTTTTGATTCGCCACCATTGCACCTCCAAAAAATAAAGAAAAAAGCCCAAAAAATGTCAAATCTATTGTGTCAAACCCTCTTTCTCCTTTTTCTCCAAATACTGAAAAAATATTCTTCCTCTTGATTAAAGAAAAAATCACAAACAAACTAGGGTTTGTGTCTTTGAATCACAGCTTCAAAAATCCTTTAGGTAAGAAGTAGCAAGGAGGCTTTGATACCATGTAGGATTTGATAAAATCTGACTCTACAATGCACCAAGATCACCTACATGCAAATAGCTTGCCAAAGAGAAACCAAAGGAGAAAGAGTTTGAAGCAAACAACACAAGAGAAAATATTTCACAATAGAAAAATGAAATTGATATGTGAATGGATGATTTAAAATGAGAGAGAGATTGAATATAAAGGCCTCAAAGAATCTTTTAGAACAAGCTAGAAGGTGGTAGAAGATAAGGTTGACAACTAAGCACTCTTTCACAAAAAGGTGAAACATGTTAGAAGGGAACGAACTCCCATGTTGTCAACAACTCATCACTACAACTATTAACTACATGCATTAACCTAAGTAACCTTAAGTAATAGAATAAATAAATAATTATTAATTATTTACTCTAACAATCATAACCCCTAATCTCTCTCTCTCTCTCTCTCTCTCTATATATATATATATATATATATATATATATATGTATATATATATATATATGTATATATATGTATATATATATATATAAATATAATATCCTCTAATTCTTCTCTCTATCCCACCCTCTCTCTCTCTCTCATTCTCTATTTTTCCTATCCCCTCCCTCTCTTCCTCTTATCCCCTTCTCTCTCTCATTATCACCATCTCTCTCACTCTCTTTCTCCTTTCCCCTTGTCTCTGACTCTTTCTCTCATATCCCTTAATCTCTCTCTCTCTCTCTCTCTCTCTCTCTCTCTCTATATATATATATATATATATATATATATATATTTCTATCATATCCCCTAATCTCTATCTCTCTCATATCCCCCCCTCTCTCTTTCTCCTATCCCCTTCTCTATCACTCATTCTCTCCACCTCTCTCTCACACTTTCTATCACATCCCCCTAATCTCTCTCTCTCTCTCTCTCTCTCTCTCTCTCTCTCTCTCTCTCTCTCTCTCTCACTCACACACACACACACGCACACACACACACACACACACACACACACACACACACATTCACTCTCCCTCTCTCATATTCACTCTCCCTCTTCATATCCCCTTCCATCTCTTTGTCCTATCCTAACCCTCTATCTCTCATTCTCTCCATCACTCCATCCCTCCTTTGATCTACTTTTATGTAATAGTAATACAAAACCTGATCAAGTTATTTGTTTATATGAATAATGCAGTTAGAAATCTATAACCCGACCAAGTTATTGAAAACTATAACTAAAACAACATGTCAATAGATATTATGTTTTTCTAGTGTGGTCCACTAGATCCTAGTATTATTTCACATGTATTTATATACCAAGTATGCAAGTGTAAGAATCTTTGTTCTTGGAAATGATAGATTTTATATTTTTCATGTGTCATCATCTTATTTTATGTTAGTATCTTATGATTGAGCATAAAATAATCATAAATTTTTTTTTAGTTTTTTATTTTATTGTTTATTTATTCATGTTATTGTTTGTAGGATAATTTGCATCTACAAACATGGGAAAGAACAAGAGAGAAACAATTGAAAAATTAGAGATAGGAAAAGGCAAAAACAAGAGAGCATATTAGGAGATTACATGAAGGTACATCATCAAATGATTGCAATGTAACTGATGAAAATCTACCTATTGATATTGATGTTGCAAACATACCTAATTTGAAAATGAAAAATGTTCAACATACTCCTATTGAAATGATTATGACAAATACACTTACACCACCTGATTCCCATAATGTGACATCTCAAGTTGAAATGATAAATGCACATGATGTAAGTAATGAAAATATAGAGCATACACATACATCAACATCTCCTACAATAATTTATAGAAAAAAAAAAGTTTCTAATTGACATTAATGAAAATATTTTAAAGCCAATGCATGATAAAATGTTAGAAGGAAATTGTTAGAGAATTTTTCAAAATAATTGGAATAACTATTTTGAAAATTAAAATCAAAGTGGAAGATGCCAACTTGTTGTTGAAATGGTTAATAATCTGAAATTTAGAAAGACAATGAGAATTTTGGGGTTAAGAGCATTTGAAAATAGTAGTGAAAGAAGTATTGTCAAAAATCTCTTTGATTCATACAAATCTATTTGTTCAAAAGAATGTACTAAAGATGCTAATACAAGTTTAAATGGGTCCTCACATCAATCATAATGAGAAAGGAAATGGAAAAAACTTGTATAGTAAGCAAAATAAGTAAATCAATAAGGATAAGTAGAAAAACATTACCCAGAGCCTTAGTGAAGTGAGAGAAAATTGAGAATTCTAATGAGAATTCTTTTTTATCATTCTAATGTAGTCTCTTATGTAAGGATAAAGTCATTTTTTTTGCACCAAGAACATTAATAGAAAATTTTTAGCATGACAGCACAAGAGTTCACCAAACCAAAAATATGTTGTCAAAAGACAAATTGGAAAAACAAACTGTGAGCCACATGTAAAACTCTTTTTTTGGATATGACTCAAACACAATTTTATGAAATATTTCTTCAATTATTTCATCAAATTAAAATTAGCCAAAGATTTTTTGAGATGGCAAAACCATTCTATGTTAAGATAAATCATACATGCACTACATGTTGTTCTAGGGTTCATGTTGAGTTTTCTATGCCTTATGATGTTTATCCTTATACATGTTGTACTTTGCATACTAATTAAATATTATAGGAATGTGGTATAAAATTACCTCCTAAGTCACTAAGAGAATTTATTGCAAGTGTACTATGTAAGCGAGATGATGGGTTCATTTTTCCCTCAATGTGGTGGTTTGGAAAAGTTGCATAAATGCCTACGTCTAGATAGCACACATGAAATTGGTAAGACACTAATTTCTCTTGGAAAGTACAAGTTAATTATATATGGTGTTAAAGATGGAAAATAATTAAAGAGGTGTGAAATAGTGAAAAGTGATGTATGTGTAGCTAATTTTATGAATTTATTTCAAGAGAAAATAGTTTATGACTAAATAGTTTTACACATAGAGGTAGATGGTAGATAAGAAATTCAAGTTTTGTAAGGATAGTTTTTCCTTAAGTACGATTGTGTTGGTTCTTGACCTCACTTAAAACCTCAAAATGAAGTGCAACTAATGTATTACAACTCTATACAAGTGTCAATGTTTGTACATATTGCATTTATTCATGCACATGATAACACGGAGGATGATAGAAAAATATTAAGAGAGTATCATTTCTATATCAGCAATGATCAAACTCATTCATTAGAGTTTTTGCAAGTATTTTTTAGAGTTTTCTATGATAATTTGAGGGAAAGAGATGAAAGATACGATCAACACATTATATGGTCGGACAATTGCATTGCACAATTCAAGAATGCAAGGATGTTTTATTGGTTGAGTAGGATGCATGTGAAAAGTGGACTGCAATATTGTTGGAATTTCATTAAAGTATGACATGGAAAGGGAGAGCATGATGGTGTTGGAGCATGTGTGAAAAGAGACCTTAGTACAAAATTGTCTTTATAATTAAATATAGGAACCCTATCAAGATTTCTACCACATGGTTGTTTGAGGATTTTGAGACACCCAAAAATATTCAAGTTATTACTCTAATATTATTGTTGCAACAAATGTTCAATTGATATCATATCGTGGTAGGCCTCTTAAAAAGAAGTTGTGGAAAGTACATAAATTTGATCCAGAAGGTTCGGTTGATTGATTGTGTGCTATAAACCTTAATCATTTTACATATGGTAGAATAATTTTGAAATTTTTGTATATATGTTATGCAAAATATTATAACTTTGTAGTGAGATGCATATGTAGATGCAAATTTTGTATATAAATCTGATAAGAGATGCCATATGTGCATATTTAGATGCCAAATTTTGTATATAAAATCGATAAGACATGTAACATGTGCTTATTTATAGGCCATATTTTCTATAAAAAATTTGATAAGAGATGTCACATATGGATATTTAGATGCCAAATTTTGTATATAAAAAAGAGAAGACATGTAACATGTGCATATTTAGATGTTATATTTTGTCTAAAAATTCGATAAGAGATGTCGAACATGTGCATATTTAGATGCCAAATTTTGTATATAAAAGTGATAAGAGATATAAAGATTTTCCATTATTTTTATAAATTTGTTTCTTGAAGTATTTTTTGTGGGTTTGATAATATCCTTTAAAAAATATTTGATTATCTTCAACTTATATAGATTTAGATGGTTGTCCTCTTGCATGTTTCTCCCAAATTTCCTGAAATAGTAGGAAAATAAATTATACATTTGGATGACCATTTGGCTTTTATACAACATATACAAATCTTGGATAGGGTTATTTTGAACCATGTCCTTGCTGTCATAGTATGTTACCCCTTTTTAGGCTTAAAACAACCCTCTGATTAGCACAAGGCATGATGATGACATCATCATGAGGTCAATAGGGTCTATGAAGAGTTAGGGTTAGCTTTTTAGCATAGGTAAGGCTTAGGTTAAGTTTTAGATGATATGAAGGTCATTTGACCAAATTGGTGAAAAGTTGTAAAAGGATATAAAAGTTGCATTGTGTAACTTTGCAACCTTCA
This sequence comes from Cupressus sempervirens, assembly GCA_028749045.1. Classification (NCBI taxonomy): domain Eukaryota; kingdom Viridiplantae; phylum Streptophyta; class Pinopsida; order Cupressales; family Cupressaceae; genus Cupressus; species Cupressus sempervirens. The sequence goes on from CM053792.1 coordinate 192,546,725, forward strand.
AAAGTTGTTTGACCAACTTTTGGCAAGAAAGTTGCAAAGTGTTGAAGAGGAGTCCTAAAGGGTGCCTAACCACCCAACTACCCTATATAAAGCATGAGAAGAGAAAAAATGCATAATTGTTAAAAGTTGTTAAAAGTTGCAAAGTTCAAATGTTGCAAAAGTGCAATTTTTTCAATTAGTTGCAAAAGTTTTCTAGAATGCACAATTCTTGAAAATTAATTCTATTTTTTCAGGGCATCAATAAGGCACAACCTAGACATTTTTTGATCTTCTTAAAACTATTTTTCTAATTAAAATGACTTTTCCCTATTTCTCAAATGATCAATCATATCATTAAATATATTTTTAATCTATGCTTTGAATTATATCTAATATTCATCATCAGTATGAGGAAATAATGAGTATAGAATTGTGGATATGAACCTTACTATTTAGTAATCATTATTTTATCATTTTAATTATAATTCATATTAGTTTAAACATATGGATTATAAATATATATAGTTCAATCCATATAACTTGCATTAAAATTTCACATGTTTTCTTTTAAAAAGTTTGAATAAAATTTTACTTTTCCATGTTTAAGGAAGAAACACCTAATATAGATAAGATAATTGAAAACCAAAACTTTAAAAAATTCATCCTATGTGCCAATACTAAAAAGTTTAAAGTTACTAAGAGAAGGGTAGGAAAATGTTGAGTGACTATGATGATTTTCAACTCTTGCATTTAGTAAGTTGAGTTGCATTTCAATCATGTTAATTAGACTTCTTTTCTAGTACTTTTAGTTCCTTGTTCCTATTTGTTTTCACTAGTTCTTATCAAAATAACCTATTTTCAATTTCAAAGTGTTTAATATGTTTGAAATATATAAGAGCCTAGTTGTTGGAGTTCATTCATTTCATAGGATAGTCTAGGCGGTAAATTAGTAATCATAAGATGGACCAGATTAATGAATGGAGCTAGGCTAGTTTTCTTGAATGGTCTCACAGACCTCAAAACCATTGGCCATATATTTAGATAAAAAACTTCCTTTACAAGTGACCTATGGGGTTCACAATCTATTCAACGTAGCTCAATAGGGAAATGCTCACACAGTTCACAAAACCATTAACCATATATTTATATAACAAACTTTCTTCACAAGTACCCTATGGGGCTCACAGTCTACTCAACCTGCCTCAACAAAGAAACACTCTCACAGTTCATAGCATTGATGCTATTTCATTTTGAATTAGAAAAATTAATAAACATTGATTTTTATCAAAAAAATTGATATAAAAATTTTCAAGAGCCTTGATAGAATATTAGTTAGAATAAATAAATCACTACCCAACTAATCAACATATACTAGAACATTCTTGTGGTTGACTATGTTAGCATATTTTCCACAAACATTTTGATAATCAAATTGAAGAAAGGATTGTTAAAGAGAAGATCATGATACTGGAAAGTACTAGAAATAGAATTTAGAAATTTGACAAACAAAAGAAAGTGAAAAAATAACCTCCACTCGAACTCTCGATGCAAAATTCCAATTCTTTGGCAACTGAATTTTCTCTAGTCCTCACTACAAGGTAGGTAAATGATAAACTCCCCAGTTGAGCCTATCATTTAGTATGAGATCCCTTTACCACCTCACTTCCAATACCTCCCACAAGAAAATGGCTATGAAATACCTCCTGCATATAGGAAATAAAACAAAAATTTAGGGTTCTAAGCAAAAATCTAGAGTAGAAATTTGAAATTTGTTTATAGAATTGTAGGGTAGGTACTTCTATGGATATTTTAGAACCCTAATGATGGGTACATGGATGGGTCTAGACTACAAGGCCTAATGAGGTACCCATGGACAAATATACAGTCTTTTTTAATAGGAGAAAAGTAGAAAACCACATGGGACAAGAACCCCCTCCAAAAGAGATAAAATGAAATAACTATACTTGTGAGAGAAGGATAGGAGTTGATGAGAAGCTCCAAGAGTTTCTTTTGTCTAAAATGTCCCAAGCATTGAATAATAAAAAAATACAAAAATAACACAAAATTGAGAGCAAGAATTAGAGATCAAAACTTCATTAATATGTTGTTACAATTAATACAAATAGAGTGTTGGGATTATGACAAGTCTCATAATGATATCCATCCATGTTGTAAGTTGTAAATGTTGTGATATTCTCTAAACCAATCCCAATCTGAGGTAGATATCTGACTATGATAGCCCAAACTATTAGTAACAACATGTATGATTGAGATATGTGACTATGATAGCCCAAATTTTTCTACCAAAAACAAGTGCCCAAAATCTAAGAAATAACAAATCAAGATTTTTATTTTTTGATTATGAACCCAAGTTAGTTGAAATTTGGACAAACTTGGAAAACTCCAAGTTAGTCAAAATTTTGACAAAATTAGGCATAAAACAAGAAAAAAAGGTATTAAACAGCTCTATACCTGAGTTAGTTGAAAATTTAGGTCAAAATTTGACCTATAATGTACTCGTGAAACCCTTCTCATCATGCAAGAACTAGTGCAAATCCAAGGCACTTTTTTTGTTAAAAGTATCTAGATAACCTAGGAAGCCATTAAGCCTTGGTTTCATTGGAATGGTGATGGTTTTAGGGATGGGTTATCCATGAACCATCACAATATTTGGTGGTCTCCACTATTTATTTTTCAAGTTGTTCCATTGACTAAAATTCAAGTTGTCAGTGTATTACATTTTTTCAAACATCACATCAAGACTCCCAAACATCTATTCTCTACGGTTGCCATGAGTCTCAAAAAATGAGAAGATATCTAGGTCAATTTTTGTCTAACTAGACTAGATTATCAAAATTTTGATTTAGAGGTCTCCACTTTAAAATCTCACATGTTCCATAAGTCTAGAATCTAGCCAGTTGAGTCATGGTGAAAGGACTAGAAGTGGTATCCACACACTGTTGTATACTAAAAGCCTAAGATGAGATACCTTTGGCTGGTGCCACATTTTCCTATGGTTGATACTCTCAACCAATGTTGGCATTTCTAGTGTTCGTAGTGGAATTGGAGATTCAGGTTTAATACAATTTGGAATGCCATCACTAAGCTAAATATTACACACTTTTCTTGGTGTTTTTTGTTTTAAGGATTTTTTTGTGTCCCCATCTCAAGCACTTGGGTATTCCTAACCTTCTTTATCCCTTTTGTGGGAAACCAAAGAATTTCTTGCATATCTTTTAGTCTTATTGCAGAGCCCAATATTATCGACTCTATTTGTGACCTTTTCAAAAAATTTAGGCCAAATCTATTTTCTTGGCACATTATTTTTCTGGGAGATTATCCCAAAATCTTCTTCAAATATACCCAGATTTGACATGCTTTTAGCATGGAGATTCTATTCACTCTTTGGAAGGATAGAAATTTTATTCTTTTCAGTCATTACTTTCTTGATATAAATTTTTTTATGTATACTAAAGTGTGCATAGGTAGCAATGTAATGATGCAAATACAAGTACACGTGAATAAGGTGGCCCTTGACATGGCCCATATGCAAGAGTTTCTCAATCATTGGACCAACACACTGTATATGGCCACCTGGGTTCCACTAGATTTTGATTCCATGGATTGGACTCCACCCCTTAGCCACTACCAAGATTGAAATTCATCTTCTTGTCACTCAAAGACACCCCACTCTTAGGCTACCTGCTGCTCCCCCAGTGATGGCTTTGAGAATTGGACCATCATCATTCTACCTCTTTGTGACAAGGTTTTGGTTGGTCCCTAGTTGCTCCTCATGCTACTCCTACTACCTCTAGTTGGCCTTTCTCCAGTCAAGAACTGAAGTGCATATTCCCTTGCCTTGACCTAGCAATATTGCCTCCTAAGGAACTGGGAGAAGAAGAACAAGAAAAAGATGTTGTTGAAAGTGGGATCTATTGATCTAACCACCAACATTTCCCTTTAGGATTTGTGATATGGCTTAGCCATTTCCTATGTTCTATAAGTCTAGTTGCTATATTAGACATTGATAAGTCAATAATTTGCTACAATGACAATCCTCACTTGTAACAAGTGGTACAAGAGCTTGTTCATAGGTTCGAATCTCTTTGGTTAATGCTAAGAGAATGATTGTTGGACTAACCACCAACATTCCCCTTTAGGATTTGCATATTGTAATAATGCCTATGGGCAAGTTGTACATCAGTCAATGTTGGTCAATGCTATGAGTTGACAAAAAATCTTCAATTTTATGATTTTTAGAGTTATTGGATGATTCATCAAGTTTTGGTAGGCATTTGAAGTCATTTTTTGGGAAATATTAAAAAGTTGCAAAAATTGTCAAAAAGTTGTCATGCAACTTTCCAATCAAAAGTCATAGTTGTGTTTTGATCGAACACGTAGAGGTGAATATGTAAGGTCAAGAGGCTAGGAATATAAATTAAATTTTCTTCAATCTAGGAAGGTTGTTGGTGTTTGTATGTATGAAATTTAAATCAATAAAGCAATTTTTAGTGGGAAAATAAGTGCAGACAACAAATATTATTTTGATAAGCAATCAGACAAATGAAGTCACAAAAGAGGTTCATGATGACAATAAGATGGTGATGGCTCAATTCAAGACAATAGACAACATATAATTGGAGTCTCTTAATGTAGAGGGAATGAGTTATCCATGAACAATAAACACAACTAAAGTGCAAAAAAATGAAGTGAAAACAATAAGGTTAAAGTTGTTGAATTAGATGAAGCCATCATTTTTAGCAATTGGTATGTTGAACAGTCAAAGTATGGTATTTATGACACTAGGGCAAGGGAAGCTTTTTGTAAAGATGAAAAATATTGTTTAATTTGGAGAAACTTTGAGTAGAGATGGTCAATTTGCTCCAATCATGTTGACCAAATAAGTTTTAATTTCTTCATTAGCTTTTTTTAGAGAGTGATGATATAGCATAGCCTATTCCTCAACATGTTTTGTACTTGCATCTCCAAATTGTATGTGTTGTTGATCATAGTTGACCAACTAATGATAATGTAGCCTATGGCTATAACTTCTATATCCAATTCTAAATCCATCATAAAGCACCTTTTCCCTAATCTAGTTGTGTCATGATCCCCTATTTGATTTGTTAACAAAAAGACATAAATTGTAGGAAAAAATAACTTATTTACTATTATTTTACTCTTGTTCATATACACATCAAATATCTACTCACTACTACATGCTACCCAACCAAAAATGATACAAGGACTTGAAGACTATTTTTCAAAGGCAAGTGAAATAGGGGAAAGTTGAATTCTAGAATATGTCTGTCTATCCTAAATTTATAAGGAATCTTAAATAAAATATTTAATTTTCAAAATAAGGAAAAGGATCAAGAACCTAGAATATAGTGACTACAAGCTGATGAAGAAGTTATCAACAAATTAGTCTAGAGTTAGTACACCCCCACCTTGTCCAACCTTCTCTAAACTATATACATACAATGGAAATTCATGCTTGCAAGTAATAAGACCATATTTTGAATAATCATAGTACTATTTAGCATGGTTATAAGAAGAAAGTTAAGCATATCATTGAGGAAATTGAAATAATTATCAAGTGATCAGTTTTGGTAAGTTGGACAAAAGAACTAATGGTATAAGACACTTTATGTAGAATATAAAAAATAAAATACAATGGTAGACTATAGTGGATTCAATATTATTATAAAAAATATTCATTAGGAATTTATGTAAGAAAAATAGCTTAGATTTTTCTTTCTTCTAATTCTTTAATGAGAATATATTCATCAAATAAACAACATCATGAGAATCTATAGCCATGACTAGCTTATCTATATCCATGAATAGCTTAATTTGCATTATGTAAAACTTAAAACTAAACCATCAAAAATGTAAACTAGATATTCATATCGAACAACGACACTGGAAAAGTGAGCCATGAGCACTCTCCAATTATTCAAAAATATTATTATGTATTATGAATGGTAACTACTAATCCATTTTTTCTTGTATGGGCTTAATAGAACTATGTCTCATTTAAATTATTACTTCTTACATTTAGTGTAAATATGAGGAATAGCTATAACATACTTTCTCAATGCATTAGGCAACACCCAATAGTTTTTGGATATGCTCTTGCAAACACAAGGTTACATATATTAGCCATTATTCCTATAGGATGTACCAACAAAAAAATATAATCTGTTTGAAAAGGTTATAAGTGCAATTTTTATAGAACAAAATGACAAAATAACAAAATATGATTTTCAAGTACCTCAATCTTCAATAGAGATGTTGTGGGTGCATATCTATCAACTACTTTTCCATTTTTGTCAACCAAAAACTAAGTGAAGTTCCATATTATGTTGTCATCAAAAAATCTACCTTTGATTGATTTCAAGAACTTGTAAATAGTGGTTGCATTACTACCATTGACTTCAACCTACATCATCAAAGTGAAATACAAACAAAAAAGGTAAAATGTAATAAATTTGTTTAATAGTTAAGTGAAACTTGCAAAAAAAATCAATTATATTGAGTCAACTAAAGATTAGACTATATGTTCTTAATGTATGAGCCAAGTGAGATTTATGATCTTTGTGAGCTGAATGAAGAAAGAGGGAGGGTAGAGGTATTAATAATGAAGTAAGTAAAGGAAGAAGCTAAATAGGAATTGGACAATAAAGAAGATAAAGATTTTGAGGAACCTACTAAGGCAAAGGATCAAGTAAATGGAAAAGAAATGGGCACTGAGATAGACTAAATAATACAGCCAAGGAAGGAAAAAATATCTAAAATAAATGACGGTAATGGTGAAGAGGACACACAAGGAGAGGTAGAACATGATGAGGCAGTAAAATCCATGCAAGATGAAGGAAACATGGAGCAGATAGTCAATATTATGATTGTAAATGTTGATGATAGTAATAAAGGGAAAGGCCATTTGAAGATTGGATCAATGAAAGAGGTAGAGAAGTCCTCAATCTATGTGGAGAATAGGGACATAGTGCTTGGAGAGGTTAATTTTTTTCCTATTATTGGCAAGAAATATTGGAATTAGAGAGAATACAATCAGAGGAATGAAGTTGCAGAAGAGGTTCATGATGATAAGAAGATGGCAATGTGTCAATGCAAGACCATAGAAAATATAGAATTGTAGTCTCTTAATGTAGAGGCAATGAGCTATCTACAAAAAAACTATACTTCTAGGCTTCCCTATGAAATAATGTTGTGAAATCTAAAACCTAGAATAGATAGCTCATTACATCAAAGCTCCAAAATACGAAAGCTATTCAAAATTAATCCTTGAATCTCTACTTAATACCTGACCTACATAATGTAATATACATGCTGATTACATTATGATTTACAAAGGAGCCCAATGATCATACAAAGTTAAGTGTTAATCCACTCATTATCGAATGAAAAATGAATACTAGAGAGCCAAGCCAAAAAATGTGCAAAAAGGCCATCCTCATTGATTTTGATCCATAATTAAAATTGTAACCATATTTTATATATGTTGTAACAACATTGGGATTTTAGGATCCCTGTAAAACCTATTTTACTTAATAAAAAACAAAAGCCATCCAATGTAAACATAGATCCGTAAGTTGAATAAAATATCTCCAAAAAATAAGTGAGATCCATAAAATTAAAACATGTGAGATTACATAGAAGCCATGATTTATTGTTAAGCCCTTTGAAGATAGCAATTACCAAGTAGGCCTATTCAAAAAAAGGCATAGTTGGAACGCACAAGATTGCAAGAAAAAATTCTTTCTTGCAAGTATATTTTCCTCTAAAATATGATATTTATAATAAACAAAGCTTCCTTATTAAGTGTCAATTTGTTTTTACTAATATAATGAGACATCATTGTTAGAAGATACCATGCATAGTGATTAATTATATTTGTAGTTAGTATGATAAAAGTATATTTTCTTGTGGCTCTTAGTAATGAGTACTAACAAAATCTTATTCTTGAAAAGTCATTTTTCTTTCTCATGGCATCGCCAAGGCACAACTTCGACATTTTCTTATCTTTTTAAAACTATGGTTCCAATTAAAATGACTTTCCTATTTTCTTAGAAGATCAATCATATCGTTAAATGTATTTTTAATCTATGCTTTGAATTATATCTAATATTTATCATCAAAATGAGGAAATAATGAGTATAGAATTGTGGATATGAGCCTCACTATTTAGTAATCATTATTTTCTCATTTCAATTATAATTCACTAGGCAATAGTTTAAACATATGGATTATAAATATAAATATGTAATTTAATCCATAAAACTTGTATTGAAATTTCACATCTTTTCTAAAAAATATGTTTGAACAAAATTTTACTTTTTCTATGTTTAAGGAAGAAACACCTAATACAGATAAGATAGTTAAAAACAAAAAGTTTAACAAATCGATCCTATGAGCCAATAATAAAAGGTTTAAAGTTACCAAGAGAATAGTAAGACAATGTTGAGTGTCTATGATGATTTTCAACTCTCACATTGAATAAGTTGAGTTGCATTTTAGTCATTTTAATACGACTTATTTTCTTATAGACTAACCTATTTTCACTTTCTAAGAGTTTAATATGTTTGAAATATATATGAGCCTAGTTGTTGGAGTTCATTTGTTTCATGGGATAGTATAAGAGGTAAATTAGTAATCATACGACAAACTAGATTAATGAATAGAGCTAGGCTAGCTTTCTTAAATGGTCTCGTAGACCTCAAAACCATTGACCATATATTTAGATAACAAACTTCCTTTGCAAGTGCCCTATGGGGTTCACAATCTATTCAATCGAGCTCAATAAAGAAACACTAACACAGTTCACAAAACCATTAACCATATATTTAGATAACAAAATTCCTTCACAAGTGCCCTATGGGGCTCATAGTCTATTCAACCCACCCTACGGGGCTCATAGTCTATTCAACCCACCTCAATAAAGAAATACTCACACAGATCACAACATTGATGCAATTTCATTTTGAATCATAAAAATTAATAATTATTGATTTTTATCTGAAACATTGATATTAAAAATTTTCACAAGACTTGGTAGAATATTGGGTAGAATAAATAAATCACTACCCAACCAATCAGCACATATCAAAACATTCTTGTGGTTAACTATGTTAGCATTTTTTCCACAAACATTTTTATAATCAAATTGAAGAAAGGATTATGAAAGAGAAGATCATGATACTAGAAACTACTAGAATTTGTTTTTGGAAATTCGATAAACAAAAGAAAGTGAAAGAAATACCTCCACTAACACTCTCAATAATGAACTCCAATTCTCTAGTAGTTGACTTTTATTCAATCCTCACTACAAGGTAGATAACTAATAAACTCCCCAATTGGGTCTGTTGTTTAGTATGAGATCTCTTTACAACCTCATTTCCAATAGCTCCTACAAGAAAATCACAGTGAAATACCTCCCGCATGTAGAAAATAAAATAAAAATTTAGGGTTCTAAGAAGAAATATAGGATAGAAATCTGAAATGTATTTATAGAGTTTTAGGGTAGGTAATAATATGGATATTTCAAAACCCTAATGATGGGTGCATGGATGGGTCTCAACTACAAGGTGTAATGAGGTACCCATAGATAAACATATAGTCTTTTATAATAGGAGAAAAGTAGAAAACCACACGGGACAAGAAACCCCTCCAAAAGAGATAAAATGAAATAATTACACTACTGAGAAAAGGATAGGAGTCGATGTGAAGCTCCAAGAGTTTCTTCTATCTCAAATGTCCAAAGAACTGAATAACACACAGATATAGAGATAACACAAAATTGAGACCAGAAATTAGAGATGAAAACTTCATTAATATGTTGTTACAATCAATACAAACAAAGTGTTAAGATTATGATGAGTCCCCTAATGATATACATCCATTGATTAAGTTTTAAATGTTGTGATATATTGTAAACCAATTCCAATCCCAAGTAGATATGTGAATGTGATAGCCCAAAATATTGGTAACAACCAATATGATTGAGATATGTGACTATGATAACACAAATTTTGCTGCCAAAAATAAATGCCACTAAATCTAATAAATAATGAATCATTATTTTCATTTTTTCTATTATGAACCTGATTTGGTTAAAATTTTGACCAACTTTGCAAAATCGTAAGTTTGTCAAAATTTTCATCAAATCAGGCATAAAAATAAAAAAAATGTATTCAACAACTCTCTACCCAAGTTGGTCAAAAATTTAGGTCAAAATTTGACCTATAATGTACTAATGAAACCCTTCTCATAATACTAGAACCAATGTAAATCCAAGACACTTTTGTTGTTAAAACTATCTAAAGAGCCTAGGAAGCCATCAAGCCTTGGTTTCATTGGAATGGTGATGGTTTTAGGGATGGGTTGTCTATGAACCATCACAATATTTGGTGGTCTCCAGTATTTATTGTTCATGTTGTTCTATTGACTAAAATACAAGGTGCTAGTGTGTCACACGTTTTCGAACGTGACACCAAGACTCCCAGAGATCTATTCTCTACAGTTACCATGAGTCTCAAAACATGGGAAGATATCCATGTCTAGTTTTGTCTAACTAGACTAGATTGTTAGACTTTTGATTTAGTGGTCTTCACTTTAACTTCTCACATGTTCCACAAGCTTGGTATCTAGCCAGATATGTCATGATGGAAGGACTGGAAGTGGTATCCATGGGCTCTTGTAACTTAAAAGCCTGAGATGAGATACATTTGGCTAGTGCCACATTTTCCTATGGTTGATACTCTTAACCAAAATTGGCACCTCTAATATTCATAGTGGAATTAGAGATTTAGGTTTAATACAATTTGGAATGCTATTACTAAGCAGAATATTGCACACTTTTCTTCGTGTGTTTTGTTTTGGGGATTGTTCTGGCTCCTTGGCTCAAGCACTTAGGTATTCCTAACCTTCTCTATCCGTTTTGTGGGAAACTTAAGTCTTTCTTACATATCTTTTAGTCTTGTCATAGAGCCCAATATTATTGGCTCTAGATACATGACCTTTTCAAAAAAATTAGGTGAGATCTATTTTCTTGGCACATGATCTTGTAGGGAGATTCTCCTAGAATTCTCTTCAAGTATACCCAAATTTGACATGGTTTTAGTATGGAGCTTCTATTCACTCTTTGGAAGGTTAGAAATGTTATTCTTTTCACTCATAACTTTCTAGATATAAAAATTTCTATGTATACTAAAGCTTGCATGGGTAGCAATATAATGATGCAAATACAAGTACATATGAATAAGGTGGCCCTTGACATGGACCACATGCAAGAGTTTCTCAATCATTGGAACAACACACTATATATGGTCACTTCGGTTCCACTAGATTTTGATTCTAGAGATTAGACTCTAACCCTTGGCCAATGCTAGGATCATAGTTTGTCCACTTGTCACTCACAAACACCCCACTCTTAGGCTACCTATGACTCCCCTAGAGATGGCTTTGAGGACTAGGCCATCATCATTCTACCTCTCTATGACAAGGTTCTGGTTGGTTCGTAGTTGCTCCTCGTGCTACTCCTGCTACCTCTAGTTGTTGTTCCTTGAGTTGAGAACCAAAGTGGACATTTCCTTGACTTGACATGATGATCTTGCCTCCCAGGGCAATGGGAGAAGAAGAACAAGAAAAAGATGTTGTTGAGGGTGAGCTTTGTTGAACTAACTGCCAACATTCCCCTTTAAGATTTGTGATATGGCTTAACCATTTCTTATGTTCTATAAGTCTAGTGGTTGTATTAGGTATTGATTGGTCAATCATTTGGTCAATGACAACCCTAGCTTGTAACAAGTGCTATTAAAGGTTGTTCACAATTTTTGAATCTCTTCAGGTAATGCTGAGGGACCGATTGTTGGACTAACTGCCAACATTCTCCTTTAGGATTTGTGATGGAGCTTAATCACCTCTTGTGTTCTATAAGTCTAGTGGTTGTATCAGGCATTGACAAGTTGATCATTTGGTACAATGACAACCTTAGCTTTTAATAGGCTCCTCCCAAACCACCCACCAACCCCACTAACGTATGGGGTTTTGAAGATTCCCAAGATCCACCTCCCCCATCGGGTATTGCATTAGCTATTGAAGGGAATTTTATATTATTTTTTTGAATAGTTGTGGACTTTCTTACTTTTCTATGTGAACTCTCGCAAGGTGGTCCTTTGTATCTCCTATCATTTTTTGTGAATATGTTACTTTAATATTTCAATATTGAAAATGAAGTGCTCATTTAAAAAAACTTTAAAGACATGATATCAAAATGATATCAAAAGATATAAGAATAAAAAGTTCAAATTCATTATCCATGGTTAATATTTATTTTCATCACACTTGATGTTTTGAGTGATTATATATAAATTCACTCAATGATTTATATCATCTTTCCTAACTTAACTATTTATCCTAGTCTAGGAAACAACCTAGCTATCATCCATTAGTTTTAATCTTTAATTGGTTGAACCCACATCCATTTCTCTTCTCTTAGATGAGCCAACACCCTTTGATATATCTTGTCACTCCACTAAGTAAGGGCTTAAATATCACACACTAACCTTCATTCCAAGATTAAAAGTGTTAAATAGTTAAAATTGACTTATTTTTCCAAGGTCAATTTTCTCCTTAGTGTGTGATGTTTAAGGTGGCCCTCTGCTAAAGATGGTATTTCTGCACTTCCATTTTCTCACTCTAATTTTTATAATTAACATAATATTTTCATAATTGATACACCAAAATTCAAACCTTAATACATGATAGTTGCATTTGAAAATGACACATCGTACTCTCATTGGAATTTAATGCGGTGATTGTCTTGCCCCTGGAGCCAAATGCCCACCTACCACTTGACGGATTGTAGAACATTAAAAGAAATTATTTTCAGTAGGTGACTTTGAAAAATTAGAGGGAAAAATGTTTTAGGTCAAAAGAAAAAAGGGGAATAATTAGATTCATTTGACTAGACAGAGAGAGAGAGAGAGAGAGAGAGAGAGAGAGAGAGAGAGAGAGAGAGAGAGAGAGAGAGAGAGAGAGAGAGAGAGAGAGAGAGAGAGAGAGAGAGAGAGAGAGCCAGTTGAAGAGATTAGAAGTTGTAGAGAAAAATAAGTGATCAGCAGATCTAGTCCAGACTGTAGAGATAGAAGGAAGTTCATTTTGTGCCTGCAGATGCATGTATTTCTTCTCTGGTCATTATGTAAGTTTGAAGTTTATTGGTTTCGACCTAAGAAGTAGTGATTGCTCTAGGTGTTATTGTATGTAGCAATTAGAGCTACAAGTTTAAAGTTTTATCAGTTTAAAGTTTTAGGGTTATTTTAGGGTTTTCCTGGTTGAAGCCGAATGCTCCCAGATTTTGTAATGTTTTAAGTCAAATTTGAATAAAAAGCAAGCAGGCATACGTGAATCCATTGCTCTTCCCTTATTTGTTGCATTTGAGAAGATTATTGTTGAATATTTTAAGTTTTGGCTCTCTGGTTTTAATAGTGAAATTATTCACGTTATAAACCTAGTCACTCGGCTTGGTCTTTTCTCTATAGTTGAAGCCAAGCTCACTCGGCATCCATTGGTGCCGAGTTTCCCTTTGAGTGTCGAGCTCACTCAGAACCCTCCTGCCACTCGGCTCCTTAAATTGCCGAGTAAAACTGTCACTTGGCACCTTCACGTGTCGAGCAAATTTTTTAAATTTATGATTTATTTTTCACAACTCTAACTTGATCAAACTATAGTTCTGAACTATAGGTTGTAACCAAAATATTAATAGGAATAAATGAAACAAAATAGGATGTTGTAATAAAATTTGATATTCCAAAGGTGGACAAGGTTGGACTTTGAGAATTTCATGATATAATTAGTCATAATTTTTTTGCTCGTGCCTCCTCATTTCTCTCATAATCAACGTTTCTGTGCATCTCTTCTTTGGCTAATCCCAAAATTCTGAATGTTTTTTCAAAGTTAAAAGTTCACATAATCCACATGGAATGAATTAAAAACTCAATAGTAGACCATGTATAATGAATTATCTAGTTATTCAAAACTAATATCACAGAAGAAACATATTATTAAATTAATTTAAAATTTATAAACTTCACTGTTTTCATTTGAAAGCATTTATAGATTAATTCTGAAAACTGTGCAACTATAAATCAAATTAGCATTATATTTTATAGGTAAAGCTTCAATGAAGTTTCCTAGAAGACTCTGGGTACAGACTCTGGGTACATTAAATAGTTTTTGCTCTTGTCTTATACGTTTAAAAGTGCCACCCACCTTAACAATTCAACATGTTATATTTAAAATTAGTACTCTCATGGAAAGTTGTAGAAAGATAAAATAATAAATAGCCATCTTTCTCTTTATTGCAATCATCTAAAATATTTTTAAATGACAAATGGATTAATATCTCTTAGCTGATGGAGCACTTTATGCAGCACTAAAGATAAAAAGTGGCTTGTTTTACGTAAAAGTCTTTATATTTTTAATTTTGTGACACCTCAATACTCCATGAAAATAAATCTGAAAATCCCATAAAACCTTTTATCCTATGTATGCTTCTCTTGCAAATAGCTTGATGGCCAACTTCTTGCCACATATGGTGTTTCTTTTTTCTTCATTAAATAGATGTTATCCATGCATCTTTATGGCACAACTCTGTTTCATTGTATTGGATGAAAAACTCTACCAAGTCCACTACAATGAATAGTGGAAAGGGATGGATAGCCTTAGCAGTGTTGTGCATGTGTTGGATCTATTAAAATTTTTAAAAACTATGAAAAAATATGGTATCAGAGCTAATGGTGATTTATAGAGTATTCTCTACTATGAGTATCCTCTAGCTTGCTTTGCCTCTGTGCTATTGTGCTTATGCTGTGTGTAGATGCTTGGAGGTTTACTATTGAAAATAAACAAGTTATTGTGCTCCAAGTTGCAAGTTGACAATCCTTATGTTTTCAGCGTTTGATCTCATACTAATGTGAAAAAGAAGGAGAGGTGGTTTTTTTTGTGCTGTCAATAGGAGAGAAGGCTTTTTTTATGCTGTTGTCCTCCTTTTTTCTCCACATGGTGGGCGAAAGATTAAAGTTGGGGTAATGTAATTTGATGTGAGCTCATTAGGTGCAAGGATTTGTGGGTGGTTTTGGAAGGTGACTTTTGATTTAGCAGTAAAGGTGGTTTTCATGGTCTCTGGGGGTGTATCAGATTCTGTGGTTTTTATGTGACATTTACTTTCTGATTCATGATTGTTTGGAGAAATTGGAACTGGTGAAGCAATCATTAGGACAAGGAATCCATTTTTTCTGTTCTGTTACAAGAACGAATACTTGTGCCATTTTTTTGCGGGCTTCTAATGGTGAATGTGAGTTTTTTATGATTCATGCTTTCATTTATGGTTATTTGGAGACATTAATGGAACAAGTTATTAGTGATAAATGGGATTGGGAGTTGCCAAAAACGTGATGGAAGATCCCCGTTCCCCATTGTTACGAATGAAACGGGTTTCCCATCATGAAACTTGCATTTCTCTCAATGAATTTTTTTTTAAAAAAAAAGTTTTATTTTTATTTTTATTTATTTATTTATTTATTTATTTTTATAAATTTTATAAGTAAAGGTGGCCGAGGCACCATATAAATATATATAAATAGAAATATACTAGATTCAAGGGCTCATTAGGGAAAGAATACAGAAAGAAAACCCTAATTCATAGCTAATACAAAAGAGTAGATCAATATCAATTACATTTACATTGACAAGAAAGATTCCTAGGCAGCA